>JAXIVJ010000015.1:100000-218480 GCA_036785665.1 Chirona hameri | reverse complement strand
TCGCGCCGATTCAGGACAGAAGGCCGTAAATTTGTATTGTTTGTCAAAACTATATGCATAATCTCTCAGTCAGAGTCCTGACGTCACGCGAATGTAAAAAAATGTGTTTTTGTTTTGTTTTGTTTTTCTATGCCGCCACCTATGAACAGATGACCAGGAGTGCCCCCGCCCTCTATCCCAACGACGCACATCACCTTACGTTATCACCAGAGAACAAAAGAGAAAATGTCGCGGCACTCCCAGCTAAGAAATGGAAGAAGAAATACAAAAGCAAAGGAAGAGAGGAGGTGTTTGGTGTGTTAGCTGTGGTCAAAAATAAGAAGGCAGAAAGTGGTCGCTGCTGAAATCAGTAAGTGACTGCCCCCCAACTACGCCCCTGGGAATCTTACATTCTCACTTTCGCTCACACATAACCGAGTTAGTAAGGATCGCAAGTGTTTGCCTCACTGTCTGCTGCCCCGATCTCGTTGCTATCAAGAAAGGTTTGCCAGGCAGTGAGGCAGGATACACTTTCATTCATACAGGTTGGGCATTAGGCAAGGCAGGTCCTGGTCGAGGTAAGCAGGTCTTTGCCGGAACCCGGTGAGTCCTCCCAGCTAAGCAAGGCTTGTTGCTGTTCGGTCTCACCGGGTTCCAGCGCCGGTTAGTCGAGGTGGCTTTCGTGAATGTGGTAATATCAAATGAATGTTACTTCAAGAAAGTAGAGGAGAAATAGAGGCATTGATATTGGACAGGACCAATATAAACCTCCATCCCTGAATTACTATGTTTATGTATGTATTATGTACGTTCATGCATGCTTATGTTGTTGGTTTACGTTAATGTATCTAAGTTTATATATGCCTGGAGGAAATGTTCTTTACTATTTTTTTTATGCATTCCTTAGATATATGACTCATGTTTGCTGAATGGAGTTGGGGTGTTATAATGGAATTCCATAGTCTAGGACCAATCCATGATGCAACTCTGGTACGATAAAGCTTTTCTGTAAAAGTTTCGTTGAAATGACGCCTATTTCTTAATGCAATGCTTGGGGTGTCTGACAATGTAAATAGGGCATCAAGTTCTACAGGAAGGCTTCCGTTAAATTTTCTGAACATTACTGATATAAGCTGTTGTTTACCAATGTCTTTTACTTTAAGTAGATTAAGGCTTATAAATATATGATTTGAATGTGCCTGTCTATGTTGATTATCGATAATTCTTATGATGCGTTTTTGGAGAATTTCTATCTTATTTACATATGTAGGATAAGTAAATCCCCACACAAGACAACAGTAATTGATGTACGGTAGGACAAGGGCATTGTAAAGCAGTACCAAAGACTGTTTATTTAGGTAATATTTGGATCGATTGATTATTCCTATATTTCGACTTATTATGAAGGACAAGTGATCTATGTGATATGACCACTTCAAACTGTTGTCAATGTATATCCCTAGATACTTAACTTTATTTTCCTCCTTTATGATTACATTATTAAGTTGGACTCTTAACTTTGGTTCAATATTTGTGTTATTATACAATTGATAAACAGTTTTTTGAGGATTGAGAGAAAGTTGATTTATTTGTAGTCATTTGCAAGTATGTATTGATTCCTTATCAATAAGACGTTGTAGTATGTTAAGCTCATTAGCTTCAATGAAAATGGCAGTGTCATACAGGAGGAACTTAATATTTGTACTGATATTAGGAAAATCATTTATATACAGCAGAAAGAGGAGTGGCCCAAGGATTGATCCCTGTGGTACTCCCATCTTCACTGGTTGTAATGATGATCTCACTCCATTGTAATCAACACACTGTTGCCTGTTTGGTAGATATGATTTGATAATGCTGAGAGAAGAATTGGTAAAGTCATATTTCTCTAATTTTCCCAATAAGATTGAATGATCTACAGTATCAAATGTCTTTTTCAAGTCTAAATAAATTCAGCAAACTAAGTTTCCTTTCTCAAAAGATCCTGTTATGGTCTCCTGTAGTAGGAGCAAAGGCATATACGTTGATCGATTTCTTTGGAAGCCGTATTGGCACTTACTTAGTATGTTCGTTTCATGCAAATATGATGTAATTCTCTTATGCATAATTTTTTCAAGTATTTTTTATATACAAGGTAATATGCTTATGGGTCTATAGTTATTGACAACTTTTTTATCCCCAGCTTTGAAGATAGGTTTAACAATGGCAATCTTTAATGCATCAGGAAACACCCCATTTACCAAACAAACATTTACAAAATGCACTAATTCATTTAATATTTTTGAAGAAGAAGAAAAATTAAATATGAAAGCATTTATTCCATCTATGCCAGCACCTACATTCTTTATATTTTTTTATTATTTCACTCAGTTCATCAGCATTAGTATTACTAATTACATCAAATACATGTTCAGGTTGAGCACAAATGTACTGGAGGGGATCTAAATCACTAGGAGGTATTTCCTGTTGGAGGTTATTACCTATTGATATGAAAAATGTATTGAATGATTCAGCTATTTTTTCCTTGTTTGAGGTGCACTCGCCATTTGCATTCAAAAACGTGTCTGTTAATTTTTTATTCTCTTGTTATCCCTTATAGCTTCATTTAACAGTTTCCAAATTTGCTTAGAGTTTGTTTTATTTACTTCAAGCTGGTTTTGTATGTAACCTCTTTTTGCATTACGAATAACATCATTTAAGCAATTCCTATATGAATTGTGTATGTGTTTGTTTTGACTGGTTGGGTTTTTATTTTTTCCTTCAAAAAGACTGTGCCTTCTGTTGATGGAGGCCAGTATGGCTGGAGTAATCCATGGCTTCATTGGTGCGGTTCTACGTGTATGTTTGATTTTGATGCTGTATTTATCGATTCACTTCTGAACACCAATTAAGGTGTTGCAAGTTGTTTGAGGATCATTGATGTTAGAAAAATGTTGTAACTGTTCATTAATATACATATATAACTCATCCACTTTGTTTTTATAAAAAAAAACAGTATGCCATTCATGTTTCTCTGGATAAACCTGGAAAATGCATGATACAAATATAGGGAAATGATCAGAAGAATCTCCATAAATGATCCCCGATTTACACACAAACTCAAGGTTGTTGCAAAATATATTATCCAATAGTGACAACTTGTTATCAGATGCACGTGTTGTTCTAGATACTGTGGGCCAATAACCAAATGATGTAATAGTATTAAATAAATCCTGACAATGGCTATCAGTTTCCAGTGCAAACAGATCGATGTTAAAGTCACCACACAAGAATGTTGTCTTATTGATTTTATCCAGCTTCTCAAGGTAAGTATTTAGTTATTTCATGAAAAATGTATTGTCCATTGAAGGTGGCTTATATATTTGACCTATGACAAATTTTATGGAAGATGATACCTCACATTGAACAAAGAGAGCCTCTATGAGCATGTCATCCATTATTATTTCTGATGAGCGTTTAATGTGTATTGCTTATGTTAGGTTAACCTAATGGACCAAATTTGACATGGGTGGGGTAGATTTGGGCAAATTCGTAAACCTAAAGGACCAAATCTACCCCCCCCCCCCCAATACCTTGTTCAAAGACCTGTAATTCCTTGCGTATGCATGCTACCCGACTTTCGTCTCTGGGCATGTTATTAAGAAAAGATGTATCCTTCATTTAAGACCAAGAAATCAAGTCTAACGTAGCTATAAAGTTGAAAAAAATGTCATCAAAGTGGAGAGAAAACAGACTTTTGGGGTAGATTTGGTCCCTTCCGTTAACAGGTTTTAGTATACCTAAAGGACCAAATCTACCCTAAGTGATGTAATCGTTATTTATAGCGGAACTATATAAATTACCTTGAATATAACTAGCACATGTATGTTACTTCTGGTTAGGGGTTCTTGTTGTCCAAAACTAACCTAGGTTTGATCTATATTTTCATTTTAATTTAAATTAATTAAACAAAAAAATAACATTTATTTGCGTTATTTGTTGATAAAACATGAAAAAAACAGCAGCATTACCTACCTAACCGGGTGTACGACTTACCATCTTAAATTAACCTAGATTAGACTTGAATAAAGGACACAAAACGTGTTTAAGTTTGGGTTACTATAACATCATACAACAACGTTAGAAAATGTTTTAAACTGCCTATTTGCAATTCAAAGCACAAGCACACATCGCTCTCAAAAATTAAGCTAGGTTTGACAAATAATAACGACAATAGGTGTCCTAAATATTAAGGCATTAAAAAAAAATGATAATATAAGTTATTTTCAAAAATATGTGTTTCTTTTTCTAAAAGTCCGAAATCTCATTCATCTAAAACTGGTAACCGTTTGGTTCTATAAATTTTAGTTTGAGTGAAAATCGAAAATATAAAAAAATCGAAAAATGTGTATTTGAACTTAAAATTAAGCAATAAAAAAATGAAGTTCATCATGTACAGTAGGTAAATCAATTGCCTATCCAAAACTGAAATCGGTTTGGTTCTATTTGTTTTGGTGTTTAAGTTATAGGCATTCCCGTCTACCATTGCATTAATCGAAGGACATAACAATTTTGAATGAAGAAAAAAAAATCCCATATTTATTATATCAAAATTGCCTTCTTTAACACTAAACAATAAAGAAAACGAAGCCATTTTTTTTTAAAATAAGAATTAAAAAATTCGAAAAAGAAGTATCACTTTTTACCAAATAACGATTTCTTTCAAAAAACGAGGATTAATTTTATGCATTTCCATATTACTTAAGTGCACACCAATATGAAAAAGGTAACAATTTCTTAAAATACTTAATACTTCTCACGTCATTGTTAAAAAAACTGAATAAATCGACAAAAAAGTATATCAAGTGATAAAAGGTCGAAAAAATCCGTTTTAAGGGTCTACTTTTCTGTAAAATGATGCCTTCATTCTTGTTCACCCTAACTGTTCAAAAACAAATATTGATTTTTTTACCACCAGGTGGCAGCACTTAACTTTTACTAAAAAATTGAAACAAATACTTTTAATCACATTTTTTGAGAAGAAAAAAACAAAAAAGTTGTTCATAGGAAATTGAATGGGCTATCAATTAGTTTGGATTAACTTCTCGCTCAGACAAAAATTTAACCTAAAAAATTGAAATAAATACTTTTCTTAAATGTTGTGCTTAAAGTTAAGTAATTTAAAATGTATTTATTTGTTTCCTTGAAAGTCCTGCATCTTGTTCATCTAAAACTGGTAACTGTTTGGCTCTATACATTGTATTTAAGTGACAAGCATTCAAACTTAATTTAAAATTGTACTTAAAGTTAAGCAATTTAAAAATTAAGTACATCATATAACGTTGGCTCAACTATTGGCTATCAAAAACTGAAATGGGTTTGGTTTTATTTAATTTTGTTTTTTAAGTTATAGGCATTCCCTTCTACCATTAAGTTGTTCTCACTTTTTTAAATTTTATGCTTAAAGTTAAGTCTTTTAAAAATAATTTGTTTTTTTATTTGCTAGTCCTTTATCACATTCATTTAATACTTGTAACCGTTTGGTTTATACATTTTATTTAAGTGACAAGCATTCAAACTTAATTTGTAATTGTACTTAAAGTTAAGCAATTCAAAAATTAAGTACATCATATAACGTAGGCCCAACTATTGGCTATCCAAAACCGAAATCGGTTTGGTTCTATAGATTTTGTTTTTTAAGTTATAGGCATTCCCGTCTACCATAACATTGTTCCGAGGACTTGGAGCTATTTTTGTGGAAGTAAAAAAAAAATATTTTTCCTTGTTTATTATTACCAAATTACCTTCGGTTACCCCTAGAAACATAGAAAACCAAGCTACTTTTTCAAAATAAAAATTACAAATTTTCAAAAAAAAGGTATATCTTTTTACGAAAAACAGATTTCTTTCAAAAAGCGAGCATTAATAAAGTACATATTCACATCAGTTATGTCATGACAAATAAGATTCTGTTTACCATTTCTTTAAATACTTAATATTTCTCAAGTTATTGTTTAAAAAAAACGATTAAATTGACATTAAAAAAATATAGTCATTTTTCTCGAAAAAGAAAGATTAAAGGGTCTCCTTACCTGTAAAATGATGCCCCATTCATGCCGGTTCCAAATATAATTTTGTTTTTAAGATTCTTCAAATATTGAACAAAATATGAGTATAAACGTTGAAGAAAATGATGAAATTGACTAGCAAAATTTCTCAAAACGCGAAACTCATTAACTCAAAAAGTAAGACCGGAAGAGGCAAATAAAAACATAGATTCTTGTTCAGATTGCCTAGTGCTACAACATCCATCTGTCGGAACTCAAAAAACTTTTCTGAAAAAAGTTATGGATATATATTTTTGGTGATGGATAACTCAAAAATAAAACAACATATTTCGAGTCCGAAAAGAAATTCAGCATGCTCATAGTGTTTTACATTTTGATCATATTTTTAATTTCGAAAAAAAATGCATAACTTTTTTTGGGGTGAAAATTAAGATTATTCGTCAATTTGATTATTAAGTACCCCCATATCTTCAAAACCTCTGAACTGATTTGTGATTTGTTGTTTTGATAACATTTGGCGTAAGACGGTCTTTCTTATCCTTGAACACATTTTTATTTTTAAAAATGCTTATTCAAAAACCTAAAATTTAAAAACATTTAAAAAAAAAATCACGTTTTAAACTTCAAAAATATGGTTTTGATTAAAATTCAGAATTGCCAAAAGATGGGGTTCGTTACGCCGCATCTTTATTTGCTGTTTGATTATAAAAGTTTTCCAAAACAAAAAAGTTACGTTCCAAAAACTTGTGCAAAAAACATGTTTGTCTAAGTAGCCCACCAGCTAAAAAAAAAATGTTGTGAAGGATTTCCGCACCTTAGATACAAAGCCCCATTCATGCTTAACACAAATATGCTTTGTTTAAATATTATATCAATAATAAGCAAACTGCGAGCAGAACAAGGACACTTAAATTAAACAAAAAAACATCCAAAAGTAAAATGTGTGTAACTTTTTTAAAAACTAGGTTTGATTAAAAACGAAAACGGATCCGTTTTCTACTCGACGAGAGCGATCGGAAACTGTTCTCCGAACTTAAAAAAATGTTGCTTAGATTGGGAGTTATCGAAGAATCCATTTTCGGGGGTAGATTTGGTCCTTTAGGTTAACAACAGGGGTGTCAAATTTGGTCCTTTAGGTTTATTTGTAAACGGAAACTTTAATAACTTCTTAAGTTTTTAATGGATTTAAAAACTGTTTAGTGCACTGGGCTTGCCGTCAAATTACCTTCCTTTTTTAAACCAGAAAAGATATAGTTATTAATAAAGAGTTTAGACTTTTGTTCAAGTAGGAAAACCAGGTAGGTGAAGGATCATAGTGTCTTATAGGACACTTACGAATAAGTCAACTATTTCGTAAACCATACTTCTGATCTTTTAACAAAAGTAAGGTCTCTTAATTTGGATTCAACCTAGCCCGCAACTTACCATGTAGCTTTTTCAGGGACCAAACCTAGCTTTTGTCTAGGTTAGACTGCAAAACGTACCCGAAAGTTCCTTACTACTAACATGCCCCGACATTTTGGGTCATAAAGGCTTAAATTGAAAGGATTTCGTTATCTTCCCAATTTGGAATACACCAAAAAATGTTCAGGCAAGGCGTCCCTGATTGGGTAAAATATCGTACAATGCATATTTAAGGAATTACAGCCTTCCAAACAGGGGACCAAATCTACCCCAAAACGTGTCAAATTTGGTCCCCCAAAGGTCCATTTTTCCAAAATTGGTCCATTAGGCGAAGGTCAGGCAAAAATTGGTCCAAATTTGGTCCATTAGGTTTAGTATGACAATTCCTCCACCAGTCCTATTGTTTCTATTTTTAAAGTACCCAGTATAACCATCTAATTGTCTTACAGGTATCATATCATCATATAGCCATGATTCTGACACACAAATAACATGCCATTGTGATTTTGAGGAAGTTATAAATAAATGAAACTCATCAAATTTTACATCAGACCTGGCATTACATTGACCTGGCATTTAAATGCAGAATATTTAACTGATTATTAACTTGTTCAGTTTGACATACTGAAGGAATGGAGTAATATCTGCAGTTTGAGCGAATTGCTTCAAATTTATCATGAGTATATGAGTATATATCCACTGATACTAACTGTGTGAATGGATTTATACATTTATCAGCTAATTCGATTGGAATGCTATCACATTCTATTAAATTCATGCAAATATTATGTGATGTGAATGATTTTCTTTGTAAATACTATGCTCCCAAAAAGGGAGGTTTAGGGCACTGCACCTACCACCTACCTTACACACATGGGAGTGGTACACATGTTCTCATAATTGCGCACAAGTGACACATAGGTGTACGCGACCACACATGGAAGACACGTGGTACGCAGGCACAACAAACATGAACGCAAGAAAGGAAAAACAAAAGTTGAACAAGATGTTCTACGATTTTTTAAAGTTTGTATTTTATTAGTTTTTGTATAGTTTGTCTTCATTTCTTTGTAACACCGAACAATGACATCAGTCACAGGACAAAGTCAAGTGGTTTCACAATTTGACACACGAGCACACAACATATCAATGAAACTTCAGCTGAATGAATGTCACAACTCACAATTCAGTTGTAACTTTGACACATGAGTTCATGAGTGACACATGCAGTACTGGGCGAATAACACTCAGAAAAAACCCAGTATAATCCTATTGTGAAACATCAGTAATCCAAGGCAAACAATTGGTATTTGAGGTGGTAAATATGAGGGCCAATGAGCAGTGCAAGTGGAGTGGTAGCTGTGGAGGACGGAGGTAAGGAAAATTGTCTGGCTGATCTTAATTTCCAGACTGGGCCTACCCTGGTTTTGATGCTGTCAGTGCGCATCAGAAGGAGGCTTCAAACTGGGCACTGTCCAATTCAGGTTGAGGGCTTATCAGCTAAAAAACACTGACCCACAAACTGAGCTGATACATCATAGGTGCTGTAGGGATAGCCTTTCACTTATGTTTTCAGCCATTAGACATTGATCCCAATCAACACAAATTTCCTATCACAATCAGCCCTGCTCAATAATCATTGTCAGTGATCATAACCAGCAACTGGTAAGGTCAGCTAGTGACACCAGTGACACCCGTGAACTAGTGACAGTTGACACCTCAACCTAATCTGAGTTGTTGGGTTCACAAGTTAGCCAGTATTTGTTCATGTTAAGGTGGTAATCACCAGTATGAGCAGCCTCCCAGTCTCAAGGTTAAAATAGTTAAAACAGTCTTTCTGCCAGACTCATGCTTAGCATGCAATCACTCAGCAATCACATCTTTCCCATAATTCTACACAGCTTCAATCGCACGCTGGCAAAGCTGGCAGAAGTATGCCTGGGAGGTTAAGGTTTAGCCAACAGGCAGTTATATTGGGCAAAAATAAACCAACTCAGCTTGGTTGAGGAAACTCACAAGTGTCACCACTGTTTAGAGCAGTCATGTATCAGCCTTATGTGAAGAAAACAGTTGGCTGACCAAATATCAACACTCAAAGGATGGCTCACATGAGCAGCCCTAAGACTCATGCATTGAGTTCAAGCATAAGGCTGTCTAAGTGTGGTCACCCAGTCAAGCACCTCAGTCGTTGCCATTTATTTAGCATTAGCTCTAGGCTTTCGCTTCTGTTGACGGCCCGACTCAGTCACCTCAAAGTCTGCTGCTCTGTTCACCACATGGCTTTTGGGAATGGTCTCTAGTGTCTGGGATCTGAGGAAGCATCCATGGTTTCAGTTGGTAGGCTGTTCTGATTGAGAGAGCATCAGCCATGACCTGGATGATATCCTGCTGGGTAAACCAAGGTTGGATTCGGGCATAGCGCTTGTCAGCAGAGTTCCTGGCGAATATGACACCATTTTTTGTGTGATAGTTGAGCACCTGCTCGTTGGCCCTCATCTCACCCATAAATCTTACCATCCTGGCACGCTTGTCCGTCGGGTTTTCATGTACTGTGATTTGGTCTTTGCCTCACCAGTCTGGTTAAATTTAGCTTGGTAGACAGCATCCCTGTCGTCTGCATCTTGGAATTTGATGATCACCCTTTTTGTTGTTGTTGTGCAGGCGATGGCAAGCTGCAGTGGCCCCTTTAAGAGTCGCTTTCAGTTTCTCTTTGATCAGCCCCAGAGCTATATCCCTGGTCTCAGCTGTGGTTTCATTTGGTTGGTACTCTGGGACACCATCACCACCCAGAATGAGACAGCTCTTTCTGTTATATTGCTCAACCTCATCTAGAGCCCACTCAAGCTGGTACACTTTGTCCCTGTGCTTACTGTTTTCAGTTTTAAGCATCAACATCTCTTTTTTCAGACTCCATCTCCTTCCCCACTGCCTGCATGACTAACTCTTTGATCTGCTCCATATCCATAGCAGAGCCCTAAACCTCCCTAAATTCAATTAGAAAATGAAGTCCTTAAAGGAAATAGTTCACCTTCAGAATTTTTTTCAGAATACGATTTTATTATATTTGTTAATACAGTTTCTTTTTTTTCTGTTTAAAAATGGTCCTACATCGCGCCAATTCAGGACAGAAGGTTGTAAATTATTGATTTTATGGTGTGCGTTATTGGTCTGCACATGCTCCATGGCAGTGCTGGCACTTTCAGACGGTACGGTACATCATATATGCGCCGTATTCCTTCGCCAAAAAGTCAAATATCTTCGGCTGGATAGTCTTTTCAGCCAAGCAAAGTTCCAGATAAGGATTTCTCAACACAGGCTACAAAACTGCTATTTCAGTTCAAAACCCATGTTGAAGGTGAACTATTTCCTTTAAGGCCTATTGGTTAACAAGTCAAAGACAAAAGCTACGTTTATACGCTGTGACAAAACTGGTGCCCTATGAATATTAGCAAGTCTCCCCAAAAATCCTTGCAACTGAAGTACTAGCTAAATATTTGCGGAATGGTTGAATACATGATAGTTCAGCCAATCAGATTTGAAAGTAATTGCATAAGGATAGACTCGCATTGGAGTTGTGCCAACCGGCGTCCAGCGGTTCGCTTGCTAGCACCAGCTGCAAGCTGATTGGCTGATGGTATAGCCTCTGCCTGGGCTATAACCAGTACAACATTCTTTCACCAGCACCACATTCCTTCGCCAAAAAAAATATATATATTCGGCTGGAGTCTTTTCAGTCAAGAAAGCTTGCAGATAGGGGTTTTCCAACACAGGCTACAAAACTGCTATCTCAGTTTAAAACTAATGTTGAAGGTAAACTATTTCCTTTAATGGCTATGAGCAGTAGGTTTTGTCCTGATCAGACTTACTGGCTACAAGCTGTAGGCCTAACCGATAGACTTAATGGCTACAAGCTGTAGACTGACCAGATCTGACTTAATGGCTACGAGCTGTAGGCTGACCCGATCAGACTTAATGGCAGGGTTAGGTTAGTTTAATTAATTTTTATCAGTTTGGCCTACCGCTTGTAGCTATCAAATTGGGGCGGCCTAAGAATCGTTCATAGCTAGTGATAGTGATATATATCTGGTGACATCATAAAGCTTCCCTATGACTCCAGACCAACAATGGTAATAGTAACCCTGAACCTCGATTTTATTGCCCGGCCGCGACGGTGACGCCAGCCCCACCGTTACCCAGTGTTGTGTACGAAATGTGAAGCCTGCCCTACCAGTACCCGACGCCTGCCATACCGGTCATGGTTGTTCCAGCTGTTGGCAGCTGATTATTCTTGTAATTTTGCTAAAACTTACGACATATTAAATTAATTATAATGCCATGGCATGTGGAATAAAGTGGTCGATTTCAGCGAGCTCAATATATTTAATTAAAACATCTCAATCTGACGACCGATGAAATCTACTACTTGAACTACTAATAAACCAGATGTTAAGACACTGGAAAATAATAAAGGGAGAAGTATAAAGTGGAATTGTGAGTACGATGTTAAGTATCCAAATCACCATGCATTAAAATCACATTTCACTTACCAAATAAAAATAGAACAGACACAAACTTGAAGCAGAATTGAAGACAGCGTGGTCGAAAGAAACTTTCGTCAGCGACGACTTTTCCGTCGGAACTGAGTCTGGAGCGTCATTATTGTAAACATTTGGTGTATCCATATCTTGGCGGGATTCGGCCTGTGCTTTAGGGCTTGGCTATTTCACATCCGTTTTGCCATAGTTAGTGACCGCCTTGGTTAGTGACATTGGCATAGAAATGACATTGGTAATATCAAATAAACTACGTGTATGAAGACAGCGACAGATTCACATTCACATTTAGCGACAGATTCGCGGACCCCTCAGAATCATCTACAACTCTACAGAAAGATAGACAAGAGCATGTAAATCAACATGGTGATATCTGTTTCACCCTACGTATGATAGTTTGGCGTCTAAACCAAAAATAAAGTTCGCCAGCGACATATTCGAGTTTTGGCGGACCCCTTCGATTTTCATGAAAATCGGTGTCCAGATAGAGTTTTAAGCGTTAATGAACGTGGTAAAATCCGTTCCACCCTACATATGACAGTTTTTCGTCTAGACGCCAAATAGAGTTTTTGAGTTTTGGCGGACCCCTTCGAATTCCATGAAAATCAATTTCCAGATAGAGTATCAGGCGTAGAATAACATCGTGAAATCCGTATCACCCTACATATGATAGTTTTTCATCTAGACGCCAATAGAGTCCGCCAGCGACAGATTCGAATTTTGGCGGACCCCTTTGAATTCCATGAAAATCGGTGTCCAGATAGAGCTTTATGCGTAAATTAATATAGCGAAATCTGTATCACCCTACATTTGATAGTTTGGCATATATACGCCAATAGAATCCGCCAGCGACAGTTTCGAATTTTGGCGGACCCCTTTGAATTCCATGAAAATCGGTGTCCAGATAAAGATGTATGTATTGTATTGTATTGCACAAGATCAGGTCAATCCACAATAAAAGGGCTATTCTCAGACCATCGTCAGTACATTAGTATCACATGCAATTGGTAATCTAAAAATAAACAGCGACTGAAATGTAAACAATGGACATGGACACAATGATGCTGGTTAAAAGATATCAAGCACTCTTTAAAATGTCACGAATGCTGGTTTTGAGGGCACGCAGGGACAGACCGGCCAGTTCATTGCCCACGACATGATTGTTATACAGCTGGACGGCTCGGTACTTAAAGGAACGCTTTCCGTGGTTATTAGTGACGCGATGTAGGTATAGATGATGCGATTGTCTGGACCGGCGACTAGTATGCTCATGATTATATGACAGTGAGGTACGCAGAACTTCAGGTTCTCCTGTCACTAAAATCTTATGCAGAAGACATATGTCATTGAAGTTTAAGAGTTGTTCCGCATTGAACCAATCGAGCTGCAACAAAACGTCAGAGATATGATCAAATTTTTTCCTACCTGATATCACTCTAGCAGCAAAATTTAACACTTTCTGCAACCTCAAGATTGTTGTACGGTTGGCACTAGCATACACTTGCGCGCAATAGCGAACATGAGAGAAAACTAAGGCATCAATAATGAGCGGCAGCACGTCGGCGGGTAACAAATGTTTAGCGTTTAGTAGAGCAACTAGGATACCAGTACAACGATCAATTACATGTTTGATATGTAGGTCCCAAGATAACACTGGATCCATGATGACACCGAGATTTTTAACACTATTAGAACAATGCAGCGAATCATCCATAAATTTCACAGTGGGCGGCTCTGAGATCTGACTTAGCTGGCGTCTGTCCCCGCAAAGCATGAGCTCGGTCTTTCCTGCATTGACCATCATGCCATGCTGGAGAAACCATGTACACATAGTGTCGAGGACAGACTCAAGTGAAGCTTGCATTTCTGTCAGCCTGCTGCGCGGTCCAGTGATGGCGATCTGGGTGTCATCCGCGTATCGCGCCACTGTCACCCGAAAACCGTTGATGTTGGATGGGATATGACAGGTTAGGTCGTTGCTGGCAATGTTGAAAAGTAAAGGGCCAAGGCACGAACCCTGGAAAGTGCCAATCGTAATATTTTGGGGTCCAGATAATGCTTCTCCAGATCTTACACGCTGTGTGTGGCCCTCTAAATAGCTTCTGAACCATCCAGGCGAGATTTGAAGCAATTGAAGCTTAGTGAGAAGAGTGGAATGGTCGACAACATCAAAACAGCGACTTAAATCTATAAGTGTTAAAAGAGTTACTTCAGATCGGTCCATACCATGCAGAATTTCGTCAGTGACAGTTAATAAAGCGGTACTAGTTGAGTGATTGCACATAAAACCATGCTGATCGTTACTAAAAAGGCATTGCTCCCGCAAATAATGCTCAAGCTGCTGATGCACGATTTTCTCCATTATTTTACAAATGGTAGGGACGAGAGTAATAGGTCTGAAGTTAGATGCTGATGACGGATCGTTCCTTTTATACACAGGTATGACTATAGCACTTTTCCAAGCAGAAGGAACAGTTTCGGTTGCGATGCTTTTGTTGATAATACGAAGTAATGAGCGGCCGGTGACTTCAAAGGTGAGTTTGAATACTTTTAAAGGAATGTCTCCTTCCACACTGGAGGATTTGTTGGGCAGTGAGGATAGGATGCGCTGGAGGTGGTCCAGGGTGACGGGCACGATATTCAGGGCGCCAGCATTCACACGCGGTAATCGTACACTGAGCGGCTCGCGGCCCGACTGAGTAAACTGTGTCATGACTTTGTCACGTGTTTCTGTGCCGATGGAGGTAAAATATGTGTTCAAGTCGTCAGGTGTAAGATCAACAGGCTGTGTGGGCGAGCCTCTTTTCGGCGATATGATGGGCTGAAGTTGGCGGTACAGCGTTGAAGGATGTAAGGATGTATGCGTAAATTAATATAGCGAAATCCGTATCACCCTACATTTGATAGTTTGGCATATAGACGCCAATAGAGTCGCCAGCGACAGATTCGAATTTTGGCGGACCCCTTTGAATTCCATGAAAATCGGTGTCCAGATAGAGCTTTATGCGTAAATTAATATAGTGAAATCCGTATCACCCTACATATGATAGTTTGGCATATAGACGCCAATAGAGTCCGCCAGCGACAGATTCGAATTTTGGCGGACCCCTTCGAATTCCATGAAAATAAATGTCCAGATAGAGCTTCAGGCGTATATTAACAAGGTTAAATCCGTTTCACCCTACATATGATAGTTTGGCATCTAGACGCCAATAGAGTCCACCAGCGACAGATTCGATTTTGGCGGACCCCTGCGAATTCCATGAAAATCAATTTCCAGATGGAGTATCAGGCGTAGAATAACATCGTGAAATCCGTATCACCCTACATATGATAGTTTGGCATCTAGACGCCAATAGAGTCCGCCAGCGACAGATTCGAATTTTGGCGGACCCCTTTGAATTCCATAAAAATCAATGTCTAGATAGAATATCAAGCGTAGAATAACTTCGTGAAATCCGTTTCACCCTACATATGATAGTTTGGCATCTAGACGCCAATAGAGTAGCCAGCGACAGATTCGAATTTTGGTGGACCCCTGCGAATTCCATGAAAATCGGTGTCCAAATAGAGTATCAGGCGTAGAATAACATCGTGAAATCTGCATCACCCTACATATGATAGTTTGGCATCTAGATGCCAATAGAGTCCGCCAGCGACAGATTCGAATTTTGTCGGACCCCTTTGAATTCCATGAAAATCGGTGTCCAGATAGAGTTTTATGCGTAAATTAATATAGTGAAATCTGTATCACCCTACATATGATAGTTTGGCATATATACGCCAATAGAGTCCGCCAGCGACAGATTCGAATTTTGGCGGACCCCTTCGAATTCCATGAAAATAAATGTCCAGATAGAGCTTCAGGCGTAGATTAACATGGTTAAATCCGTTTCACCCTACATATGATAGTTTGGCATCTAGACGCCAATAGAGTCCACCAGCGACATATTCGAATTTTGTCGGACCCTTTGAATTCCATGAAAATCGGTGTCCAGATAGAGCTTTATGCGTAAATTAATATAGTGAAATCCGTATCACCCTACATTTGATAGTTTGGCATCTAGACGCCAATAGAGTCCGCCAGCGACAGATTCGAATTTTGTCGGACCCATTCGAATTCCATGAAAATCGGTGTCCAGATAGAGTTTCAGCCGTAGATTAACAAGTTTAAAACTTGTTCACCCTACATATGATAATTTGGCATCTAGATATAAAATTACCAAAACGCCAATAGAGTCCGCCAGCGACATATTGGAATTCGGCGGACCCCTTCTAATACCATGCAAATCGGTGTCCAGAAATAGTTTCAGGCGTAGATTAACATGGTGAAATCTGTATCACCCTACCTATGATAGTTTGTCATCTAGACGCCAATAGAGTATGCCAGCGACAGATTCGAATTTTTGCGGACCCCTTTGAATTCCATTGAAATCGGTGTGCAGATAGAGATTTGGGCGTAAACTAATAGAGTGAAATCTGTATCACCCTACATATGATTGTTTGGCATCTGGACGCCAATAGAGTCCGCCAGCGACATGTTCGAATTTTGTCGGACTCCTTCGAGTTCCATGAAAATCAGTGTCCAGATGGAGCTTCAGGCGTAAATTAACATGGTGAAATCTGTTTCACCCTACCTATGATAGTTTGGCATCTAGACGCCAATAGAGTACGCCAGCGACAGATTCGAATTTTGGCGGACCACTTCGAATTCCATGACAACCTGTGTCCAGATATAACTTTAGGCGTAGATTAACATAGTGAAATCAGTTTCAACCTACATATGATAGTAGTGACTATCATATGTAGGGTGAAACTGATTTAACCATGTTAATCTACGCCTGAAGCTCTATCTGGACATTGATTTTCATGGAATTCAAAGGGGTCCGCCAAAATTTGAATCTGTCGCTGGCGGACTCTATTGGCGTCTATATGCCAAACTATCATCTGTAGGGTGATACGGATTTCACTATATTAATTTAGGCATAAAGCTCTATCTGTACACCGATTTTCATGGAATTCAAAGGGGTCCGACAAAATTCGATTCTGTCGCTGGCGTACTCTATTGGCGTATAGATGCCAAACTATCATATGTAGGGTGATGCGGATTTCACGATGTTATTCTACGCCTGATACACTATCTGGACATTTATTTTTATGAAATTCGCAGGGGTCCGCCAAAATTCGAATATGTCGCTGGCGGACTCTATTTGGCGTCTAGATGCCAAACTATCATATGTAGGGTGAAACAGATTTCACGAAGTTATTCTACGCTTGATATTCTATCTGGACATTGATTTTCATGGAATTCAAAGGGGTCCGCCAAAACTCAAAAACTCTATTTGGCGTCTAGACGCAAAACTGTCATATGTAGGGAGGAACGGATTTCACCACGTTCATTAACGCTTAAAACTCTATCTGGAGACCGATTTTCATGAAAATCGAAGGGGTCCGCCAAAATTCGAATCTGTCGCTGGCGGACTCTATTGGCGTATAGATGACAAACTGTCAAATGTAGGGTGATACGGATTTCGCTATATTAATTTACGCATAAAGATCTATCTGGACACCGATTGTCATGGAATTCAAAGGGGTCCGCCAAAATTCGAATATGTCGCTGGTGGACTCTATTGGCGTCTAGATGCCAAACTATCATATGTAGGGTGAAACGGATTTCACTATATTAATTTACGTATAAAGCTCTATCTGGACACCGATTTGCATGGAATTCAAAGGGGTCCGACAAAATTCGAATCTGTCGCTGGCGGACTCTATTGGCGTCTATATGCCAAACTATCAAATGTAGGGTGATACGGACTTCGCTATATTAATTTATGCATAAAGCTCTATCTGGACACCGATTGTCATGGAATTCAAAGGGGTCCGCCAAAATTCGAATCTGTCGCTGGCGGACTCTATTGGCGTCTAGATGACAAACTATCATATGTAGGGTGATACGGATTTCACGATGTTATTCTACGCCTGATACTCTATCTGGAAATGTATTTTCATGGAATTCGCAGGGGTCCGCCTAAATTCGAATCTGTCGCTGGCGACTCTATTGGCGTCTAGATACCAAACTATCATATGTAGGGTGAAACGGATTTCACGAAGTTATTCTACGCTTGATATTCTATCTAGACATTGATTTTCATGGAATTCAAAGGGGTCCGCCAAAATTCGAATCTGTCGCTGGCGGACTCTATTGGCGTCTAGATGACAAACTATCATATGTAAGGTGATACGGATTTCACGATGTTATTCTACGCCTGATATTCTATCTGGAAATTTATTTTCATGGAATTCGCAGGGGTCCGCCAAAATTCGAATCTGTCGCTGGTGGACTCTATTGGCGTCTAGATGCCAAACTATCATATGTAGGGTGAAACGGATTTAACCATGTTAATCTACGCCTGAAACTCTATCTGGACACAGATTTTCATGGAATTCGAAGGTGTCCGACAAAATTCGAATATGTCGCTTGGGACTCTATTGGCGTCTAGATGCCAAACTATCAAATGTAGGGTGATACGGATTTGAAATAGCAGTTTTGTAGCCCGTGTTGAGAAATCCTTATCTGTAACTTGTCTTGGCTGAAAAGACTCTCCAGCCGAAGATATTTGACTTTTTGACGAAGGAATGCGGCGCATATATGATGTACCGTACCGTCTGAAAGTGCCAGCACTGCCAGGGAGCATGCGCAGACCAATAAAGCACACCATAAAATTAATAATTTACGACCTTCTGTCCTGAATTGGCGCGATGTAGGACCATTTTTTAAAAGAAAAAAAGAAACTGTATTAAGAAATATAATAAAATCGTGTTCTGAAAAATGTTCCGAAGGTGAACTATTTCCTTTAACAGGGGGGCCTGTCAGACCCCCCCCCCGTAGGGCGAAAGTGAAAAAAGCTCCCGTAGGGAGCGGATTAATCCATCACCGAAATGACCACTTTCTCATTGACTTCCATGTTAAAGCATCACCATTTATTTCTCAAGCTTTTATCCTAACCTAACTTAACCTCACCTCACCTCACCTCACCTCACCTCACCTCACCTCACCTCACCTCACCTCACCTCACCTCACCTCACCTCACCTCACCTCACCTCACCTCACCTAACCCTTGGAGCCAGTTTACATATTTTGAAAGAAGTCCATCGGCCGAAGCCCGAAATCCTCAGTATGTTGTGACGTTTTGGTGATTTTAAGTCATTTACGGTGATAAAGTTAGTTATTCGGTGATGGGATTAATGTATTGCCTTACTAAAATAATGCTGTTTGGTTCTCGCCTAATTTGTTTGCCTTGTGCCATGGGTGGAGAATCCTATAGGGCAGCCCCGGCTGCGGCCGGGACAACCTCAAAGTTGCCTCGGCGGGGCCGGGGAAGCCATTTTTGAGAGACCTTTTTTTGCAAGACCTTAGTTATTATTTAAAAAGAATAAAGAAACGCAAATATAATCCCAGCATAAAATGCATACTTGGTACGACTATCTGTGAAAAATATGGGTAAAATTGCGCTTTCGGTGCGCTTTCGAAATGGGGGGGGGGGGGGGGGGGTAGTCAAAGGAGGCTGAGCCTTGCCAACTTTGTCTTAGTGAACACCTCCGGCAGGTCAGAAAACTTATATTTTCGGGGGAGGCACAGTTGGGGTCGCTATCTCCGGTCTAAAAGAGGCATATTGTCCGATCTAAAGGGGTGCCGCCGGCACTCACGTCTCAAGGGGCGCCACCTGCACTCGAGAGTGGCACCTTCGGTGTCCAGACGCCCAGGAGAGGCGCCCTCAATAGTGATTCTCCCCGCATGTCCATGAAGTTAGCGACGGATTCGGATTCGAATTCAGCGTCGAGTAGCGATTCGCTTCACAATGTGGTGACAGGTAAATTGGGGCACGCTGATCACGAAATGGCATTCATTTTGACATTCACGGTAATCTTAGCCGAAGTTATTGTCCGATCGCCAAAATAATGGTCTCATTCGATTACTCGGGTCAGTATATAGCCGTAGCCTTCGCAACCTCACTCGTAGCAAATGACATTGGCCCTCAATTTCAAGATCAATGGCGATTGGATTAAACTTCGGGTCGTTTTGAGTCCTTTGACCTTGAAACTGAGGGTCAAGGTCATTTTCCACGAGTGAGGTTGCAAAGGTTACGGCAGATACTGACCCGAGGAATCTAATGAGACCATTATTTTGGCAATCGGCTTCTAACTTCGGGTCGTTTTGAGCCGCCCCGTCATATGGCCTTGAAAATGAGG
This sequence comes from Chirona hameri, assembly GCA_036785665.1. Classification (NCBI taxonomy): domain Eukaryota; kingdom Metazoa; phylum Arthropoda; class Thecostraca; order Balanomorpha; family Balanidae; genus Chirona; species Chirona hameri. The sequence goes on along the minus strand of JAXIVJ010000015.1, from coordinate 198,244 downwards.
GTCAATGTCATTTGCCACGAGTGAGTTTGCGAAGGCTGTGGAATATTAACCCGAGAAATCGAATGAGACCATTATTTTGGCGATCGGACAATAACTTCGGGTTATTTGTCCTTTGACCTTGAAAATGAGGGTCAAGGTCATTTGCCTCCAGTGAGGTTTCGAAAGCTGCGCCTAGACATTGGCTCGAGGAATATAATGATACCATTATTTTGTTTTGCGATCGGACAATAACTTCGGGTCGTTTTGAGCCACCCCGTCCTTTGACCTTGAAGATGATTTTGAAGATGACCTTGAATGTCAAAATGAATGTCATTTGCGTGATCAGCGTGCCCCAATTAAAACTGTTCCCACATTTTGAAGCAAATCGCTACTCGACGCTGAATTCGAATCCGATTCCGTCACTAACTTCACGGACCGCCACGTGCCACGTGCCCCCTAGGGCCCCTTGGTTGCGCCCCTGTCCTCGGCCGGGGCAACTTTGAAAACAATTATCCACCCATGGCCTTGTGAGTTGTGGGAAGTATCAAATATGTTATAAGTATTTTTATATCTCACTGTAATATATAAAAGGACCGGACCTGGACCATCATCAGGAGGAAGTGCCTTTCTTGCAAGAAATGGCTAGTTGCTGAATCACACCATTTATGTACAACCTTAATATTGATATTGGCTGATTATTGTTGTGTGAGCTACCATGAGGTAGTCTTTGCCTACTTTGACCCAACATGATACTTTCAATTTGTTTAAGATTGCACACCTCGCTGTTGCTAAAATACGTCAGTAATGAGGTAATACAACATATGTTCATTCTAAGGTGTTAAACTTCAATTTTGCACATACTTCGTTTTTATCATTAGTCGCTTTTACTACCCCCCCCCCCCCCCCCCCCGGTCGCCGACCCAATTACAACCCCAACGAAAAACAAAAAGTTCCGCCTCTGACTCCACCCAGACCGTCAGTGAGGCTGACACTCTGGGTGTGGTTGTGCAAATAGGCAGAGAACCAAGACGTGTCAATTCCGTGAAGTGATAATTTTGACAGGAGTTTTGAATGATCTATCACATCGAAACATTTGCTCAAATCCAGCAGGCAGAGCAGGGAAACTTATCTGTGGTCAAAGGCAGATAGGATTTGGTCGGAAATTGAGGTCAGCGCAGTTTCAGTCGATTGACGAGGCCGGAAACCGTGCTGACTGGAAGAGAGGAGGTGGTTATCTGAAAGGTATTTGTAAAGCTGCTGGTGTACAGCGCGCTCTACGATTTTGGCTATGACTGGAACAATGGATATAGGACGGAAGTTGAATGGGTCAGAAAGATTGCCGGATTTGTGAATAGGATGGACTAGGGAATGTTTCCAGGATTCAGGAACGTCGGACTGGGTTATGCTGGAGTTGACCAAATGCAGGAGCACCCACCCAACCGAGTCGAAGCAGGCACGAATAATTCGTATGCTGATGCCGTCGTCACCGCAGGCCGGCGAGCCACTCATCCCAAACACAACGGCCCGCAGCTCCGCCAGTGACAACGGCATCAGCACAAGAGAACAGGCACCGACACGCGGCAGACGACAGGCTATGTCCGGCGTAGGCCCTAAGGCGCTTCACCTCCTCAGCCACACGCGGACCCACGCCGACAAAATAACGATTTAGGTCGTCCGGTGTGACGTCTGGCAGCTTACGGGCGGCTCGTTTGCTGCCGACGACAGGTCTAATCCAGGGTGATAGAGGACGGTATAATCAGTCGCCACATCGACTCCCGTCTACCCTCACGGATGCGCCGCTCCACATCCTGGCGAGTATCATGCCTAATCGCAGAACGCACGGCTCGGTTTGCATCACGGTACTGGGTTGACCCGTGACCAAACGCTGCTAGCGCCCCACGGCGGCGAGACATCAATACTTTAGTTGAGTCAGACACCACGGGGGCACTCGGGTTCCTGATTTTAACAGTCCTGAGAGGGGCATGGGAGTCGACTATCGGCAGAAATATGGCGACAAAAATGGTTCCACTCGGCCCCCAGTCAAGGGCATTGGCAGCTTCATGCTTTGGTGACGTCACCAAAGCTTGAAGTTTTATTTTTTCTCCCTTCATCAATGTTAACGCTATGGGAGGTTCAGTGATATTGAGCAAAATGCAAACTCGATTGAGCGATGAGTTAGCAGTGATAGGAAAAAAGTAAGCAAACCATGCGAAAGCCACATCCATTGTCTTTTGATATCAGGGTCTTCTTTGCCTGTGGCTTGTACGGAAACATGTTAAATATGGTCTTATGTGAAAGGATGTTTCCCTTGCATGCGCACTGCCGGGGACTGATTTCTTCCACCCTCCCCCTCAAGTTTGTTATGAATAGCGGAAAAACGGTCACGCGCAGCGCCACCAAAATTAGCACAGCTGTTTTACCATCAATTATCCACATGGTGCGGAATTCTTTACCTCGGATCATCCCAGGTCATGTCACCAGGTCAAGTCAAGTGACCCCACCTCCAAACATGTTTGCGGTCGTGCAACAGCCAAAGTGATTGACCGAACAGTCTGGAACTCATAGGATGTTATCAGGCCATAAGTACCTACAATTTGTTCATCTCGAATTTGTCATACCGGTGACCTAAGGTCAGGTCGATTTCGTGACCTCCCCATTATAAGTCAATGAAAACACGTATACATCCATAGGAAATGGCTAAATTTGACCAGTTTTCACCATATCTGTGTCAACTACAAAACCCCATGTCACATTTCTGTTCTTTGACCTCTACGAGGTCAACTCAGGTGACCCCAGGTCACGTATGGTTTTTCTTACATAACTCTTTACCAAATCAAGGTAGAGCAATGATGTTTTCACCATTGCATTTGGCTTGTCGAGACCAATCATTTAATGTTAAAGTTGACCTTGACCTGATCTCAGGTCAGGTCAATTTTTGTATATAACTTAACTAGTTCATATAATATATTTTTTGATGCGTCTCGACGAGACAAACACAATGGCTTAATCGGTTGTTATTATATCATGCTTCTGTCAAAAGTTATTCTCAAAAAACAATTTGGCGATTTTTGCAATGCTCAAATTTAATAAAATTACGTCATTTTAGGAAAAAAGCCGCCTTGGTGATTTTGATACCTAATTTACCACAATTGCAATTAACAACGATTTAACTGGTGCTAAAGATATTTTAAAAAATTACATGAGGATAAGAATATACGCATACCAAAAGTGTTTCATAACATGACGTCACTTAAATAACAAATCAACACTCATTTTATAATTGATTTACTGAAAGTCTCATAAGCGCCATATATGCCGATGAAGCGCTGCTACCATATGACCGTACCCGTTTGTCTAGTTATCCTGGTTCCATTCGAGCGTGACGGTGCCTGAACTAAACACCGCACTCCAGTCGGCTAGCGCCAGATCAAGGTTCATGGAGTACGTGTCCACACGGCCAAGACAACGAGAACGAAAGCTAGTACCTACTTCGTGGCTTGAAGCGTGGCATAGTGACGAAGACACGAATGAACTTATGTGGGCTAAAATGACAAAACTTTGTGCGACAGACTTTAACGATGTTACGACAGTTTGTGATAACAACATCAAGCATGGAACCAGTCGAGTAGGTAGGAGACGACACACTGAGATAAAGAATTATCGGACATAAAATTACAAAGCGTACGCTTGGCCGGGTCAGAGTCAGGTTTGAGCAGGCAACAGTTAAGATCACCACATATAAAAAAAAATCGACCCCGGGTATGTTGCCAAAATATAATGGAGCTGGTTTTCTAGATCAGAAAAATCGGCAGTCAGGTCAGCCACGCCACGTCTCGGTGGTCGGTCCACGGTACAGAGAATAAACTGTCGTCGGTTGTCGGGTTAAAGGAAAGAGTTCACCTTCAACATGGGTTTTGAACTGAAATAGCAGTTTTGTAGCCCGTATTGAGAAATCCTTATCTGCAGCTTTTCTTGGCTGAAAAGACTCCAGCCGAAGATATTTGACTTTTTGGCGAAGGAATACGGCGCATATATGATGTACCGTACCGTCTGAAAGTGCCAGCACTGCCATGGAGCATGCGCAGACCAATAACGCACACCATAAAATCAATAATTTACAACCTTTTGTCCTGAATTGGCGCGATCTAGGACCATTTTTAAAAAAGAAAAAAAGAAACTGTATTAAAAAATAGAATAAAATAGTGTTCTGAAAAAAAATTCCGAAGGTGAAGTATTTCCTTTAAGTAAAGTCCACAGGGTCTCCAACTTGCTGTTGGGGTGAGCGGCAGCCGCGGCGACGCGGATTGGAGAGGCAGTGATGCCGTCCCGGGCCGCCAGCGCCACCCCTCCGTATCCTCGGTTGACGGGGCGGTCGGCCCGGTACAGCTGGTACCCGGGCAGCGTCAGCAGGCCTTAAAGGAAATAGTTCACCTTCGGATTTTTTTTCAGAACACGATTTTATTATATTTTTAATACAGTTTCTTTTTTTCTGTTTAAAAATTGTCCTACATCGCGCCAATTCAGGACAGAAGGTTGGAAATTATTGATTTTATGGTGTGCGTTATTGGTCTGCGCATGCTCCATGGCAGTGCTGGCACTTTCAGACGGTACGGTACATCATATATGCGCCGTATTCCTTCGCCAAAAAGTCAAATATCTTCGGCTGGAGAGTCTTTTCAGCCAAGAAAAGTTCCAGATAAGGATTTCTCAACACGGGCTACAAAACTGCTATTTCAGTTCAAAACCCATGTTGAAGGTGAACCTTCAAGGTTTGTGTGGTTCCTTTAAGGTTTGTGTGGTTATTTTACTTGTTTTCAGAAATCATGGTACTTTAAACTTTGTCAGTACTCAGTAACACTGCAGTCGATACAGCAATACTGCAGACGACGTTATGGCACACTGCAAAATAAATTAACCCTCCAGACGACTGGTTTGGAAATTGGCGCTCCGACAGAGCGAATTCGTCGGGCGAATTCGCTCGTTTACAGATTCGTCGTGTTGCCGAACACAAACTGAGCGAATATTCGGCGTCCGACGAATCACCGACGAATTCGTCGTGATTACGGCGAATTCGTCGCGTTGCCGATCGCACTCCTAGACTATCGCCAAGACAGCCAACTCGAGCGCCGCATACGCCGGGAACCAGGGCACTATACACTATAACCAGGGCCGGGAACCGAGTGTATAGTGCCCTGGCCGGGAACACTCGCCGGACGGTCCGTTCCCACACTGTGTGTTGGCGTCAGCCGTCCTGGGGGCAAAACATCGCGGGCGCCATAGGGACCAATGTATAATGGAAAACCTGAACGGCGCCCTGACTGGGCTACGCTTGGAAAAAGTGGTGCAAATCAGCATCATATTATGTGTTGGAGATTCTAGATTGAGCCCAAATGAATTATAAGGTTCCACCTGGTCATGGAATTTCTGGAGAGCAGCTGACATGATCGGTTACCATGGCCTTATTTGCGGTGTAACAACCACGTTATACCGTTCACTTCCCGTTGCAAATACGATCTAAGCTTCATATACTTCATATACTAAGCTTGATCGCATTTGCAACGGAAAGTGAACGGTATAACGTGGTTGTTACATCCCAAATAAGGCCATGGTAACCGATCATTTCAGCTGCTCTCCAGAACTTCCATGACCAGGTGGAACCTTATAATTCATTTTGACTCGATCTAAAATCTCCAGTGAATAATATGATGCTACTTTGCACAACTTTTTCCAAGCGCCGTGCCAAGTTTTCCAAGTTATGTGCGCCGTTTTGCATAATATTACCATAGTGGCGATCGTTTTATAGATATCGAAACAAAAAATAAGAAAAAAAACAATATAAGTGAAAATTCAACTAAAGGGGCTCCAGATGTGAATTTCATCATATACAACAATCAAACCAATAGCTACTTACCGTATGAAAAATATGTTTGACATTCCAAAACAGTAGGTACACTCCTTTTAAACCTATGGCCTGCTCTAAATGTGAGCCAATTTCCTTTGATTTTGAATCTGCGACTCTAAGATTTTATGAACGTGATAAAGAGGTCATGTTCTAGCAGTATGCCAATTTGTATGCAAATCGAAATAGTCCGTTGTATGACTTTGAACCTATCTGACCTGCTCTAAATCCTTTGATTTTGAATGTGCGACTCTAAGATTTTATGAGCGTAATAAAGAGGTCATGCTCTACCTGTGTGCCAATTTTCATGCTAATCCGAATAGTCCGCGAATGTGTTTCCAAATGTGAATGTGAATGTGAGCTAGTTTGGCACGCGTCCGCCGGAACCGCAGCCAACCGCAGCCGTGTGACGTCATACCGTTCGTCCCATCTCCACTTTAGTTATCCCCTGCTGCCGATCACTGCTGACCCCCGAACTGCAGCCAACCGCAGGGTCCGTGAACAGGCCTCGGATGTCAGTGCTTTGTTTGTTTATTTACATATTTGCCTTCTAGGGCGGCAACATTTCAGTCAATAAATCCGCAACACTTTGTTTCTATTTTTTCATGTTCGTTTATTTCTATTCTTTAATGTTTATAAATCCCACATCGTGAGGATTTTCTTATTTGTCCTAAATTTACCCTTGGCGCCCCGGGATTGTTTCGGGGTGAACCCATAGGTAGGATATACAATGTAAGATTGTCCGCCCTACTTTCCTCTCCCCCTTTTCACCTTTCGATAACACCGAAAGTTATTGGGCTAGAAACCTCAAACCATCGTTAAATTGTTCAATGACAAAATTAGGTTCACACATTTTCCTACAAACCCTAACAATATATACTGAATGCAATTCAGCACAACACCTTCATGTCGTCACTAGCCTTGCAGTGGTCGATATCAATCATTCGGGAAAATCGGAGCATGGATGTTATGACACGCTACTTTAAATGGCAGCTCTTAGATTATGAGTCCATTGAGTCCGGTGTCCATTACGGTTTATTGTCTATTGATCCCGTAAAGGTCGATGATCTGCCGCGTGAAAGTCACAAGGAACGTGTAAAGGGCAACAGACGTAATGGGTAGTTTCCGTGGCTGTACAGGTTGATGATGATTGGGGTTTGAGGGCGCGGTAACTGCCTGGTTATGTGGCGCCCGCTGTACACTACAGGTTCATAATCCTTTGCACTGAAGCCGGAAGGCTTATAAATAGGAAAAATTACCGATCACACACACACGTCATGTTTTGAGTATTGCAACGGCCATACTGTACTGCCAAGGCCCTACAACTGTACTGCCAAGGCCCTACAACTGTACTGCCAAGGCCCTACAACTGTACTGCCAAGGCCCTACAACTGTACTGCCAAGGCCCTACAACTGTACTGCCAAGGCCCTACAACTGTACTGCCAAGGCCCTACAACTGTACTGCCAAGGCCCTACAACTGTACTGCCAAGGCCCTACAACTGTACTGCCAAGGCCCTACAACTGTACTGCCAAGGCCCTACAACTGTACTGCCAAGGCCCTACAACTGTACTGCCAAGGCCCTACAACTGTACTGCCAAGGCCCTACAACTGTACTGCCAAGGCCCTACAACTGTACTGCCAAGGCCCTACAACTGTACTGCCAAGGCCCTACAACTGTACTGCCAAGGCCCTACAACTGTACTGCATATTGCACAGTCATACTACAAAAAGTAGGCATAATCGAACACTTCCATGAACTTAGTCCCTCCATATTCTTATTTTAAATACCGAATTCACACTTGCGTAATCGCTTACCGCAAGTTTGCGTTGATTCATATCCGAGACCACCCGAACACGACAAAACACGCGCATGTATACGTATCCATGTATTTGAGGGACGTGAAAAGTCGGGCAACCAACAGTCTTTCCCCGAGAGGACAACGCTATCGTGAAACCCAAGTGTTATGAAGTCGGTGGCATAGTATCAACTAAGTCTAACTACAAAAATAAGATATATCATGGGTCACGACTCACGAGGGTGCACTTCATAAGCACACATGGCAGACCATCGTTATTGTACTAGCTTAACTAGAGCACCGTGCAATAAGGGCAAGGCAAACTGCCCCCAATCCATACTCGTATTCATAAGTGCCAAAAACTTGTTCAGATATTACGCTAGTTGTTCTACTTTAAATGCAACATAAACTCCCACAGCTTTTAAAGCTGCTCTCTTGGTATAACACATCAAACCCTAATAAGCTCATAGAAATGCAGGTCACTAGTCGTACAATCTCACTCGTACCGTGTCATCGAACAGCTCACATGAGCTAGTAAACACCAAGTCAGTCAGTTGCTGACCAGATGGAAGCGTACGATTTTGAGACCCATCAGGCCCACAGCCAGCCCCGACATCTTTCCCGGGCACAGTAAAGAGCTACAACTGCCACAATAACTTACAACTGTTCCACTTAAACAAACACGAAACAAGCCGCAGCACCCGCGCGGTAACACCTCACCACACATACTGGAAACATGGCGAGCTGCGCGCTGTACGTGAACCCGCTACTGGTGTGCGTCACGTGTGACCCCTCCCCCCCTCCCCACCACAGTACAAATCACGTCAGTCGGGGGTACAGTAAGTATAACCCGTTTACACCACTGCATTGCTGGGAACGCGCCGCTCGCCGGCAGCGCACCACCCGGCGCACGCCACAGCGTCTCGTGCGTCTCTTCCTCGCCGACAGCGCACCACACGGGGCACGCCACAGCGTCTCGTGCGTCTCTTCCTCGCCGGCAGCGCACCACACGGGGCACGCCACAGCGTCTCGTGCGTCTCTTCCTCGCCGGCAGCGCACCACACGGGGCACGCCACAGCGTCTCGTGGGCCTCTTCCTCGCCGGCAGCGCACCACACGGGGCACGCCACAGCGTCTCGTGCGTCTCTTCCTCGCCGGCAGCGCACCACACGGGGCACGCCACAGCGTCTCGTGCGTCTCTTTCTCGCCGGCAGCGCACCACACGGGGCACGCCACAGCGTCTCGTGCGTCTCTTCCTCGCCGGCAGCGCACCACACGGGGCACGCCACAGCGTCTCGTGGGTCTCTTCCTCGCCGGCAGCGCACCACACGGGGCACGCCACAGCGTCTCGTGCGTCTCTTCCTCGCCGGCAGCGCACCACACGGGGCACGCCACAGCGTCTCGTGCGTCTCTTCCTCGAGGCTCTGACTACTCCGCTGTCCTCCGCTCCAGCCGGCCTCAACAGGCAGTCGCCGGGCCGGGCCGAGGCGGCCAGCCACACGCGGTCCCGACAGCGTCCGTCCGCACTCCGCCCTCCGCCGCCACGGCTCTCCGCCGCCACGGCTCTCCGCCGCCACGGCCCGGTCACCACTGGTGCGCATCACTGCCCCGTTCTGCCGGCGGTCACAGTCCGTACTCGCGGGGCGGCGTCTACGGCTCGGCGGTCGTCTTGACCGGGTTGAGCGGCAGCCGGTCGGCGCCGGGCGGCGTCGGCGGCGGCCCGGGAAACAGGTCCTTGTAGGAGGGCGGAGACTCCAGTCTTCCCTGGTCACGCACCACGCTGTCGTAGCTGGGCAGCGGCGAGAGGTGCGCCCGCTCCGTCGCCGCCGGGCCGCTCGACGAGGTCGGCCTGCTCTCTGCCGGGGACCTGCTGTGCAGACGGGCGGCAGCGGTCAGCAGGGTCAGCAGGGTCAGCAGGGTCAGCAGTCAGCAGGGGCAGCAGTCAGCAGGGTCAGCAGTCAGCAGAGTCAGCAGAGTCAGCAGTCAGCAGTCAGCAGTCAGCAGTCAGCAGGGTCAGCAGTCAGCACATGTCAGCAGGGGTCAGCAGGGGTCAGCAGGGGTCAGCAGGGGTCAGCAGGGGTCAGCAGGGGTCAGCAGGGGTCAGCAGGGGTCAGCAGGGGTCAGCAGGGGTCAGTAGGGGTCAGTAGGGTCAGCAGAGTCAGCCGTCAGCACGGCCAGCAGTCAGCAGTCAGCACATGTCAGCAGGGGTCAGTATGGGTGGTCAGCATGGGTCAGCAGGGTCAGTATGGGTCAGCAGGGTCAGCAGGGTCAGCAGGGTCAGCAGGGTCAGCAGGGTCAGCAGGGTCAGCAGGGTCAGCAGGGTCAGCAGGGTCAGCAGGGTCAGCAGGGTCAGCAGGGTCAGCAGGGTCAGCAGGGTCAGCAGGGTCAGCAGGGGTCAGTATGGGCCAGCAGGGTCAGTATGGGTCAGCAGGGTCAGCAGGGTCAGCAGGGTCAGCAGGGTCAGCAGGGTCAGCAGGGTCAGCAGGGTCAGCAGGGTCAGCAGGGTCAGCAGGGTCAGCAGGGTCAGCAGGGTCAGCAGGGTCAGCAGGGTCAGCAGTCAGCAGGGGCCAGTAGAGGTCAGCAGGGGCCAGTAGAGGCCAGTAGAGGCCAGTAGAGGTCAGCAGGGGTCAACACTGTCAGGCCACACAAGTATTGACGTTTTGATCGTCTTATCGGAGGCAAGTCTGGCGCTCGGGATCAGTTTCACCCATCATTTATAGAAAAGCTTCACGTTTTCATTCTCAATTACGGAACGAACTACGACACACCAAATACACCTTCCTCCGATTTTTTTTGGGATGTTTTCTTTCACACGTCATGACAATAACGTGTAACGAACAGCAACAACGGGCTCTTTACTTAGTTAGACAGTGTCTCGGGTGAATCGTTTAAAGCCAAAGGAGTATGGTTAAACAAAATGACTAGGCATACTTGAATCTATACAATCACAAGCATATATTGCCTTCGATTGAGGTATCTTTGAGTCAACAGCGGAGTCAGAGACCAGAGTCAATTCAAACTCCTCGACTCGGCAGTCACACGAGGATTAACACTGATCAAACCGCGATACCACCCCGCACGTACGCAATACAGATCTCCCCATCAGACAGCAGATCTCCCCGTCAGACAGCAGATCTCCCCATCAGACAGCAGATCTCCCCATCAGACAGCAGATCTCCCCATCAAACAGCAGATCTCCCCATCAGACAGCAGATCTCCCCGTCAGACAGCAGATCTCCCCGTCAGACAGCAGATCTCCCCATCAGACAGCAGATCTCCCAATCAGACAGCAGATCTCCCCATCAAACAGCAGATCTCCCCATCAGACAGCAGATCTCCCCATCAGATCTCCCCATCAGACAGCAGATCTCCCCATCAGACAGCAGATCTCCCCATCAAACAGCAGATCTCCCTCCCCATCAGACAGCAGATCTCCCTCCCCATCAGACAGCAGATCTCCCCATCAGACAGCAGATCTCCCCATCAGACAGCAGATCTCCCCAGCAGACAGCAGATCTCCCCATCAGACAGCAGATCTCCCCATCAGACAGCAGATCCCCCCATCAGCCAGCAGATCTCCCCATCAGACAGCAGATCTCCCCGTCAGACAGCAGATCTCCCCATCAGACAGCAGATCTCCCCATCAGACAGCAGATCTCCCCATCAAACAGCAGATCTCCCCATCAGACAGCAGATCTCCCCATCAGACAGCAGATCTCCCCATCAAACAGCAGATCTCCCTCCCCATCAGACAGCAGATCTCCCCATCAGATCTCCCCATCAGCCAGCAGATCTCCCTCCCCATCAGACAGCAGATCTCTCCATCAGACAGCAGATCTCCCCATCAGACAGCAGATCTTCCCATCAGACAGCAGATCTCCCCATCATACAGCAGATCTCCCCATCAGACAGGCTGCAGATCTCCCCATCAGACAGGCTGCAGATCTCCCCATCAGACAGGCTGCAGATCTCCCCATCAGACAGGCTGCAGATCTCCCCATCAGACAGGCTGCAGATCTCCCCATCAGACAGGCTGCAGATCTCCCCATCAGACAGCAGATCTCCCCATCAGACAGCAGATCTCCCCATCAGACAGCAGATCTCCCCATCAGACAGCAGACCTCCCATCAGACAGCAGATCTCCCCATCAGACAGCAGATCTCCCCATCAGACAGGCTGCAGATCTCCCCAGCAGACAGCAGATCTCCCCATCAGACAGGCTGCAGATCTCCCCATCAGACAGCAGATCTCCCCATCAGGCTGCAGATCTCCCCATCAGACAGGCTGCAGATCTCCCCATCAGACAGGCTGCAGATCTCCCCATCAGACAGGCTGCAGATCTCCCCATCAGACAGGCTGCAGATCTCCCCATCAGACAGGCTGCAGATCTCCTCATCAGACAGGCTGCAGATCTCCCCAGCAGATAGCAGATCTCCCCATCAGACAGGCTGCAGATCTCCCCATCAGACAGCAGATCTCCCCATCAGACAGCAGATTTCCACATCAGACAGCAGATCTCCACATCAGACAGCAGATCTCCCAATCAGACAGCAGATCTCCCCATCAGACAGCAGATCTCCCCATCAGACAGCAGATCTCCCCATCAGACAGGCTGCAGATCTCCCCAGCAGACAGCAGATCTCCCCATCAGACAGCAGATCTCCCCATCAGACAGGCTGCAGATCTCCCCATCAGACAGGCTGCAGATCTCCCCATCAGACAGCAGATCTCCCCATCAGACAGCAGATCTCCCCATCAGACAGCCGGAGCGGCGGCGGCGGCGACGCTGCACCACTAGTGCCGCGTCCCGCCGCCAGAGGCGCTGGTGCGACGATCTGTACCTGTCGCCGGCGAACCAGACTCGGAGCCGGCGGTCTGGCACCGACTGGGCGGCCCGGGCGGGCAACCAGCGGCGCACGGCACACGAGATCAGACAGCAGATGAAGACGGCCAGCGCCAGCACCATCGTCACCCAGACGAACGTGTGGGTGGACACGGTGCTGCTGACTGCTGAGCGAAGATGGGCGTGGTCACGACACGTCAGATGTCAGATGTCACGTCACACGCAATCAGAGCTGATGCCACGATAACGTGACATCAGCTCAGTCACACGATAAGGTGTGATATCAAAATATTGATAACTACCTTAATGCGAAAGCCGAAAATTCGAAAACTAACGATAAACGGCGATACATGCACGAAATATACGTATACATAGTATACATAGGCGATACATATACGTAGACGAAACATTATTTTATACCTTAAATGATTTACATACTAAAAAGTTACGAAATAGACATGAGAATCTGTTTAAGCACGTGTTTCGTGTTTTAGAAGACGTGCCGCAATTGCAGTGTGGGTGTCACTGTTTCAGACATTGCATCGATGTTTGTGGTCGGTGTGTCGGTGTCTGTGGTCGGTGTATCGGTGTCTGTGGTCGGTGTTTGTGGCCGGTGTGTCGGTGTTTGTGGCCGGTGTGTCGGTGTTTGTTGCCAGTGTGTCTGTGTTTGTTGCCAGTGTGTCGGTGTTTGTTGCCAGTGTGTCGGTGTTTGTTGCCAGTGTGTCGGTGTTTGTTGCCAGTGTGTCGGTGTTTGTTGCCAGTGTGTCGGTGTTTGTTGCCGATGTGTTTGTGGCCGGTGTGTCGGTGTTTGTGGTCGGTGTGTCGGTGTTTGTGGTCGGTGTGTCGGTGTTTGTGGTCGGTGTGTCGGTGTTTGTGGTCGGTGTGTGTGGCCGGTGTGTCGGTGTTTGTGGCCGGTGTGTCGGTGTTTGTGGCCGGTGTGTCGGTGTTTGTGGCCGGTGTGTCGGTGTCTGTTGCCGGTGTGTCGGTGTTTGTGGTCGGTGTGTCGGTGTTTGTGGTGGACAGTGTGTCGGTGTGCCAGTGTGTCGGTGTTTGTTGCCGGTGTGTCGGTGTTTGTGGCCGGTGTGTCGGTGTTTGTGGCCAGTAAGTCGGTGTTTGTTGCCGGTGTGTCGGTGTCTGTTTCCGGTGTGTCGGTGTTTGTTGCCGGTGTGTCGGTGTTTGTGGCTGGTGTGTCTGTGTTTGTTGCCGGAGTGTCGGTGTTTGTGGTGGCCAGTATCCCGATGTGCCGGCGAGTCGGTGTTTGTGGCCAGTGTGTCGGTGTTTGTTGCCGGTGTGTCGGTGTTTGTGGACAGTGTGTCGGTGTTTGTGGACAGTGTGTCGGTGTTTGTGGACAGTGTGTCGGTGTTTGTGGACAGTGTGTCGGTGTTTGTGGACAGTGTGTCGGTGTTTGTGGACAGTGTGTCGGTGTTTGTGGCAGTGTGTCGGTGTTTGTGGCAGTGTGTCGGTGTTTGTGGCAGTGTGTCGGTGTTTGTTGCCGGTGAGTCGGTGTTTGTTGCCGGTGTGTCGGTGTTTGTTGCCAGTGTGTCGGTGTTTGTGGCCGGTGTGTCGGTGTTTGTGGCCGGTGTGTCGGTGTTTGTGGCCGGTGTGTCGGGGTCTGTTGTCGGTGTGTCGGTGTTTGTGGTGGCTAGTATCCCGGTGTGCCGGTATGTCGATGTTTGCTACCGGTGTGTCGGTGTTTGTGGCCGGTGTGTCGGTGTTTGTGGCCGGTGTGTCGGTGTTTGTGACCGGTGTGTCGGTGTTTGTAGCCAGTGTGTCGGTGTTTGTAGCCAGTGTGTCGGTGTTTGTTGCCGGTGAGTCGGTGTTTGTTGCCGGTGTGTCGGTGTTTGTTGCCGGTGGGTCGGTGTTTGTGGCCGGTGGGTCGGTGTTTGTGGCCGGTGTGTCGGTGTTTGTGGCCGGTGTGTCGGTGTCTGTTGCCGGTGTGTCGGTGTCTGTTGCCGGTGTGTCGGTGTTTGTGACCGGTGTGTCGGTGTTTGTGACCGGTGTGTCGGTGTTTGTTGCCGGTGTGTCGGTGTTTGTTGCCGGTGTGTCGGTGTTCGTGGCCGGTGTGTCTGTGTTTGTGGTGGCCAGTATCCCGGTGTGTCGGTGTTTTTTGCCGGTGAGTCGGTGTTTGTTGCCGGTGTGTCGGTGTTTGTTACCGGTGAGTCGGTGTTTCTTGCCGGTGTGTCGGTGTTTGTGGCCGGTGTGTCGGTGTCTGTTGCCGGTGTGTCGGTGTCTGTTGCCGGTGTGTCGGTGTTTGTGGCCGGTGTGTCGGTGTTTGTGGCCGGTGTGTCGGTGTTTGTGGTCGGTGTGTCGGGTGTTTGTGGTCGGTGTGTCGGTGTTTGTGGTGGCCAGTGTGCCGGTGTGTCGGTGTTTGTGGCAGATGTGTCGGTGTTTGTGGCCGGTGTGTCGGTGTTTGTGGCCGGTGTGTCGGTGTTTGTGGTGGCCAGTATCCCGGTGTGTCGGTGTTTGCTACCGGTGTGTCGGTTTGTGGCCGGTGTGTCGGTGTTTGTTGCCGGTGTGTCGGCGTTTGTTGCCGGTGTGTCGGTGTTTGTGGTGGCCAGTGTGGCGGTGTGTCGGTGTTTGTTGCCGGTGTGTCGGCGTTTGTTGCCGGTGTGTCGGTGTTTGTGGTGGCCAGTGCGGCGGTGTGTCGGTGTTTGTGGCCGGTGTGTCGGCGTTTGTTGCCGGTATGTCGGTGTTTGTGGTGGCCAGTGTGGCGGTGTGTCGGTGTTTGTTGCCGGTGTGTCGGTGTTTGTGGTGGCCAGTGTGGCGGTGTGTCGGTGTTTGTTGCCGGTGTGTCGGCGTTTGTTGCCGGTGTGTCGGTGTTTGTGGTGGCCAGTGCGGCGGTGTGTCGGTGTTTGTGGCCGGTGTGTCGGCGTTTGTTGCCGGTGTGTCGGTGTTTGTGGTGGCCAGTGTGGCGGTGTGTCGGTGTTTGTTGCCGGTGTGTCGGCGTTTGTTGCCGGTGTGTCGGTGTTTGTGGCTGGTGTGTCGGTGTTTGTTGCCGGTGTGTCGGTGTTTGTGGTGGCCAGTGTGTCGGTGTGTCGGTGTTTGTTGCCGGTGTGTCGGCGTTTGTTGCCGGTGTGTCGGTGTTTGTGATGGCCAGTGCGGCGGTGTGTCGGTGTTTGTTGCCGGTGTGTCGGTGTTTGTGGTGGCCAGTGTGGCGGTGTGTCGGTGTTTGTGGCCGGTGTGTCGGCGTTTGTTGCCGGTGTGTCGGTGTTTGTGGTGGCCAGTGTGGCGGTGTGTCGGTGTTTGTTGCCGGTGTGTCGGCGTTTGTTGCCGGTGTGTCGGTGTTTGTGGTGGCCAGTGCGGCGGTGTGTCGGTGTTTGTGGCCGGTGTGTCGGCGTTTGTTGCCGGTGTGTCGGTGTTTGTGGTGGCCAGTGTGGCGGTGTGTCGGTGTTTGTTGCCGGTGTGTCGGCGTTTGTTGCCGGTGTGTCGGTGTTTGTGGCTGGTGTGTCGGTGTTTGTTGCCGGTGTGTCGGTGTTTGTGGTGGCCAGTGTGTCGGTGTGTCGGTGTTTGTTGCCGGTGTGTCGGCGTTTGTTGCCGGTGTGTCGGTGTTTGTGGTGGCCAGTGCGGCGGTGTGTCGGTGTTTGTTGCCGGTGTGTCGGTGTGTGTGGTGGCCAGTGTGCCGGTGTGTCGGTGTTTGTGGCCGGTGTGTCGGTGTTTGTGGTGGCCAGTGTGTCGGTGTGTCGGTGTTTGTTGCCGGTGTGTCGGTGTTTGTTGCCGGTGTGTCGGTGTTTGTGGTGGCCAGTGTGCCGGTGTGTCGGTGTTTGTTGCCGGTGTGTCGGTGTTTGTGGTGGCCAGTGTGCCGGTGTGTCGGTGTTTGTGGCCGGTGTGTCGGTGTTTGTTGCCGGTGTGTCGGTGTTTGTGGCCGGTGTGTCGGTGTTTGTGGTGGCCAGTGCGGCGGTGTGTCGGTGTTTGTTGCCGGTGTGTCGGTGTGTGTGGCCGGTGTGCCGGTGTTTGTGGCCGGTGTGTCGGTGTGTCGGTGTTTGTGGCCGGTGTGTCGGTGTTTGTGGCCGGTGTGTCGGTGTTTGCGGTCACTGTGTCAGGTCCCGGCCAGTGACGCGCCGTACCGGAGCACCCCTCCTCATCCACACCGCTGCTGGGGAAGCCGCAGTTGACGAAGCCGTCACAGCGCAGATGGTTGGCGATACAGTAGCTGACAGACTTGATGCCGCAACGGATGTACTCCTTCGGACAGGTGCCGTCTGAGGACGAACAGGTCACAGGTCAAATGTCAAATGTCAAATGTCAAATGTCAAATGTCAAATGTCAAAGGTCAAAGGTCAAATGTCAAAGGTCAAAGGTCAAAGGTCTGAGGTCACAGGTCACATGTCAGATTACAGGCCAGAGGTCACAGGCCAGAGGTCACAGGCCAGAGGTCACAGGCCAGAGGTCACAGGCCAGAGGTCACAGGCCAGAGGTCACAGGCCAGAGGTCACAGGCCAGAGGTCACAGGCCAGAGGTCACAGGTCAGAGGTCACAGGTCAGAGATCAGAGGTCACATGTTAGGTCCCATGTCACAGGTCAGAGGTCACAGGTCACAGGTCACAGGTCACAGGTCACAGGTCACAGGTCACAGGTCACATGTCAGAGGTCACATGTCAGGTCACAGCCCACAGGTCACATGTCAGGTCACAGGCCATATGTCAGAGGTCACATCAGGTCACATGTCAGAGGACACAGGTCACATGTCAGAGGTCACAGGTCACATGTCATAGGTCACAGGTTAGGTCACAGGTAAGAGGTCACATGTAAGAAAGAGGTCACAGGTAAGTGGTAACAGGTCACAGGTCACTGGTCAGAGGTCACTGGTCAGAGGCACAGGTCAGAGGCACAGGTCAGAGGCACAGGTCAGAGGCACAGGTCAGAGGCACAGGTCAGAGGCACAGGTCAGATGCAGAGGTCACAGGTCAGAAGTCACAGGTCAGATTAAGTCACAGGTCACTGGAGGCAGGTCAAAGGTCATCGGTCAGCTGATCGATGATGATAATTGGTGATTTAGGGCGCCACAACTGTATTGGTCAGCTGATCAGAGGTCACTGTGAGGTCACATCAGAGGTCACTGGTCAGCTGCTCAGCAGTCACTGGTGGAGCAGCCAGCGGCCGGTCCGGCTGAAGGTCAGGGCTGGCCGCGGAGGACCCCACTCGGTTCAGCAGCCGGCCCGGTGACGGCGTGACGGCGTGACGGTACAAACAAACACGGTCGGCCGGGCCGTGACGTGCAGACGGCTACCGAGCGGCCGCGGCGCCACACACGGGGCAGGGGCGACACCGGCCGGCAACCAGGACCACACGGCACGCGGGCCGATATCGGCCATACATCGCTCTTCATCCTACTCTACTGCACGCACGGACGCACACACACACTCACACACACGACGGCAGTGATGGTCTCATACGGCTCGCGAGTTGTTCAGAAATTGATAGAAAATAAACATGTCAAAGGCAGATCACTGGTATCGACATTAATCGAATTATGCCGTAAAAGCAAAATAAAGAGCTGCACATACATGCCAAGTGTCGTTATATGGAGAATCAGGCATGTATATTGTCATGCTGGAGTGTTGCAAAGGGTGTGTGAACAGATCAAGTGCACCAGAGGCATTTGCGCAGTAAAAAATCAGAGACCAACTGTTTTGTTTGCGCCTGCATGTCTCTCACGAGACACAAGTCACACACAAGATAGAAGTGGGTTGGATAAACCCACTTCTGTCGCAGCTGACAAGACAGAAGTGGGCTGGAAAACCCCACTTCTGTCGCAGCTGACAAGACAGAAGTGGGCTGGAAAACCCCACTTCTGTCGCAGCTGACAAGACAGAAGTGGGTTGGATAAACCCACTTCTGTCGCAGCTGACAAGACAGAAGTGGGTTGGATAAACCCACTTCTGTCGCAGCTGACAAGACAGAATAGTGGGTTGGATAAACCCACTTCTGTCGCAGCTGAAGACAGAAGTGGGCTGGAAAACCCCACTTCTGTCGCAGCTGACAAGACAGAAGTGGGCTGGAAAACCCCACTTCTGTCGCAGCTGACAAGACAGAAGTGGGTTGGATAAACCCACTTCTGTCGCAGCTGACAAGACAGAAGTGGGTTGGATAAACCCACTTCTGTCGCAGCTGACGAGACATAATAGTGGGTTGGATAAACCCACTTCTGTCGCAGCTGACAAGACAGAAGTGGGCTGGATAAACCCACTTCTGTCGCAGCTGACGAGACATAATAGTGGGTTGGATAAACCCACTTATGTCGCAGCTGACGTTCATGCTGGGATGACCAAAACACGAGCGGAAATGTGCAATATTTGAATTAAAGGGAATGTTTCACCTTTATATTGGTTTTGAACTGAGATAGCCATTATCTTTGACCATTATTGAAATATCTGAATTATTAAGGTCATTTTCCCCGCCCAGAGATCGAAAACGTTTGGAGATCCGAGTGGGGAGGGCACATAGTGTTCGCGCATGGATCAGATACTGCACAGGCAGGCATTGCTATAATGTTCCCTTCAGGATACCCAAACAGAGTTACTGAAGTATATGCAGATAATGACGGCCGGTTAGCTTGTTTAGAAGTGGGCAGCGAGTCAGGCCGCTTGCTTCTTTTGGCAATGCACGCCCCCGCAGTGAATGATCAAAAAAGGAAATGTGAATTTTTACATTTGGTAAGAAACATACTATCAGCTCACTTAAATCTTGGCACGTTTGCGGGCGGTGATTTCAATATAAAGCTTTGAGCACTTGACAGTGATCAGGCAGAGTATAGCAATACCAGATCCGCCAAAAAGTTGCGGTACATTCTAGATGAATTTGAATTGAATGAGAATGAAATGTTTGGAGAATGCAACATCCCACGACCAGACGATATACGTGGCGCAGTACGACACCACTACAGCAATCACGGATTGATTTCATATTTGCCAGCAACGTTGTATTCACTAATGGGGTGGTACGAAGCCGGATAGACGCTGGCATTTTGAGTGACCACAATGTTATCATCGTATACGCTGACTTTAGTACGGAAAACGTGGACCCGGTATTTGGCGTTTCAATGAGTTACTCAATTGTGAGGCATTTGTGGGATCAGTGAGGCAGGAAATTGCAGACGCTAAAGCAGGTCAGGGTTACTACGCAGGTGACATTAAAAAAGGCGTGGAAGTGGAAATGCTACTGAGTAATATAAGGGTTATAGCAATAAAGAAAAGTAAGACCATATCTAGAGAAAAGATATTAGAGGAAAATGAATTATATAATAAAGTAAATAATTTGGAGGCAGAGTTGGCTGAGAATCCTTCAGGTGCGTTGGTGGGTGAATACGAAAAAGCGAAAAATAAACTTGATCATGATAAACTTAATCGTGGTAAATTTGCTATGCTTTGCACGCAAGCAAAGTGGATAGAAGAGGGCGAAAAATCCACCAAGTATTTTCTGAGGTTAGCAAATAAAAGCAGCACCGAAGCTAACATATCAGCATTACAAGCGGGAGATGGTAACGTTATTCGTGGCAACTCTGAGATACTAAATAACGTGTGAAACATTATCGTTCATTATATTCCTCGGCACTGATTTCCGCTGATTATGCTACGTTTGCGTTAGATGACAATGACCCCGGCCTTTCTGAAGAGGAGAGATTATAATGTCAAGGCCCAGTTACTAAGGACGAATGTCAAATTGCTCTCGCAAAAATGGCACGCAATAAAGCAGCAGGAGTATCAGGATTCTCGGCTGAGTTTTTCTCTTTCCTTTGGGCGGAACTGGGCAATTATTGTAGACTATTTAACGATGCGAGGGACAGAAAGGAGTTGTTCATTACACACAGAAGGGGGATTCTTACTCTGATTCCTAAGAAAGGCGATCAGAGAATGTTGAAAAACAAGCAACCGATTTGTTCGTTGGACGTGATTTATAAAATACTTGCAAAGGTCATAGCGAATAGATTAGCGAGAGGTATTAGTAAACTAGTACATGCAAATCAAACCAGTTTTATTAAAGGGAGGTACATTGGGGACAATTTAAGACTCATTGCAGATATTTCTTACTGTAATATGGACGACTTACCAGGGTTATTATTGGCTGTAGATTATAAGAATGCGTTCGATTCCCTGGAACATGAGTTTTTATGGTTCACGCTTGAATCCTTTAATTTTGGTCCCAATTTTCTCCTGGATGAAGCTTTTGTATTCTGGAACCCAGCTATCTATTAAAGGGATTATACGGGTTTCCGTCCTGAAAGTAAATGCGCTCTTTTGCAGTTGTATGAGCTTTAAAAACGTTTAAGACATAACGGGGACCTCAATGCTCATTTAGTCCATTATTTCAGAAATTATCAGCGTTAAAACTTTGGCGTTTTTCGAGACTAGTATCAGATAACCGAGTCCTTGATCGGCACTACTGTCTACCACTTTTATCTAAAGATCAATTTTAGAGTTTTGAATTATCTGCAAGTCCTACACTGGATCACAAAATTATTATGCAATTCAAAACTGACGGGACTTTGTATTACTACACACTGTTCGTTGAGGTTTTGTGCTTTTTTGTGGTTTTCTTTTCTTTGGCCTTTAGCGTTGAGAATTTGGTGGTGGCGTATTAATTTTTTGGCATGAAAATCCATGAAAAATATAGAATTTTATGGGAAAACTAGGTAACTGCTGCTGTCGTTGGAACAAAACAAGTTTATTTTCTTTCAAATATTGCTTATTTTACCGGAAATATGCCATACGTGAGGTGTTTTTATTAGCATAAAAGAGATGACTGGCTCTGCCTCAGCCGGTCCTGCAGAAAATACGCGGTGGCATCACCGCGCACTTTGGAATGTCCTTACGTGCAGAAGAGGTAATTTCCAGAAAAATGTGGCTACCGTGGGACTTCTACCACCTTTATAATTACGTTTTACTATGTAACTCAATTATTCTGGGAAAAACCCGTATAATCCCTTTAAGAGCAACGGAACTACGTCAGAGTGGTTTCCCTCTCCTCGTGGCACCTTTCAAGGATCACCGCTAAGCGGGATGGTATTTAATTTGGCGGCGGAATTGCTTGCCATACGAATAAGAAAAACGAGAAATATCCATGGCATAGAAATAAGCAATGCTGAAGTAAAGATGAGTCAATATGCGGACGATCTAACTCTGTTTCTCAAGGATGAGGAATCTCTGAGGGTTTTTGAAATAATTGAGGAGTTTGGTAATGCATCCGGGTTGCGTGTAAACGGAAGTAAAATGAAGTTAATGTGGCTGGGCGCATATAAGAGACAGGAAAAGGCAGTGTGAAATATTGAAGTTGCATCTAAACTCAAAATTTTAGGTGTGTGGTTCAGTGCGACAGAACAGTGTGCTGACGACAATATTGACCCGGTAATTAATAAAGTTAAAAACACTATCAATAGCTGGTCTCAACGTAGTTTAACCATCAAAGGCAGGATTGTTATCACAAAATCTTTATTAATTTCTCAATTAGTGTTTATCGCACTCTTATAAGGTACCTAATGCAGACCTGAAGCAAATGGAATCGCTCATAATGCGTTTTATAAGGCGTGGTAGGCCTCCAAAGGTGGCACGAAGTACCCTGTGTCAGAGAGTACAAGACGGTGGTTTAAACGCCACTGCTATTGCACAAATGTATAAAGCGCTCAAACTGACATGTATCAGTAGGATGATTAAAAAGCATGCAGCGACTTGGTGTCGATTACTTCAAGCTCGTATCGGCTTTTTGCGGCTCAGCGATCTCTTGCGTTGTGACCGCGCTATGACGTACGTCGACCGACTTAAAATACCGAGTTTATAAAGATATCATGATAGGTTTCCAGAGATTGATGTATACTCCCGTAGATAGCCCCATAAAGGCTAGTAAACAATTATTATGGTTTAATGACGAAGTTAAGACAATAATTGTTTTACATAAAACAAATGTATAGAGCGGGAATACGATTCATCGACGATATCGTCGGGCACAATGGGCATATTTAAATTTAGAGCAACTGAAGGTAATTTATCCCCAGATAGCAATATGTTTGCTTATATATCAGGGCCTAGAAAGCGCAATCCCAGCAATGTAGAAAAATGTGATACGTAATACGAACGAATCTTTGAACCCAGATGAAATGCATTCAGAATATTCATAGGAAAAACTGCAACTAAAATGGCAAGTGTAAAATGTAGACACTTTTACGCTGAGCTTATAGAAAAACGAGTTGCTACCGCTCAAAACAAGTGGGTGGAAGAAGGTTATACTGATGTAACATGGACCTCCATTTATGAAATACCATATAAATGCTGCGAGTCAACGAAATTACAATCACTTCAATTTAGAGTGCTTAATAGATATATTCGGACGAGAAACTTCCTTGTTCGAGAGGTGTAGTTGGCAGCCCGTTATGCCTTACATGTTTCGAAATTGATAATTTGCAAAACTTTTCCTATGAATGTAGGGAAGTCAAGCCAATATGGGAGCATATTTTGTCACAGATTAAAAACAAACCGAGTCTTCGGGATGATTTTGCTAGCGTTAGCACGGTATTATTGGGATACTCTTCTGGGCCGTCGGTAGTTAATTTGATAATCCTAATAGTAAAACAATATTTTGTTAAATAAATTAAATCGGTGCCAGACAAAACATGTGATAAGGAAGGGGCGATAGACAATTGCCAATCATTGGCGCGTAGAACGAATCATTGCAATGAAAAACAAGTCTTTGGACGAATTTATAAATAAATGGTGTATGATGACCAACAGCAACGGTGATTTGTGGCCGAGATAGCTAGCTGCTGAGATATGCTGAAATTGTGGCTGAGAAAGCTGGGAACTGGGAATTGAGATAGCTCGGAGGCGGCGGCGGTAGCGTGCGGGGGCAGGCCGTGGTGTTCCGGTCCCGTGGCGGCGATGTTGTGGCTGTTTTGCCGTCATGGCGAGATGGCATGTCAGTATGTCAGTATGTGTGTGGTGCAGCATATTTAAGCTCGGCCGGGACCGGGGGACACGGCGTTTCCGTCTTCACTGTGTATTGGCTCCATCACAGCCCATAACAGAACAACGAGAACCGAGACCAACAACATCATCTAGAACTTAGAAGCGTCCTGAAAACAAAGACAAGGCTGAACAAAACCACGACATAAGACAAAGACAAAGAGAAACTCATTGCAAATAAATTAACGACACGTCAGCTCCAAATCCACACATCAGCCGTCGCAGTAAATTAACAACGCAATAGATGGAACATTTGTTAGCATTTAGGAAAAATTACAAAGTCTCAACATTTCAAATAGTTCTCACCATTTCGGATCAGACGCTACACGTTCGCTGGACGCAGGCGGCGTCAGAAATGACAGCCGGCCGCGACCCGACCCGAGACCAGCCCCGGCGCCCGAGGCAAGCCCCGGCGCCCGGAACCGAGCGTGATTGGTCGATCCGGCGCGGGTCACGTGATAGGCCGATCGTGACGTCACGTCTGCGGCCGCCGCCGCAGCGTCAAGACCCGACAAATAACGCGAGGAACTAAAACTACGATATAATACTAATAAGCGAAACAAGCGTAAAATCAAAACGAAAACACAAGCAAAACGCAGTTTAAATTCACACCGCTTACACATAGTCTAACCGACTGACGGGTCGCGCGCCCGGCCACCGATGGGGCACTGCCACGCGATGTAAAGCGCGAGGCAGTGCGGGCGGGGGCTGCGACCTGTCTGGAGCGTCGGGGAGGTACTCCACAGCTCTCCCCGGCCGGGGCGGTAACCCCCAGAACTCCCCGGAGCCGGGACGATGTTTTGCCAATACGGGCCCGTTCCGGCTTGGCCAGAATGCACAGATGCCGATGCGGCACCATGTTTGTGCATGGGGGTGCGTACGTGTGAAATAAATGTAGTGTAATGCAATGCATATGTTGAAAAGCTAATACAAACTCGAGAAGAAACAAAATAATTTTCCCAAAACATTTTCCATTTTTAACCCTATTCCCTGCGGGGGCAGATTCTGCCCCCCCCCCCCCCCTCCCCGGTGGTTTTCACTTGCCGCTTCTCAACCGTTAGGCCTAGCGTCCTGAAACTTTGTGACTTTTCCCAAAATTGAATGGCGCGTGTTGTCAATTTTTTTGAAAAAAAATCGGTGTAGGAGAGGCGGTTCCAGACTCCTGTTTTGGGGAGGGTGTTACGAATGCGGTTTTGCGGCGCATACTTCCTTCGTGGTTTGCAGTGCAATAAATGCGTCAGAAACAATTTCAATGCAATATGCATCATAGATACTGGGATTGTACATATGTTGGTGGCAGAGGCGCACTCAGGATAAAAAAAAATGGGAGGCGATACCCACCCTCAAATTAGGTCCAACTTCAAATTAGTAAGATGATAAAAGCGTTACGCGCATGGTGCCCTCCCCCCCCCCCCCCATGTTTTTTTTCCTGGATCCGCCTATGCGCAATATATCAAATTTAACAAATTACAGCATATAATGCCCACATGTGACGTTCATCTCGTCCCAAACAATCACGAACATCACATTTTATTTCTTCAGAAAATGCCCCCATTTTACATTCCCTGAATACGCCTATGATTTTTTATTTTGTTTTTTGTCTTTCGATATATTAAAGACCAGTACATTTGAAGCTCAAACACGTTTGGGGCATGCAAATCGGTCGAGCCACATGGCCGCAATGACCTTTAAAAAACACCCATCCCTGCCCCCCCCCCCCCATTTTTGAACAAAACAAATATTTCGGGGTCCAAAAAGAGAGATCTTGTCATGACGAATCAAATGGCGTTTTCCCCATCGAAATCGACCGAGCGGTTCTCGTGAGCTCTGGGGGGGGGGGGCAGAATCTGCCCCCCCCCCCCCCCGCAGGTTAACGTAATTCTGGCCGCCCGCAGGGAATAGGGTTAAGCAATTGAATTACGAATTTGCCAAATGGGGTCTAAGCTAGTGCTGCCGCTGATTGGCTGACAGCCACTTCAAGATTGTTGGCCCTGGACATCAGACAACCTGTATTTCTCGAACCTTGGCGAGTACGATGTAAACAACGGCCAACGCGATAGGTTGCGGTCCAATTTGAAGTTGTTCGCGTTGTTTGAAGTCTCAGTTATGAATTGATTGATATTGAGCTATCGCAATACCTCGCACTCGTCATTGTGTTATGTGCGGGAGAAGACACAGTTCCACAATGTTTGTATTTAAGTCTACAGAAGTGTCCGAAACGATTGTACCATATTTTGGCAGCGTAAAGGTTTTCTCTATAGACCTATTTAGTGATGACGTCACTGATTGCAAGTAGTTCCAACAGCTGACTGCGCTAATGTTAAAGGCCATAGGGGAAGGTATTCTTATCTATCTTGTGGGAGAATGGCGTTCGATTATGTTATGAATGTTTAATGGGTAATGTGGATTTTTCCTCATTTTTACCACCTAACAAACCAATTTTTCCCTGACAAGCCACCTCGAAATTAAGTATTTGAGTAGTTATCAGTTCACCTTAACAGTCACATGCCTCCAATGACGTAACCAATGTCTTTCCCCTTGCTCAATCAAATTTGGTAAACCTTGAAAACAAATTATTGATGGAAACAAATGTAACGAAAGACAACCTAAAGTTAATAATAATGTACAAATATTGAGGTTACTCGTCACCTAACACCGTAATATGAGCTGAAATCGGCGCCACCAAAACCAAAAGCTGACATTTCTTACGTTTTTGTGAATGTAACACCTGCGCCATAACCGCCTATTAATATTTAAACGTCAATTGTGACGTTGCTTGTTTTTACTGAATGCATGTTTTGCGTGATAAAAATGAGGACAAATCCAAATTACCCATAAAACAAGTTTTCATCACATAATCGAACGCCATTCTCCCACAATATAGATAAGAATATCTTCCCTATGGCCTTTAACATTAGAGCAGTCAGCTGTTGGAACCGCTTTCCACCAGTGACGTCACACTAAATAGGTCTATAGCTCCCTATAGCTCAAATAGCTGCATAGTAATGCTGTGAGAGGTGGTCGATTTTTGTCATTTAAAGGTCATAAGTCAGTCATTTTTGAAGATATCGACTTCAAAATTGGTACACATATTCACCGAACACGTCTCGATCACATATATTCCGGTTTTGGGATAATTCTGATTTTTTGTTGTTGAAAATTTTGTAAAACAAAAATGTATTTGGATTTCTCAAAATTTTGAATTTCGAGGAAAAAAACTCAAAAATACGAGATAGCAGTTTGATAGCCCGGTCTATTGTCAGTAATTTGTTTTAAGACATTTGAGTTATCTCAAACATCGTACCTTCGACAGTGTTTTCCGCAAACCATTATTTTGCAACAAAAACCGAAGAGCATGACGTCACTCTGACGTCATTCCCGGTCGACCTATCACAACCTCATGTTTTTCCTTTTGCCAACATGTGTAGAATTGATGTGAGATAAGGTAATGCAAGTTTGGTGACGATACTGGTGTTCGTTTAGGAGTTATTGCAAAATAACGGGAGGGAGGGGGGGGGGGGCAAAAAATAGCCCCCCCCCTCCCAGTAAGTCGCAAGAAAACGTACATACTATATTTCAAATGAAAAGTCAAGAACACCAGGTCAGATAATCTTGAAAATGTGTGGCCTTATTATTAGCGTGTTTTTAAACTTTCCTGATTAGGCATTATAATGTTAAATTATTGACTTATCAGCTACTAATCAGATTTATATTAATATTCGAAGTGTTGCTAAGCTTTCTAAACTTTTTTTTAAAAGTGCATACATAGTGTTGCTAAACTTCTTGATAACGACCCCAATGTGAATGTCGAAAATTCGAATATTAATATAAACCTGATTAGTAGCCGATAAGTCTATAATTTAACATTATTATTAGCACTGATGTAAAATCACATGGTTTTCACATATGTGTTCCGCTTTTGTGCGCCATCGCTCTGATAAGTGCAGTAGCTAGCTGTAAGCCACTCGCCACTCGCCGAGTAGAATATAACCGTACATAAGACAGAACAGGGGCGGGACATACACTCACTGGTCTTCTTGAAGGCGGTGGCGACGATGGTGAACTCCTTGTCCCGGTTGCGGTCGTCGCCGCGCTCGTACTCGAACTCGACCTGGTTCTTCACCGAGTGGTAGATGTTGGCCGTTTTGCCGGTGTTGTACAGCTCTGGTCGGCCGATGTCCATCTGTCGGAGGAGTGTCGCTCAGAAAACCCACACAGCCACCGCCACACTGAACAGGGCTCAGCCCGTTAATCGCACGCTTTTTGAGCCATTCAGAAGGTTGGCGATGTTAAAGGACACCACCGACCCCAGTAGCCCTGCCGACCCAATTATCCCACTGACACTGCTGACACCACTGTGCCCCCACTGACACTGCTGACACCACTGTGACCCCACTGACACTGCTGACACCACTGTGACCCCTCTGACACTGCTGACACCACTGTGACCCCACTGACACTGCTGACACCACTGTGACCCCACTGACACTGCTGACACCACTGTGACTCCACTGACACCACTGATACTGCTGACACCACTGTGACCCCACTGACACTACTGACACCACTGTGACCCCACTGACACTGCTGACACCACTGTGACCCCACTGACACTGCTGACACCACTGTGACCTAACTGACACTGATGACACCACTGACACCATAGTGACCCCACTGACACTGCTGACACCACTGTGACCCAACTGACACTGCTGACACCACTGTGACCCCACTGACACTGCTGACACCACTGTGACCTAACTGACACTGCTGACACTACTGTGACCCCACTGACACTGCTGATACCACTGTGACATAACTGACACTGCTGACACCACTGTGACCCCACTGACACTGCTGACACCACTGTGACCCCACTGACACTGCTGACACCACTGTGACCTAACTGACACTGCTGACACCACTGTGACCCCACTGACACTGCTGACACCACTGTGACCTAACTGACACTGCTGACACCACTGTGACCCCACTGACACTGCTGACACCACTGTGACCCCACTGACACTGCTGATACCACTGTGACCTAACTGACACTGCTGACACCACTGACACTGCTGACACCACAGTGACCCCACTGACACTGCTGACACCACTGTGACCCCACTGACACTGCTGACACCACTGTGACCCCACTGACACTGCTGACACCACTGTGACCCCACTGACACTGATGACACCACTGTGACTCCACTGACATCACTGACACTGCTGACACCACTGTGACCCCACTGACACTGCTGACACCACTGTGACCCAACGGACACTGCTGACACCACTGTGACCCCACTGACACCACTGTGACCCCACTGACACGGATGACACCACTGTGACCCCACTGACACTGCTGACACCACTGTGACCCCACTGACACTGCTGACACCACTGTGACCCAACTGACACTGCTGACACTGCTGTGACCCCACTGACACTGCTGACACCACTTTGACCCCACTGACACTGCTGACACCACTGTGACCCCACTGACACTGATGACACCACTGTGACCCCACTGACACTGCTGACACCACTGTGACCCCACTGACACTGCTGACACCACTGTGACCCAACTGACACTGCTGACACCACTGACCCCACTGACACTGCTGACACCACTGTGACCCAACGGACACTGCTGACACCACTGTGCCCCCACTGACACTGCTGACACCACTGTGGCCCCACTGACACTGCTGACACTACTGTGACCCCACTGACACTGCTGACACTACTGTGACCCCACTGCCACTGCTGACACCACTGTGACCCCACTGACACTGCTGACACCACTGTGACCCAACTGACACTGCTGACACCACTGACACTGCTGACACCACTGACCCCACTGACACTGCTGACACCACTGTGACCCCACTGACACTGCTGACACTACTGTGGCCCCACTGACACTGCTGACACCACTGACACTGCTGACGCCACTGTGACCCAACTGACACTGCTGACACCACTGACACCACTGACACTGCTGACACCACTGACACCACTGACACCACTGACACCACTGACACTGCTGACACCACTGTGACCCCACTGACACTGCTGACACCACTGTGACCCCTCTGACACTGCTGACACCACTGACACTGCTGAAACCACTGTGACCCCACTGACACTGCTGAAACCACTGTGACCCCACTGACACTGCTGACACCACTGTGACCCAACTGACACTGCTGACACCACTGACCCCACTGACACTGCTGACACCACTGTGACCCCACTGACACTGCTGACACTACTGTGGTCCCACTGACACTGCTGACACCACTGACACTGCTGACACCACTGACACTGCTGACACCACTGTGACCCAACTGACACTGCTGACACCACTGACACCTTTGACACTGCTGACACCACTGCCACCACTGACACCACTGACACCATTGACACCACTGACACCACTGACACCACTGACACCAGACACTTCTGACACCACTGTGACCCCACTGACACTGCTGACACCACTGTGACCCCTCTGACACTGCTGACACCAATGACACTGCTGACACCACTGTGACCCAACTGACACTGCTGACACCACTGACACTGCTGACACCACTGACACTGCTGACACCACTGACACCACTGACACCACTGACACCACTGACATCACTGACACCACTGACACCACTGACACCACTGACACTGCTGACACCACTGTGACTCCACTGACACTGCTGACACCACTGTGACCCCACTGACACTGCTGACAC
The DNA here is from genome assembly GCA_036785665.1 of Chirona hameri. Taxonomy (NCBI): domain Eukaryota; kingdom Metazoa; phylum Arthropoda; class Thecostraca; order Balanomorpha; family Balanidae; genus Chirona; species Chirona hameri. The sequence goes on along the minus strand of JAXIVJ010000015.1, from coordinate 168,018 downwards.
CACGGTGACCCCACTGACACTGCTGACACAACTGTGACTCCACTGACACTGCTGACACCACTGTGACCCCACTGACACTGCTGACACAACTGACACCACTGACACCACTGACACCACTGACACCACTGTGACTCCACTGACACTGCTGACACCACTATGTCCCCACTGACACTGCTGACACCACTGTGACCCCACTGACACAGCTGACACAACTGTGACCCAACTGACAATGCTGACACCACTGTGACCCAACTGTCAGGCGTGCTGACTGACCTGGTAGTTTTTCCGGCAGATTGTTTCGCTCTTGTCGGCGAACGTGTCCGAGACCTTCGCCAGCGTTTTGGCTACGAACGAGTCCCACTTGCGAAAGAACTAGAACGAACCGGTGCATACCCGTGTGTCAGCTGTCCGAGGGTGGCGACACACAGCGGTCCCCAGCACGGCCAAGCCGGCCAGGGAACGGACCTGGACAGAAGGGGGGACAGACGGGGGACAGACGGGGGCAGACGGGGACAGACGGGGGACGGACGGGGGACAGATGGGGGGACAGATGGGGGACAGACGGGGGACAGACGGGGGACAGACGGGGGACAGACGGGGGACAGATGGGGGGACATACGGGGGACGGACGGGGGACATATGGGGGACAGACGGGGGGGGGGGCAGATGGGGACAGACGGGGGGGACAGACGGGGGACAGACGGGGACAGACGGGGGACGGACGGGGACAGACGGGGGGCATACGGGGGACGGACGGGGGACAGATGGGGACAGATGGGGGGGACAGACGGGGGACAGACGGGGGACAGACGGGGGACAGACGGGGGACAGACGAGGGACGGACGGGGGACAGACGGGGGACAGACGGGGGGGCATATGGGGACAGACGGGGGGACACGGGGGGACAGACGGGGGGACAGACGGGGGACAGACGGGGGGCAGACGGGGACAGACGGGGACATACGGGGGGACAGACGGGGGACGGGCGGGGGAACATACGGGGGACAGGCGGGGGAACAGACGGGGGACAGACGGGGCCATACGGGGGGACAGACGGGGGAACAGACGGGGGACAGACGGGGGAACAGACGGGGGACAGACGGGGGACAGACGGGGGACAGACGGGGACAGACGGAGGGACAGACGGGGGGACATACGGGGGGACAGACGGGGGACATACGGAGGGACAGACGGAGGGACAGACGGAGGGACAGACGGGGGACAGACGGGGCCATACGGGGGGACAGACGGGGGAACAGACGGGGGAACAGACGGGGGACAGACGGGGGAACAGACGGGGACAGACGGGGGGACAGACGGGGGACAGACGGGGACATACGGGGGGACAGACGGAGGGACAGACGGGGGGACAGACGGAGGGACAGACGGGGGACATACGGGGGGACAGACGGGGGCACATACGGGGGAAAGACGAGGGAAAGACGGGGGGCAGACGGGGGAGCAGACGGGGGACAGACGGGGGACAGACGGGGGACAGACGGGGTACAGACGGGGGACAGACGGGGGACAGACGGGGGACAGACGGGGGACAGACGGGGGACAGACGGGGGACAGACGGGGGACAGACGGGGGACAGACGACGGGACAGACGGGGGCACATACGGGGGAAAGACGGGGGAAAGACGGGGGCAGACGGGGACATACGGGGGGACATACGGGGGACATACGGGGGACAGACGGGGGGGGGCAGACGGGGGGGGGGGGCAGACGGGGGAACAGACGGAGGACAGACGGGGGGACAGACGGGGGCAGACGGGGGGGGGCATACGGGGGGGGGGGGGGGCAGACGGGGGACAGACGGAGGACAGACGGGGGACAGACGGGGGACAGACGGGGGCAGACGGGGGCATAGACGGGGGACAGACGGGGGTACATACGGGGGAACAGACGGGGGGGGCAGACGGGGGGGGGGGGCAGACGGGGGGGGAGGCGGGGACAGACGGGGGGACAGACGGGGACATACGGAGTACAGACGGGGGACAGACGGGGGACAGACGGGGGACAGACGGGGGACAGACGGGGACGGACGGGGGACAGACGGGGAACAGACGGGGGCAGACGGGGAACAGACGGGGCGGGGCAGACGGGGAACAGACGGGGGGACATACGGGGGTAACGGGGGAACAGACGGGGGGGGGCAGACGGGGGGGGGCAGACGGGGGGACAGACGGGGACATACGGAGGACAGACGGGGGACAGACGGGGGACAGCCGGGGGCATACGGGGGGACAGACGGGGGACAGACGGGGGACAGACGGGGACAGACGGGGAACAGACGGGGGACAGACGGGGAACAGACGGGGGACAGACGGGGGACAGACGGGGGAAAGACGGGGGACAGACGGGGGACAGACGGGGAACATACGGGGGACATACGGGGGACATACGGAGGACAGACGGGGGCAGACGGGGAACAGACGGGGAACAGACGGGGGACATACGGAGGACAGACGGGGACAGACGGGGGACAGACGGGGAACAGACGGGGGACAGACGGGGAACAGACGGGGGACAGACGGGGGACATACGGAGGACAGACGGGGACAGACGGGGGACAGACGGAGGACAGACGGGGGGCAGACGGGGAACAGACGGGGGACAGACGGGGGTCAGACGGGGGACAGACGGGGCCATACGGGGGACAGACGGGGGACAGACGGGGGACAGACGGGGGACAGACGGGGGACAGACGGGGGGCAGACGGGGGGCAGACGGGGAACAGACGGGGAACAGACGGGGGGCAGACGGGGGACAGACGGGGGGACAGACGGGGCGGGGCTCACCACCGACAGCAGTGTCTATGCAGTAGCAAAAACGGTACCGCCGCGAGTCAGAGTCAGAGTCAGAGTCAGAGTCAGCATCAGCGTCAGAGTCAGAGTCAGCGTCAGAGTCAGAGTCAGAGTCAGAGTCAGAGTCAGAGTCAGAGTCAGAGTCAGTCAGAGTCAGAGTCAGAGTCAGAGTCAGAGTCAGAGTCAGGGTCAGAGTCAGAGTCAGTCAGGGTCAGAGTCAGAGTCAGATTCAGAGTCAGTCAGGGTCAGGGTCAGAGTCAGAGTCAGAGTCAGAGTCAGAGTCAGAGTCAGAGTCAGAGTCAGAGTCAGAGTCAGAGTCAGAGTCAGAGTCAGGGTCAGGGTCAGGGTCAGGGTCAGGGTCAGGGTCAGAGTCAGGGTCAGGGTCAGGGTCAGAGTCAAAGTCAGAGTCAGCGTCAGAGTCAGAGTCAGAGTCAGAGCCAGAGTCAGGGTCAGAGTCAGGGTCAGGGTCAGTCAGAGTCAGAGTCAGAGTCAGAGCCAGAGTCAGAGTCAGAGTCAGAGTCAGACAGCGTCAGAGTCAGGGTCAGAGTCAGAGTCAGAGTCAGAGTCAGAGTCAGTCAGTCAGCGTCAGAGTCAGGGTCAGAGTCAGAGTCAGGGTCAGGGTCAGTCAGAGTCATAGTCAGAGTCAGAGTCAGAGTCAGAGTCAGAGTCAGAGTCAGAGTCAGAGTCAGAGTCAGAGTCATGTGATGTGAGAGGTCAGTTTTCGACCGCTGTTCACTACCGAGCCAACCAGTCAACTCGAATCGGTCAACGCGTCCGTGCAATACCAGCATAAACAATGGGGTATGCAGTGAGCGACAGTCATGCTGGACAGCCTGTGTCGCAGATCTGCATTGCTACCGGTCGTTCCAGACCAGGTACTGGCCACCGGTCGTTCCAGACCAGGCACTGGCCACCGGTCGTTCCAGACCAGGCACTGGCCACCGGTCGTTCCAGACCAGGCACTGGCCACCGGTCGTTCCAGACCAGGCACTGGCCACCGGTCGTTCCAGACCAGGCACTGGCCACCGGTCGTTCCAGACCAGGCACTGGGCCACCGGTCGTTCCAGACCAGGCACTGGCCACCGGTCGTTCCAGACCAGGCACTGGCCACCGGTCGTTCCAGACCAGGCACTGGCCACCGGTCGTTCCAGACCAGGCACTGGCCACCGGTCGTTCCAGACCAGGCACTGGCCACCGGTCGTTCCAGACCAGGCACTGGCCACCGGTCGTTCCAGACCAGGCACTGGCCACCGGTCGTTCCAGACCAGGCACTGGCCACCGGTCGTTCCAGACCAGGCACTGGCCACCGGTCGTTCCAGACCAGGCACTGGCCACCGGTCGTTCCAGACCAGGCACTGGCCACCGGTCGTTCCAGACCAGGCACTGGCCACCGGTCGTTCCAGACCAGGCACTGGCCACCGGTCGTTCCAGACCAGGCACTGGCCACCGGTCGTTCCAGACCAGGCACTGGCCACCGGTCGTTCCAGACCAGGCACTGGCCACCGGTCGTTCCAGACCAGGCACTGGCCACCGGTCGTTCCAGACCAGGCACTGGCCACCGGTCGTTCCAGACCAGGCACTGGCCACCGGTCGTTCCAGACCAGGCACTGGCCACCGGTCGTTCCAGACCAGGCACTGGCCACCGGTCGTTCCAGACCAGGCACTGGCCACCGGTCGTTCCAGACCAGGCACTGGCCACCGGTCGTTCCAGACCAGGCACTGGCCACCGGTCGTTCCAGACCAGGCACTGGCCACCGGTCGTTCCAGACCAGGCACTGGCCACCGGTCGTTCCAGACCAGGCACTGGCCACCGGTCGTTCCAGACCAGGCACTGGCCACCGGTCGTTCCAGACCAGGCACTGGCCACCGGTCGTTCCAGACCAGGCACTGGCCACCGGTCGTTCCAGACCAGGCACTGGCCACCGGTCGTTCCAGACCAGGCACTGGCCACCGGTCGTTCCAGACCAGGCACTGGCCACCGGTCGTTCCAGACCAGGCACTGGCCACCGGTCGTTCCAGACCAGGCACTGGCCACCGGTCGTTCCAGACCAGGCACTGGCCACCGGTCGTTCCAGACCAGGCACTGGCCACCGGTCGTTCCAGACCAGGCACTGGCCACCGGTCGTTCCAGACCAGGCACTGGCCACCGGTCGTTCCAGACCAGGCACTGGCCACCGGTCGTTCCAGACCAGGCACTGGCCACCGGTCGTTCCAGACCAGGCACTGGCCGGATATAAAATCGCTAGCTACGCTCGCACAGCAGTGAAAAATAAGGCTCCTTCGAGGCGGTACACTAGTTACTCTCTGCCCAACAATCCACTTACAACGGTTCTAGTTCGTATCATTGTTTGCTGACACGCTCACAACTGACAGATTCAAGTAAATTCGCAGAGGAGCTCACTCAAACGAAGTGGAGCGCAGAGGAGCTCACTCAAACCGGTTTTGAGTCGGACAGCAGTTTAGTATGATTTTGGCACCAGAGACTGGCTGACCGATCGGTTCAAAGACAAGACACGACAGAGCGACAGAGCAGAGACGAGACAGAGCGTGGTAGAGACGAGACAGAGCGTGGTGGTAGTGGTAACTTAACTAACAACATCGAACTCGAATCTGAGACAGCGAAGCTCAGCAACTTCAGAGCATAGCGCCTGACTTCCCTGACCAGTAGCACTGCATGTGACTTCAGAGAGCATAGTGTCTGACCTCCTTGACCAGTAGCACTGCATGCGACTTCAGAGAGCATAGTGCCTGACCTCCCTGACCAGTAGCACTGCATGTGACTTCAGAGAGCATAGTGCCTGACCTCCTTGACCAGTAGCACCGCATGTGACTTCAGAGAGCATAGTGCCTGACCTCCCTGACCAGTAGCACTGCATGTGACTTCAGAGAGCATAGTGCCTGACCTCCCTGACCAGTAGCACTGCATGTGACTTCAGAGAGCATAGTGCCTGACCTCCCTGACCAGTAGCACTGCATGTGACTTCAGAGAGCATAGTGCCTGACCTCCCTGACCAGTAGCACTGCATGTGACTTCAGAGAGCATAGTGCCTGACCTCCCTGACCAGTAGCATCGCATGTGACTTCAGAGAGCATAGTGCCTGACCTCCCTGACCAGTAGCACTGCATGTGACTTCAGAGAGCATAGTGCCTGACCTCCCTGACCAGTAGCACTGCATGTGACTTCAGAGAGCATAGTGCCTGACCTCCCTGACCAGTAGCACTGCATGTGACTTCAGAGAGCATAGTGCCTAACTTCCTTGACCAGTAGCACCGCATGTGACTTCAGAGAGCATAGTGCCTGACCTCCCTGACCAGTAGCACTGCATGTGACTTCAGAGAGCATAGTGCCTAACTTCCTTGACCAGTAGCACCGCATGTGACTTCAGAGAGCATAGTGCCTGACCTCCCTGACCAGTAGCACTGCATGTGACTTCAGAGAGCATAGTGCCTGACCTCCCTGACCAGTAGCACTGCATGTGACTTCAGAGAGCATAGTGCCTAACTTCCTTGACCAGTAGCACTGCATGTGACTTCAGAGAGCATAGTGCCTAACTTCCTTGACCAGTGGCACCGCATGTGACTTCAGAGAGCATAGTGCCTGACCTCCCTGACCAGTAGCACCGCATGTGACTTCAGAGAGCATAGTGCCTGACCTCCTTGACCAGTAGCACTGCATGTGACTTCAGAGAGCATAGTGCCTGACCTCCCTGACCAGTAGCACTGCATGTGACTTCAGAGAGCATAGTGCCTAACTTCCTTGACCAGTAGCACCGCATGTGACTTCAGAGAGCATAGTGCCTGACCTCCTTGACCAGTAGCACTGCATGTGACTTCAGAGAGCATAGTGCCTGACCTCCCTGACCAGTAGCACTGCATGTGACTTCAGAGAGCATAGTGCCTGACCTCCCTGACCAGTAGCACTGCATGTGACTTCAGAGAGCATAGTGCCTGACCTCTCTGACCAGTAGCACTGCATGTGACTTCAGAGAGCATAGTGCCTGACCTCCCTGACCAGTAGCACTGCATGTGACTTCAGAGAGCATAGTGTCTGACCTCCCTGACCAGTAGCACTGCATGTGACTTCAGAGAGCATAGTGCCTGACCTCCCTGACCAGTAGCACGGCATGTGACTTCAGAGAGCATAGTGCCTGACCTCTCTGACCAGTAGCACTGCATGTGACTTCAGAGAGCATAGTGCCTGACCTCCCTGACCAGTAGCACTGCATGTGACTTCAGAGAGCATAGTGCCTGACCTCCCTGACCAGTAGCACTGCATGTGACTTCAGAGAGCATAGTGCCTGACCTCCCTGACCAGTAGCACTGCATGTGACTTCAGAGAGCATAGTGCCTGACCTCCCTGACCAGTAGCACTGCATGTGACTTCAGAGAGCATAGTGCCTGACCTCCCTGACCAGTAGCACTGCATGTGACTTCAGAGAGCATATTGCCTGACCTCCCTGACCAGTAGCACTGCATGTGACTTCAGAGAGCATAGCGCCTGACCTCCCTGACCAGTAGCACTGCATGTGACTTCAGAGAGCATAGTGCCTGACCTCCCTGACCAGTAGCACTGCATGTGACTTCAGAGAGCATAGTGCCTGACCTCCCTGACCAGTAGCACTGCATGTGACCTCAGAGAGCATAGCGCCTGACCTCCCTGACCAGTAGCACTGCATGTGACTTCAGAGAGCATAGTGCCTGACCTCCCTGACCAGTAGCACTGCATGTGACCTCAGAGAGCATAGTGCCTGACCTCCCTGACCAGTAGCACTGCATGTGACTTCAGAGAGCATAGTGCCTGACCTCCCTGACCAGTAGCACTGCATGTGACTTCAGAGCATAGTGCCTGACCTCCCTGACCAGTAGCACTGCATGTGACTTCAGAGAGCAGTGCCTGACCTCCCTGACCAGTAGCACTGCATGTGACTTCAGAGAGCATAGTGCCTGACCTCCCTGACCAGTAGCACTGCATGTGACTTCAGAGAGCATAGTGCCTGACCTCCCTGACCAGTAGCACTGCATGTGACTTCAGAGAGCATAGTGCCTGACCTCCCTGACCAGTAGCACTGCATGTGACTTCAGAGAGCATAGTGCCTGACCTCCCTGACCAGTAGCACTGCATGTGACTTCAGAGAGCATAGTGCCTGACCTCCCTGACCAGTAGCACTGCATGTGACTTCAGAGAGCATAGTGCCTGACCTCCCTGACCAGTAGCACTGCATGTGACTTCAGAGAGCATAGTGCCTGACCTCCCTGACCAGTAGCACTGCATGTGACCTCAGAGAGCATAGTGCCTGACCTCCCTGACCAGTAGCACTGCATGTGACCTCAGAGAGCATAGTGCCTGACCTCCCTGACCAGTAGCACTGCATGTGACTTCAGAGAGCATAGTGCCTGACCTCCCTGACCAGTAGCACTGCATGTGACTTCAGAGAGCATAGTGCCTGACCTCCCTGACCAGTAGCACCGCATGTGACTTCAGAGAGCATAGTGCCTGACCTCCCTGACCAGTAGCACTGCATGTGACCTCAGAGAGCATAGTGCCTGACCTCCCTGACCAGTAGCACTGCATGTGACCTCAGAGAGCATAGTGCCTGACCTCCCTGACCAGTAGCACTGCATGTGACTTCAGAGAGCATAGTGCCTGACCTCCCTGACCAGTAGCACTGCATGTGACTTCAGAGAGCATAGTGCCTGACCTCCCTGACCAGTAGCACTGCATGTGACTTCAGAGAGCATAGTGTCTGACCTCCCTGACCAGTAGCACTGCATGTGACTTCAGAGAGCATAGTGCCTGACCTCCCTGACCAGTAGCACTGCATGTGACTTCAGAGAGCATAGTGCCTGACCTCCCTGACCAGTAGCACTGCATGTGACCTCAGAGAGCATAGTGCCTGACCTCCCTGACCAGTAGCACTGCATGTGACTTCAGAGAGCATAGTGCCTGACCTCCCTGACCAGTAGCACTGCATGTGACTTCAGAGAGCATAGTGTCTGACCTCCCTGACCAGTAGCACTGCATGTGACTTCAGAGAGCATAGTGCCTGACCTGCCTGACCAGTAGCACTGCATGTGACCTCAGAGAGCATAGTGCCTAACCTCCCTGACCAGTAGCACTGCATGTGACCTCAGAGAGCATAGTTCCTGACCTCCCTGACCAGTAGCACTGCATGTGACTTCAGAGAGCATAGTGCCTGACCTCCCTGACCAGTAGCACCGCATGTGACCTCAGTATAGGTCCGGTCTGAGCCATCATATTCATAGCCAGAGATGAAAAATAACTCGTTATTGGTAGAGTACAAACAAACTTATCAATTCATCCTGTGAATTAAACAAAACATAGAAGGTAGTTATGCAGAGAAAACAACATGATCTGGATTGCTCAAAAACTTTGAAAAGCTCCTGGACCTACGACTCTCGATAACTTCAATAAAATAAATACCTGCATGTTTCATCCTCACAGCATGAATCCAAAAGTTGTCTGTGTCGACGAGCAGCGCTTATCTGTCACTTCTCGTCGATGTACACTGTACAGTACCGTCGGTCTCATGATGATCTTCCCTTGCCACCACGTGGCGCTACGGTCGCGATAGGCATAACAAAGGTGGTTTCCATTGACCTCCGATGACCTCAGATGACTTTTTGGGGCTTCTGGCGGTTTCTAGACCATTTTGTTACGCTGATTTCAAATTTGGGATACATTTTACATAATGATATGTTCCACTGGGTCATGCGCTTCCACAGGTCAACCGAGGTCAACCTGACATGACCTTTTTGGAATTTGGCAGTTTTTAAGACATTTTGTGACGCTGATTACGAATTTGGCACCCATTATGCATTATGATATGCCCATTCACGATTCTAGCTCCATAACATTCATTTTATACGCATTTTCAATTTTGATGACATTTGGGTCATTCACATGACCTCAGAGGTCACCTAATGACCCCAGACCTCAACATGGGGTATCAGCGACTTCCTCTCGTCACAAGCAACACGCTCGTCTTTGAATCGAAACTCTAGCTCAATTAGGGGCGAAACACACACTTAGAAAAAATTGCACACTTAGCGATGCTTCACAGACCTATGGTTTTCTTAAAACTGATCATCACAGACATCGTCGCTAACTTGACATTCTAGGTCTGCGTATATTTCCAACCACGGTCCGCCACACGGCCTCGCCACACATGCGCATTGTTATTCCCCGATCGGCCTGTGTGGGTCAGACCAGGACGGAACGGTGCAGATTCCGCCAAGTATCGGCCGGCACCGGGCGAGCTGTCAAACCGGTCTGGCCCCGCCTGGGTGCAAGATTCAGCCAGCTATCGTTTTACCTACCGTGGGAGACCCAGAGCTAGGGCAGATAATTATGAGACCGACTGTACAGTACCCTCGCTCCGCGGACAGATCATTATGAGACCGACTGTACAGTACTCTCGCTCCGCGGACAGATCATTATGAGACCGACTGTACAGTACTCTCGCTCCGCGGACAGATCATTATGAGACCGACTGTACAGTACCCTCGCTCCGCGGACAGATCATTATGAGACCGACTGTACAGTACCCTCGCTCCGCGGACAGATAATTATGAGACCGACTGTACAGTACCCTCGCTCCGCGGACAGATCATTATGAGACCGACTGTACAGTACTCTCGCTCCGCGGACAGATAATTATGAGACCGACTGTACAGTACTCTCGCTCCGCGGACAGATCATTATGAGACCGACTGTACAGTACTCTCGCTCCGCGGACAGATCATTATGAGACCGACTGTACAGTACCCTCGCTCCGCGGACAGATCATTATGAGACCGACTGTACAGTACTCTCGCTCCGCGGACAGATAATTATGAGACCGACTGTACAGTACCCTCGCTCCGCGGACAGATCATTATGAGACCGACTGTACAGTACCCTCGCTCCGCGGACAGATCATTATGAGACCGACTGTACAGTACCCTCGCTCCGCGGACAGATCATTATGAGACCGACTGTACAGTACTCTCGCTCCGCGGACAGATAATTATGAGACCGACTGTACAGTACTCTCGCTCCGCGGACAGATCATTATGAGACCGACTGTACAGTACTCTCGCTCCGCGGACAGATAATTATGAGACCGACTGTACAGTACTCTCGCTGCGCGGGCAGATCATTATGAGACCGACTGTACAGTACCCTCGCTCCGCGGACCGACCTGGACGAAGTCGTGGCAGGAGATGGAGCCGGTGAACTTGCTGCGCCCGAAGTTGAGGTTCATGCTGTTGATGGTGAGACTGACGCCGTGTCCGGGAGGAGCCTCTATTTTCAGCTCGCAGCGCTCCACCTGCAGCAGGCAGAGACGAAACATTGACAATCATGTAATGCCGTCTTATTCCGGGTTTGTGATGTGGAAACATATTTTCTCAAAGGGCTTGCATCACCATGCAAGGATAAACTGGCAGGACAAATACGACGGACACACGCACACGCGACCTAATGCACAAGTGATTCCGCAGCACGTTTTGAGCGAATCTACTCTATCCCTCTCGCGCCAACCGGAAGACTGGTGCACTGGTTCGCGACGGTCGACTCAATAATCCGAGAATGACCACCAGCACTTCAAGTATGGCACTGGTGCCGCCAAATGTGTGTGAAAATAACGCAAATATTCATGACACCAGCACTGATTCTGTTACGTCGGTTTAGTTTTTTCCTTACAATTTTTTTAACTTATGAACTTGTGTCACACAAACTCATGTCCCAAACAAAATGCTGTTCTTACCGACTTCTTAACCTCACGAATTTTCGTCCGCTGCCAAAGTTTACACTTACAACTTTTAACCCTACAAACTAGTGATTGCAAACTTTTGATCATGTCCTCTCCCTCTAATGAATTTTTCCCACACATTTGTATCCTTTACCATTGTCCTTACCTTACTATCTTTTACATCAACAAAACTATTATCCGTCAAACCTTTTGCCTATATGAATGGCTGCCCCGGAAAAACTTTAGCACAAATAAGTTTGGTTTTCAATGGACATTTGCCCCACATGAATCTTCACGAATATGAATACTTGTCCTACAAGCCAGTAATCAACAAACTTTAGTCCGACAAACTTCCTCCATATATGGGCCTTAGTTAACGCGTTACCGAGCCACGCAGCAGGGCGGCACTGCTCACATCGCCTGGATTGTGGATGGACGTGCACTGCTCACAGCGGCTGGATTGTGGATGGACGTGCACTGCTCACATCGCCTGGATTGTGGATGGACGTGCACTACTCACAGCGGCTGGATTGTGGATGGACGTGCACTACTCACAGCGGCTGGGTTGTGGATGGACGTGCACTGCTCACAAGCGGCTGGGTTGTGGATGGACGTGCACTACTCACATTGGCTGGGTTGTGGGATGGACGTGCACTGCTCACAGCGGCTGGGTTGTGGATGGACGTGCACTGCTCACATCGGCTGGGTTGTGGATGGACGTGCACTGCTCACAGCGGCTGGGTTGTGGATGGACGTGCACTGCTCACAGCGGCTGGGTTGTGGATGGGACGTGCACTGCTCACAGCGGCTGGGTGTGTGGATGGCGTGCACTGCTCACATCGGCTGGGTTGTGGATGGACGTGCACTGCTCACATTCGCCTGGATTGTGGATGGACGTGCACTACTCACAGCGGCTGGGTTGTGGATGGACGTGCACTGCTCACATCGGCTGGGTTGTGGATGGACGTGCACTACTCACAGCGGCTGGATTGTGGATGGACGTGCCACTGCTCACATCCGCTGGGTTGTGGATGGACGTGCACTACTCACAGCGGCTGGATTGTGGATAGACGTGCACTGCTCACAGCGGGCTGGGTTGTGGATGGACGTGCACTGCTCACCAGCGGCTGGGTTGTGGATGGACGTGCACTACTCACAGCGGCTGGATTGTGGATGGACGTGCACTGCTCACAGCGGCTGGGTTGTGGATGGACGTGCACTGCTCACATCGGCTGGGTTGTGGATGGACGTGCACTACTCACAGCGGCTGGATTGTGGATGGACGTGCACTGCTCACAGCGGCTGGGTTGTGGATGGACGTGCCACTGCTCACAATCGGCTGGGTTGTGGATGGACGTGCACTACTCACAGCGGCTCGGATTGTGGATGGACCGTGCACTGCTCACAGCGGCTGGGTTGTGGATGACGTGCACTGCTCACATCGGCTGGGTTGTGGATGGACGTGCACTACTCACATCGGCTGATTGTGGATGGACGTGCTACTGCTCACAGCGGCTGGGTTGTGGATGGACGTGCACTGGCATCACAGTCGGCTGGGTTGTAGATGACGTGCACTACTCACATCGGCTGGGTTGTGGATGGACGTGCACTACTCACAGCGGCTGGGTTGTGGATGGACGTGCACTGCTCACGAGCGGCTGGGTTGTGGATGGACGTGCACTACTCACACGCGGCTGGATTGTGGATGGACGTGCACTACTCACAGCGGCTGGGTTGTGGATGGACGTGCACTGCTCACAGCGGCTGGGTTGTGGATGGACGTGCACTACTCACATCGACTGGGTTGTGGATGGACGTGCACTTCTCACATCGGCTGGGTTGTGGATGGACGTGCACTACTCACATTGGCTGGGTTGTGGATGGACGTGCACTGCCTCACATTGGCTGGGTTGTGATGGACGTGCACTACTCGCAGCGGCTGGGTTGTGGATGGACGTGCACTACTCACATTGGCTGGGTTGTGGATGGACGTGCACTACTCACAGCGGCTGGGTTGTGGATGGACGTGCACTGCTCACATTGGCTGGGTTGTGGATGGACGTGCACTGCTCACAGCGGCTGGGTTGTGGATGGGACGTGCACTGCTCACAGCGCTGGGTTGTGGATGGACGTGCACTGCTCACAGCGGCTGGGTTGTGGATGGACGTGCACTGCTCACATCGGCTGGGTTGTGGATGGACGTGCACTGCTCACAGCGGCTGGGTTGTGGATGGACGTGCACTGCTCACAACGGCTGGGTTGTGGATGGACGTGCACTGCTCACATCGGCTGGGTTGTGGATGGACGTGCACTACTCACAGCGGCTGGTTGTGGATGGACGTGCACTACTCACAGCGGCTGGGTTGTCGGATGGACGTGCACTACTCACATTGGCTGGGTTGTCGGATGGACGTGCACTACTCACAGCGGCTGGGTTGTGGATGGACGTGCACTGCTCACATTGGCTGGGTTGTGGATGACGTGCAAAGCTCACAGCGGCTGGGTTGTGGATGACGTGCACTGCTCACAGCGGCTGGGTTGTGGATGGACGTGCACTGCTCACAGCGGCTGGGTTGTGGATGGACGTGCACTGCTCACAGCGGCTGGGTTGTGGATGGACGTGCACTGCTCACATCGGCTGGGTTGTGGATGGACGTGCACTGCTCACAGCGGCTGGGTTGTGGATGGACGTGCACTGCTCACAGCGGCTGGGTTGTGGATGGACGTGCACTAGTCACAGCGGCTGGGTTGTGGATGGACGTGCACTGCTCACATCGGCTGGGTTGTGGATGGACGTGCACTGCTCACAGCGGCTGGGTTGTGGATGGACGTGCACTGCTCACATCGGCTGGGTTGTGGATGGACGTGCACTGCTCACAGCGGCTGGGTTGTGGATGGACGTGCACTACTCACAGCGGCTGGATTGTGGATGGACGTGCACTGCTCACAGCGGCTGGGTTGTGGATGGACGTGCACTGCTCACAGCGGCTGGATTGTGGATGGACGTGCACTGCTCACAGCGGCTGGGTTGTGGATGGACGTGCACTACTCACATCGGCTGGGTTGTGGATGGACGTGCACTGCTCACAGCGGCTGGATTGTGGATGGACGTGCACTGCTCACAGCGGCTGGGTTGTGGATGGACGTGCACTACTCACATCGGCTGGGTTGTGGATGGCCGTGCACTGCTCACATTGGCTGGGTTGTGGATGGACGTGCACTACTCACATCGGCTGGGTTGTGGATGGACGTGCACTGCTCACAGCGGCTGGGTTGTGGATGGACGTGCACTACTCACATCGGCTGGGTTGTGGATGGACGTGCACTACTCACAGCGGCTGGGTTGTGGATGGACGTGCACTACTCACATCGGCTGGGTTGTGGATGGACGTGCACTGCTCACATCGGCTGGGTTGTGGATGGACGTGCACTGCTCACAGCGGCTGGGTTGTGGATGGACGTGCACTGCTCACAGCGGCTGGGTTGTGGAGGGACGTGCACTGCTCACAGCGGCTGGGTTGTGGATGGACGTGCACTGCTCACAGCGGCTGGGTTGTGGATGGACGTGCACTGCTCACAGCGGCTGGGTTGTGGATGGACGTGCACTACTCACATCGGCTGGGTTGTGGATGGACGTGCACTGCTCACAGCGGCTGGATTGTGGATGGACGTGCACTGCTCACAGCGGCTGGGTTGTGGATGGACGTGCACTACTCACATCGGCTGGGGTTGTGGATGGCCGTGCACTGCTCACATTGGCTGGGTTGTGGATGGACGTGCACTACTCACATCGGCTGGGTTGTGGATGGACGTGCACTGCTCACAGCGGCTGGGTTGTGGATGGACGTGCACTACTCACATCGGCTGGGTTGTGGATGGACGTGCACTACTCACAGCAGCTGGGTTGTGGATGGACGTGCACTACTCACATCGGCTGGGTTGTGGATGGACGTGCACTGCTCACATCGGCTGGGTTGTGGATGGACGTGCACTGCTCACAGCGGCTGGGTTGTGGATGGACGTGCACTGCTCACAGCGGCTGGGTTGTGGATGGACGTGCACTGCTCACAGCGGCTGGGTTGTGGATGGACGTGCACTGCTCACAGCGGCTGGGTTGTGGATGGACGTGCACTGCTCACAGCGGCTGGGTTGTGGATGGACGTGCACTGCTCACATTGGCTGGATTGTGGATGGACGTGCACTGCTCACATTGGCTGGGTTGTGGATGGACGTCCACTACTCACATCGGCTGGGTTGTGGATGGACGTGCACTGCTCACAGCGGCTGGGTTGTGGATGGACGTGCACTACTCACAGCGGCTGGGTTGTGGATGGACGTGCACTACTCACAGCGGGTGGGTTGTGGATGGACGTGCACTACTCACATTGGCTGGGTTGTGGATGGACGTGCACTACTCACAGCGGCTGGGTTGTGGATGGACGTGCACTGCTCACATTGGCTGGGTTGTGGATGAACGTGCACTGCTCACAGCGGCTGGGTTGTGGATGGACGTGCACTGCTCACAGCGGCTGGGTTGTGGATGGACGTGCACTGCCCACAGCGGCTGGGTTGTGGATGGACGTGCACTGTTCACAGCGGCTGGGTTGTGGATGGACGTGCACTGCTCACATCGGCTGGGTTGTGGATGGACGTGCACTGCTCACAGCGGCTGGGTTGTGGATGGACGTGCACTGCTCACAGCGGCTGGGTTGTGGATGGACGTGCACTGCTCACATCGGCTGGGTTGTGGATGGACGTGCACTACTCACAGCGGCTGGGTTGTGGATGGACGTGCACTTCTCACATTGGCTGGGTTGTGGATGGACGTGCACTGCTCACATTGGCTGGGTTGTGGATGGACGTGCACTTCTCACATCGGCTGGGTTGTGGATGGACGTGCACTGCTCACAGCGGCTGGGTTGTGGATGGACGTGCACTGCTCACAGCGGCTGGGTTGTGGATGGACGTGCACTACTCACAGCGGCTGGGTTGTGGATGGACGTGCACTTCTCACATCGGCTGGGTTGTGGATGGACGTGCACTGCTCACAGCGGCTGGGTTGTGGATGGACGTGCACTACTCACATCGGCTGGATTGTGGATGGACGTGCACTACTCACAGCGGCTGGGTTGTGGATGGACGTGCACTGCTCACAGCGGCTGGGTTGTGGATGGACGTGCACTACTCACAGCGGCTGGGTTGTGGATAGACGTGCACTACTCACATTGGCTGGGTTGTGGATGGACGTGCACTACTCACATTGGCTGGGTTGTGGATGGACGTGCACTACTCACATCGGCTGGGTTGTGGATTGACGTGCACTACTCACATTGGCTGGGTTGTGGATGGACGTGCACTACTCACAGCGGCTGGGTTGTGGATGGACGTGCACTACTCACATCGGCTGGGTTGTGGATGGACGTGCACTACTCACATCGGCTGGATTGTGGATGGACGTGCACTACTCACAGCGGCTGGGTTGTGGATGGACGTGCACTGCTCACATTGGCTGGGTTGTGGATGGACGTGCACTACTCACATCGGCTGGGTTGTGGATGGACGTGCACTGCTCACAGCGGCTGGATTGTGGATGGACGTGCACTACTCACATCGGCTGGGTTGTGGATGGACGTGCACTACTCACATCGGCTGGGTTGTGGATGGACGTGCACTGCTCACAGCGGCTGGGTTGTGGATGGACGTGCACTGCTCACAGCGGCTGGGTTGTGGATGGACGTGCACTGCTCACATCGGCTGGATTGTGGATGGACGTGCACTACTCACATCGGCTGGGTTGTGGATGGACGTGCACTACTCACATTGGCTGGGTTGTGGATGGACGTGCACTACTCACATCGGCTGGGTTGTGGATGGACGTGCACTACTCACATCGGCTGGGTTGTGTATGGACGTGCACTGCTCACAGCGGCTGGGTTGTGGATGGACGTGCACTGCTCACAGCGGCTGGGTTGTGGATGGACGTGCACTACTCACATCGGCTGGGTTGTGGATGGACGTGCACTGCTCACATCGGCTGGATTGTGGATGGACGTGCACTACTCACATCGGCTGGGTTGTGGATGGACGTGCACTACTCACATTGGCTGGGTTGTGGATGGACGTGCACTACTCACATCGGCTGGGTTGTGGATGGACGTGCACTACTCACATCGGCTGGGTTGTGGATGGACGTACACTGCTCACAGCGGCTGGGTTGTGGATGGACGTGCACTGCTCACAGCGGCTGGGTTGTGGATGGACGTGCACTGCTCACATCGGCTGGGTTGTGGATGGACGTGCACTTCTCACAGCGGCTGGGTTGTGGATGGCCGTGCACTGCTCACAGCGGCTGGGTTGTGGATGGACGTGCACTACTCACATCGGCTGGGTTGTGGATGGCTGTGCACTACTCACATTGGCTGGATTGTGGATGGACGTGCACTACTCACATTGGCTGGGTTGTGGATGGACGTGCACTGCTCACAGCGGCTGGGTTGTGGATGGACGTGCACTGCTCACAGCGGCTGGGTTGTGGATGGACGTGCACTACTCACATCGGCTGGATTGTGGATGGACGTGCACTACTCACATCGGCTGGGTTGTGGATGGACGTGCACTACTCACATTGGCTGGATTGTGGATGGACGTGCACTACTCACATTGGCTGGGTTGTGGATGGACGTGCACTGCTCACAGCGGCTGGGTTGTGGATGGACGTGCACTGCTCACAGCGGCTGGGTTGTGGATGGACGTGCACTACTCACATCGGCTGGATTGTGGATGGACGTGCACTACTCACATTGGCTGGGTTGTGGATGGACGTGCACTGCTCACAGCGGCTGGGTTGTGGATGGACGTGCACTGCTCACAGCGGCTGGGTTGTGGATGGACGTGCACTACTCACATCGGCTGGGTTGTGGATGGACGTGCACTACTCACATTGGCTGGATTGTGGATGGACGTGCACTGCTCACAGCGGCTGGGTTGTGGATGGACGTGCACTACTCACATCGGCTGGGTTGTGGATGGACGTGCACTACTCACATTGGCTGGGTTGTGGATGGACGTGCACTGCTCACAGCGGCTGGGTTGTGGATGGACGTGCACTACTCACATCGGCTGGGTTGTGGATGGACGTGCACTGCTCACATTGGCTGGGTTGTGGATGGACGTGCACTACTCACATCGGCTGGATTGTGGATGGACGTGCACTGCTCACAGCGGCTGGGTTGTGGATGGACGTGCACTACTCACATTGGCTGGGTTGTGGATGGACGTGCACTGCTCACATTGGCTGGGTTGTGGATGGACGTGCACTGCTCACATCGGCTGGATTGTGGATGGACGTGCACTACTCACATCGGCTGGGTTGTGGATGGACGTGCACTGCTCACAGCGGCTGGGTTGTGGATGGACGTGCACTACTCACATTGGCTGGGTTGTGGATGGACGTGCACTACTCACATCGGTTGGGTTGTCGATGGACGTGCACTGCTCACATTGGCTGGATTGTGGATGGACGTGCACTGCTCACATCGGCTGGGTTGTGGATGGACGTGCACTGCTCACATCGGCTGGATTGTGGATGGACGTGCACTGCTCACATTGGCTGGGTTGTGGATGGACGTGCACTACTCACATTGGCTGGGTTGTGGATGGACTTGCACTACACATATTGGCTGGGTTGTGGATGGACGTGCACTGCTCACAGCGGCTGGGTTGTGGATGGAAGTGCACTACTCACATCGGCTGGATTGTGGATGGACGTGCACTACTCACATTTGCTGGGTTGTGGATGGACGTGCACTACTCACATTGGCTGGGTTGTGGATGGACGTGCACTACTCACATCGGCTGGGTTGTGGATGGACTTGCACTGCTCACATTGGCTGGGTTGTGGATGGACGTGCACTACTCACATTGGCTGGGTTGTGGATGGACGTGCACTACTCACATTGGCTGGGTTGTGGATGGACGTGCACTACTCACATCGGCTGGATTGTGGATGGACGTGCACTACTCACATTGGCTGGATTGTGGATGGACGTGCACTACTCACATCGCCTGGATTGTGGATGGACGTGCACTACTCACATCGGCTGGATTGCGGATGGACGTGCACTACTCACATCGCCTGGATTGTGGATGGACGTGCACTACTCACATCGGCTGGATTGTGGATGGACGTGCACTACTCACATCGGCTGGATTGTGGATGGACGTGCACTACTCACATCGCCTGGATTGTGGATGGACGTGCACTACTCACATCGCCTGGATTGTGGATGGACGTGCACTACTCACATCGGCTGGGTTGTGGATGGACGTGCACTACTCACATCGGCTGGGTTGTGGATGGACGTGCACTACTCACATTGGCTGGGTTGTGGATGGACGTGCACTACTCACATTGGCTGGGTTGTGGATGGACGTGCACTACTCACATTGGCTGGATTGTGGATGGACGTGCACTACTCACATCGGCTGGATTGTGGATAGACGTGCACTACTCACATTGGCTGGGTTGTGGATGGACGTGCACTACTCACATCGGCTGGGCTGTGGATGGACGTGCACTACTCACATCGGCTGGATTGTGGATAGACGTGCACTACTCACATTGGCTGGGTTGTGGATGGACGTGCACTACTCACATCGGCTGGGTTGTGGATGGACGTGCACTACTCACAGCGGCTGGGTTGTGGATGGACGTGCACTACTCACATCGGCTGGGTTGTGGATGGACGTGCACTACTCACAGCGGCTGGGTTGTGGATGGACGTGCACTACTCACAGCGGCTGGGTTGTGGATGGACGTGCACTACTCACAGCGGCTGGGTTGTGGATGGACGTGCACTACTCACATCGGCTGGGTTGTGGATGGACGTGCACTACTCACATCGGCTGGGTTGTGGATGGACGTGCACTACTCACATCGGCTGGATTGTGGATGGACGTGCACTACTCACAGCGGCTGGGTTGTGGATGGACTTGCACTACTCACAGCGGCTGGGTTGTGGATGGACGTGCACTTCTCACATCGGCTGGGTTGCGGATGGACGTGCACTACTCACATCGGCTGGATTGTGGATGGACGTGCACTACTCACATCGGCTGGGTTGTGGATGGACGTGCACTACTCACAGCGGCTGGGTTGTGGATGGACGTGCACTACTCACATCGCCTGGATTGTGGATGGACGTGCACTACTCACATCGCCTGGATTGTGGATGAACGTGCACTACTCACATCGGCTGGATTGTGGATGGACGTGCACTACTCACATCGGCTGGGTTGTGGATGGACTTGCACTACTCACATCGGCTGGGTTGTGGATGGACGTGCACTACTCACATCGGCTGGGTTGTGGATGGACTTGCACTACTCACAGCAGCTGGGTTGTGGATGGACTTGCACTACTCACATCGGCTGGGTTGTGGATGGACGTGCACTACTCACATCGGCTGGGTTGTGGATGGACGTGCACTACTCACAGCGGCTGGGTTGTGGATGGACGTGCACTACTCACAGCGGCTGGGTTGTGGATGGACGTGCACTACTCACAGCGGCTGGGTTGTGGATGGATGTGTGTCCCAGGCGGATGATGGCCGGAGTCTCCGGTAAGATGGTAACTCGGTTACTGACAAATGAACCGCTCCCTCGGCACATGGCTCGGTTTGCCTCCAGGTCGACTGAAATTACACCACCACACTGGTACCTCAGACAGCACGAGACAAACACAGGAGCACTGAAAAGTCAGTCTGCCACTGGGCCCAAACAGTGAGCAAACTTGCAAGCAGCTGACTGTGACATATTAGTCAATATTTGAGAAGAAAAAACAATGAGTAAATTTCCTCTGGGGTAAGGTTGATCAATGTTGTAGATGTTGTGCTGTGGGCAAATGGATTTGCATAGACATTTCATTTGGTTTAACATATCACTTAACACAAAACACTTTAAAATGCATTCATGTAAATACTGCAAGATTATTGCAACAACAGCAAAATATCAGTGGTTTTGCATAAATAACAAATGACAGCAATTATTATTAGAGACATAACACAGATCCGTCTTTCTGCTTATTCAAACAGTCATAGATAATAATAATTAATAAATATTGAAGGAAATAAATGATACTAAACATGTGCCAAGAGCTTCAAAAGTGATACAGATTCCAAACGATCGCATGGCAACTTGCTTTTCAAAGATCTAGGATCCAACTAGATCCCACAAAAAAAAGCTTTAGAAGATCCAGGATCCAGCAAGATCCAATAATTTATAGCTTCAAATGATCCAGGCTCCAGCAAGATGCCACTTTTTTAAAGATTGATGAGCAGCTGCAGGATCACATAATAAGGACTGTTTAAGAGATCCAGGATCTGCAAGATCTGCCAGTAAATATGTAAATTAGTAAACTGGAATGGTTGATTTGCCCCACCCATGAGAATCAGGTTTGGAATAAGTGCATAAAAAAGCTTCAGGGGAACCATAATTTATATCTGTAGCTGGTGTTGGATTTAAAATAAATACCAAATATTGTGTGGGATTCAAGATCCAAAGATCCCATGCAAAAGTAATTATTGGGATCCAGGATCCCTAGGATCCATCAATAAACCTCAAGAGAAGGACTCAAGACCAGACAACATCCTGGATCCTCAGAATCCTAGCTCTTGGATCTTTTGGGGATATTCACAAATGTCTGAATTGTAGTACCTAAATTTGCTGATGTGTAGGAAATTATACAAATAGGTTAATTGTGTTCTGTGAGTTAAGATACACCCTATGGAGGAACCCATGTGATTCAAGAACTCTGACTCACCCACAAATTCACAAATTTGGGTATCAGTATACTGCCTATTGTAACATAGGACATGCCAAAGTACCACAATTTGCATGCTTCTGCTTGTGTTGGTATAGACACCCTAAGCAACAGTATGCCACCAATAGCATGAAAAGTATGGTATTTTGACACCTTTGACATAACATTATCATAGCCAGGTACTTTACCCTCTCATTACATCTCCAACAAAAACATACCTAAACTTAAAGCAACCACAACACATGCAGTCCTATCTAATATTATCATAATTGTTTATTGAAATAAAAAGAAAACAAACAGACATATGGTGGAATGTGCAAAAGCATGCAAGTGCTTATATCTTGACACCATTTCCCACTCATACACATATAAATATAATATATACACACACATCACACATAGCACCCCCCCCCCCCCCCCCCTGACCTGGTTATACACATTAAACCATGGCCGTACAATAACCACCAATTGATTTAACTATCAAATTAATCATAAAAAGAGGCATTTAGCTATCAAAACCTTTGGTATTTCTTCTTACTTCTGCACAGATGTTTATACAATTATACAACTGTTCTAATGTTGCAAGGCTTGACAAATGAGGTATGGAAAAAATACACCCAAAATGAAGTGTATCTTACCTATCTTGTATCCACTGCCTGAGATAAGTGCTCCAAGACAGGCTGCTTGTAGTTCACACCATAACACAACCATGCAAAGCACTGCAACATCAACTTCCATTGTGACTCCTTCCAAAAACTACAAACAACTAACAAGGCCAGTCTTCAGCTGATTCACCAAGTTGAAGAAGGTATGCCAATGTTAAGAAACTTGAACTGAGTTCAGTGTTTTGATCTGAATCTTGCAAATGCAGTGAATTTTGCAACTTCTAACAAAATTGCAGTGCTTGGCTTGCTAGCAGGGCTGTCACCTCTTTGGATATACTTGTCCTGTCTTGATGTCAGCCACAAACTTGAAATGTGTAAAGACTACCACAAGACTGAGACTCATCAGTAATCACTGTCCCTGGACCTGGAACTTCCCAATTTCTTAGAGACTGAGATGGTGACTCCCGATGATTCATTGTCGCGTATTTACGTCATTGCACGTACTGATAGCTTAGCCCAAGGCTATGTACACCTTAGCCTCAGCGTAGAACTATACAATCATGATCACCAAAATGATAAAACCAAAACTAATCTAATAATTGTTATGATATTGGTTATTTGGTAATAGTTCAGGAATTCACCTCCCAAGCCAATTTAATTCCAATTTATATGGTGTTAGCGAGGTCCCTAATAAAAGAGTAGGCATGTTCCCAGATGATGGTATTATTATCAGACACAAAAGTGTACCAGTAAACCAAAACTATGACGTCACTGGGGGATGAGAACAGAGGCGCCTGCAGACAGCGATGGGGGGAACAGAGGCGTCTTCTTAAATTTGGGAGGTGAATTACTGAACTATTACCGGTTATTTTAACACAAACCAAACACCCCCAACACCAACATAAACACCCTTCTTTGATAGGACGTCAAAATCTTCTCTGTTCTCTTTTAATTAATTTTTAAAAAAAATCACATGATCAAGGCCGTATAAGAGAGGTAGAGTCATCCGTGGATTCTAGCGCCCCAATCACAGAACATTAGCGTGACGTCACTGGTGCTCTGGTCCGACCCGGCTGTCGCCGCACGCGGCTCGGTGCGATGCGAATATTTCGAACGGGATACGGATAGTTGCGCCTAAGGTACGGTCCTATTTAAAATTTCGTTTACCGCGGATAATTATCCCTCCCTTAATTCATTATGAGGGGAGACGGCAATACGCTGCCCCGGTCTGTGTGACGGGCGACTGGCGAGACGGCCATACACTGCACCGGTCTGACTGAGGGGTGAAATGGCCATACGCTGCCCTGGTCCGGCTGAGGGGGGGGGGGGGGGGGTAAGGGAGACGGCCATGCGCTGCCCCAGTCTGGCTGAGGGGCCAGACGGCCATACGCTGCACCGGTCTGACTGAGAGGTGAGACGGTCATACACTGCCCGGTCTGACTGAAGGGTGAACCGGCTATACCTTGCCCCGGTCTAGCTGAGGGGCGAGACGGCCATACTCAGCCCCAGTCTGGATGAGGGGTGAAACGGCTATACGCTGCACCAGTCCGGCTGAGGGCGAGACGGCCATATGCTGCACTGGTCCGGCTGAGGGGCGAGACGGCCGTACGCTGCCCCAGTCCGGCTGAGGCGTGAGACGGCCGTACGCTGCCCCGATCCGGCTGATGAGCGAGGCAGCCGTTCGCTTCCCCGGTCTGTCTGAGGGGTGAGACGGCCATACGCTGCCCCAGTCTGGCTGAGGCGCGAGACGGACATGTGCTGCACCGGTCCGTCTGAGGGGCGAGACGGCTGTACGCTGCCCTGGTCCTGCTGAGGGGTGAGACGGCCGTACGCTGCCCCGGTCCGACTGAGGGATGAGACGGTCATACCCTACCTCAGCCCCGGTCCGGCTGAGGGAGGGGACGGCCATACGCTGCCCTGGTCTGGCTGAGGGGTGATACGGCCATATGTTGTACCTGGAAATGTTGCAAATGACATTGTTTTGGCTTAATGCTCAAGATATGCTAAAACAAACTTTAAAAAATATAGATTTGGAACATAACTTACTTATCTAACGGCGATGACTTCAAATTGCCGCTCTCGTCAACACCCGTCAAAAGACAGCAAAACAATCGAAAGGTCTGGTTCCAATATTAACATTTCGTTTTCCAGGACCTAAAATTAAAATGTTCACGCCGCTTCCCGGCGTCACATCGGTAGTCATCGTCATAACGAAGCCATAATCATCGTCATCGGTTTGTCGTAACGTTGAATTGAATGAATATCATTTCTAGCTTATTATCCTCTACAAGGCCCACCGCCTATATTTCTGGGTTTTATCAGGCAAAACAGAAAAAATTTCGCGCCGCTTCGCGGCGCTAACTAACTTAAATACATATACCTACCTACTATAATATGAAAATCCACATACAAAATGCTGCAAAGGCTTAAATACACGTATCAAAATGGGGGTACATTTTCCGTCATTTCAGCCTCCCCCACACTCAAAAGCCGACCCCCACCTGTTGTCAGCTAAGATAGGTTTCCTCTCCTGTACGTAACAATACAAATTAGTAATGCGCTCAGTACAATGCCTACTGAGGGTCCTGGTCCAATCCAGCTCATCAAAACAGACGAAGAAAAATGTTAAAAAGGGAGCCTCACAAAATAAAGTGGCCGAAATCCGTAGAGTTTTTCATATCCAGGGGTATTTTGGGGTGGGGGCCTCTCCCAGGTGCTTGCCCCCCCCCCCTTCTGGAGGTCTAGCTGCGCTCCTGGGGCACGTACAACTTTCGCTTTAAAATGTACCGCTGCCTGGAGTTGCGTAATCTGTTCCGGTTGGTGAGGTTAGGGCCTACGCAACAAGAACTGCTTGATGAGGGTCCTGGCCTCAGTAATCCATCCATAAGGTAAAATCGAAGCAAATCGATAATAAAAAACATTGAGGAATAATAACGCGTATGGCCTTCTCACCCCTCAGCCAGACCGGGGCAGTGTATGGCCGTCTCGCCCCTCAGCCAGACCGGGGCAACATATGTCCGTCTCTCCCCCCCCCCACACATTCAGCGGATCGGGACCGGTCCGTCTCACCTCTCAGTCAGACCGGTGCAGTGTATGGCCGTCTCGCCCCTCAGGCAGACCGGGGCAGCGTATGGCCGTCTCACCCCTCGGGCCCTCAGTCAGACCGGTGCAGCGTATGGCCACCTCGCCCCTCAGCCAGACCGATGCAATTTATGTCGTTTTGCCCCTCAGCCAGACCGGGACAGCGTATGTCCGTCTCCCTCCCCCTCCCAGCCTGACCGGGGCAGCGTATGAACGTCTCACCCCTCAGCCAGACCAGGGAAACATATGGCCGTCTTTCTCCCCGTCAGCCCCGGACCGGGGCAGTGTATGGCTGTCTCACCCCTAGCAGTCAGAACCTCTCAGTCATACCGGATGCAGCGTATGACCGTCTCGCCCTCAGCCAGACCGGGGTAGCGTATGGCCGTCTCACCCCTTAGCCAGACCAAGGCAGCGCATGGCCACCCCCCCCCCCCCCCCCCGCAGCCGGACCGGGGCAGCGCATGACCGTCTCATGATCTCATCCCTAGCAGTCTGACCGGTGCAGCGTATGACCATCTCGCTCCTCAGCCAGACCGGGGCAGCGTCTGGCCGTCTCTCCCCTCAGCATAATTATCATCAGCATATATCTCATCATATATCTCATCTCATTATCTCAGCATATATCTCAGATAATTATCCGCGGTAACCGTAATTTTAAATAGGATCACACCTTAGACGCAGTCACACAATTCTGTCCCGTTCGAAATAGTCGCGCCGCACTCGTGCGGCGACAGCAGAGTCGGACCAGAGGTCCAGTGATATCACGACAATGGTTCGATTGGGGCACCAAAATCCCCGGATGATTCTTATACCTCTCTTGTACGGCCTTGAATGATACCTGCCTCTTGTACGACATTTGATAAATGATTCAAAAATCCAAAAGCATTGCAAAATGCAACCACGGTACATAAACAATTAAAACGTTGTTTTGGGGACCTTGCCTATTTATATCTAGGGTCGTTTTGGCAAAATTGATTCAAATTTGTGTCCAACAAATTGTTTTATAGAACCCTGCATGCCTTCCAGTTCCAATAAGGATGATTTGCTATGACCATGCACAGGCTTGGCTGCTTGAAACATGTAGACTTGCAACAATAATGGACTGAAAGACAGAATAAATGTTGCAAATTAAGATCCAAGTGGATGGGACAAGGTCAGCTCAGGTAAGATTAGGCTTGACTAATTTCCCCAGCTGCATCAATTGCCAGGCCTCGATATATGTTTGTTTAAACGGGTTGATGATTTGCTAGCCTCTTCCTAATCGGGTTCTGATATTTTATATATTCTTAAAATCTGATTAATATTTTCCATTTTAAGTGCATGTTTTGTTTACAAAATCAAAATTCATATAAAATAAAGGTGTTTTGATTGTTTCAGAAAGTTATATTTTTAATGTAATGTTATTGCTGCAATCAAAAACAAACTTGCAGCAGCAGGCGCCATTTGCCGCAGTGTTGTTGGCTTTTGTTAGAAATGATCGCGTATTTTACTATTGCTGTGGTTTCTGTTCCACTGTTTCGTTTTTGACATTAATTGCAAGTAGCAGCCGCACATTTGAGTTGGTTAGTGCACTGTTTTACGTTTAATTCTATGGTTTCTTTCTTTTGTTTTATATTCAGTAGAGCGCCATATTTTGTGCTCATTTCTGTTAATATCTTTAAGCGCCATTGCGGATTTGTATACAAAAACGACGCGTATGTTTTGATTATTTCTATCTCAATTTTGCAACATTTTAAGTTGGGCGTAACAATGGTATCAGTAATTGTAAAGTCTATACTCTATTTCGCAACTATTTGCTTCTTCAGGACTGAAGAATCACTTTCATATCCCTTAGTTCCCCCTATTCTTACAATCAGTTGTAGTTAAGTTGGGTGGTGAACATAATTAATATTTTGTATACCATTCATGCATCAAAATTATTAACCTTTACATTATTACCTTTTTAAGAAGATGTTTTCCAAGAAGATTTTATGTAAAAAATGAAGTGATCCCTAGTAAATGGCGCCTACCCCTGATTAGCAACACAGGTTGTACTCTCCTCAGGCTATGATGCTGGATGTTTGTGTTCATCCTCAATGTGGTGTGTTGTAGGTGCTAGGTTGTACCAAAGTATGTCAATTTTACTTTGATATGAGAGTGTGGTTGCTAGTATGACCTCAGTTGTGTTTCAGTTGTTCATAATATGGAATTTTGGTGGTACATACTTGTGGTCCCCCCTTAGTTATTAGTAAATCCCTATAATATACCTACCAATTGATAGAGAATATCACATTTAGTAACTATGGATGTCTTACCCAACACATTTTGCACTATAACTAATTATAACTTCAATAATTAATATCTCGCCGCTTCCGTTGCCCTTGAAACTTTGTTTACATGCCAGCTGACGACAACCGACCTTGATAGTTGATACAAGTATAGACAGCGTTCACAGCGGCCCGGCTATGACATCACAGAACTTATTTACGTTGTATGGCTAGGTTAGGTTAGGTTTGGCTAGGTTAGGTTGGGTTATTATTCTGCAGCATTTTCACTCCCAAAATATATGGGCATTGTTCCAATGACGTCATGGACGATCCTTATTTTTCCTGTGCATCTTCCTGAAAAATATATATTTCTGCATCAATATATATTTCTGTGTAGATATGTTGACAATCATAGTGGACAATCAGTTGTTACACCTGGATTTTTGTATTGTTTCAACATTGTTAGGTAAGATACATTCTAAATAACATAAATACAGAATAGTTTCTTCAAAGATGCATAGTGACTAAATAGTGAAGTTTTGAAACATCTAAAACATTTGGGATGTTGAGTATGTATGACCTAAATTTCAGTTGCTGGCACTAGGTCCAAAAAATCAATTTATTGACATTAATTTGTGTATGCAAAGTGAGCAGAGCTTGTCATGGACACTGTACTTAAGGATACAAAATTGACAATTATTGACATTTCACTAAAAACACCTAGTCCGGATGGAAAATGGCCAGTCCTAAAAAAATATTCACACCATCTGATGCACAACTGAAAAAAAATGGCCAGTCCTAAAAAATCCATCCACCTCTCCAGTCTCCATCCACCTCGGTCACAACTCAAACTGTTTACATCAGTTTTTTGTTTGTTTGTTTCAGGAAAGAGTGAGACGCCATCACATGGTGACAAATTACATCAAATATGTTTCTGTCATTTTCTTAGAATAACCTCTTTAGATTTTCAAGTTTATATTTTGTAAGTAAATAAAACTAATTTTGGAATGTAATTACATAAAATTATTATGGAAAAGTATTTTTTATTAAAAAAATAATATTCACCCATGCTGTTACTGCATCAATATTTTGATACAGTGATTTTAATTTGAATAAAAAAATTGATTCAGGTGAGCCAAGGGATAACAAAATTGATGCACTTATAAAGCAATATTGCATCAATTTCCAAGATAATTATTGAACATCTAAGTGTCTGAATCTGTATTAACTATTATGAGCCACAATGCACAGATTCATGTGCCATTCATCCCATCACTGTTATCCAGTGCTTCATAATTGCCATTTGTAAATTGGTCATTTTCCCAATACCATTTATATTGGGCTGGATCAAAATATTGACACATCAAAACAAATATTATTTGGGCCTAATGCCAGCAACTGATTTGGATGCTGAAGGATTAGTTGTGAATGATAGTTAATTAGTTATGGTTCTAGGTTTACTCAGTTCCAACTTTTTAATGGATAAGTGGTCCATCAGGAGGTCTCATTTGGACAATATTTTATTTTGCACATCTTCCCATAGATAAATTAGCTATGTAATACCACTTCTGTATTTCTCATAGCATTTCATGTACCATTCAAACTGCTAGATTCCCCATATTTATCTCAGAATAATAACTGATCTCATTACAGCAGTCATTACAACTGATTGTAACCAGTAAGGAGGTGGCCATAACTTTGGATACCTATTAATAAATGTAAATGAATGTTAGAAAATCAGGGGCATTGCCACCAGGGAGCGCCCCATGATTGCCCCCCCCCCCCCGATTAGTAGGATTTTACAGCTCCATGGGAGTGGGGGCCAAGCACCTTGCCCCCCAAACACTTGGCTGGCCCCCACTCAAAATTATCTGGTGATGCCCCTGTAGAAAATCAAAGGTTGGGCTAAGATTTTTGGTTTGTTAACCTGGCATTTGCTGGGGTCTCAACCAAATGCTATTGGCGGGGGGGGGGCGTCGCCCACCCCTGGTTATCTTCCGAACCAATGATCGCAGTGAGACGTGCAAGGCGGCATTCAAAAGCTTTCAAAGAGACGAATCTAAAGCATGCACAACATTGTCAAAATAAGGTCACATGTGTCGTGTCACAGTTAGGTCAAAGGTCAAAATAGAGGTATTTGGGTTTATGGGCCATACTTTCCATCCTAAGCCTTAGATTGTGACTATAATAACACAAAGTGCTCTCAAAGATATAATGCATCTCCTGCATAAGTGGAAGTGAAATTGTAAGCAAAGGTCAAGGTCAGGTCACTATTGGGAAGAAGTCTATGAAAGCCATGCAACACATGTTTTATGGGTTAGTTTATGGGTAGAATTCGATAGTAGCAGCTATTTTCACAAATGGACACCATATCAGGTCAAGGTCAGGTCACATTAGGTCAACATTTGAAATTGATTAATCTAAATAAAAAAGGCATTTCTATAGTTTTGTCTCAGAAATACATAGCTGACATTTATTTGTTTGTATCTGGTCACTAAAAGCAAAAAAAAAAATATATGACATGAGTAACTCATACTTTGGGAGCCATAAGTAAAAAATAAAGATATTGCTTTTAAATTTGGTTTGGGTATTGTCCACATGTGGTTCTCCGATCTTCCTGTTTTTTTTTTAAATGTTTGAAAATTTGGATTTTGAGGGCATTTAAAAAAGTTTAACTTTTTGGGGTCAAAAACCAAAATTGTAAAAAATCAGACATTTTGTAGCCCTTGTCATTTGCTAATTTTTGGCATTTTTCGATTGCATTTTGCTCAAAATATGGCATTTGTACGGCCTGCTAAAGTTTAGTTGACTTTTGTGTCAAACTCGTTTGTAGTGACGTCACTAAATCCGTTATATCTCGAAAAATGTCTACGAAATTGCTTCATTTTTGCACAGAAGGCGTAAAATTGATGTAGGAGAAGGTACCCGTAGTTTCACGTCGATAGCGCTATTGTTTTTGAGCTATTACGAAAGTTCGTCTGGGGGAGGGGGGGGGGGGGGGGGGGGGACGCCCCCCGTCTCCCGTTCCCCCAGCCAATGGCGGGTTAAGATTAAATTTTACATTTTTTTATAATTATAAAACTGTGTTTCTACTTCATTTGGAGTTAAACCTATACAGTATATACACATGCAACAGTATGCCAGAATTAGCTTAGTTTTTTCACTTTCCTTCCAGTGGAGTTGTGCATGGATGGGTTAGATCAGCAAGCAATTTTCCTACACTACTACAATTCCAGTGCTTGATCAATGATGCCTTCAATTCATTTGTATAACAGTTGAACTCAAACTGGAGGTAATGTTTGGTTAATATAATGTATTACTGTTGTTTCTTACAATTTTTGATTAAATAGATTTACTTTGTTTTATACCAAATTTGAATTTAGGTACTTCTTCATTGGTCTTACTTCATGACATTACAACAATATTCATGGGCAGTGTTTGAGGATTTGGTCAAGAAGTTAGCAGTAATATGTTTGTTATTACGAGCGAGCGCGAAGCGCTCGCTCGTCCTTCCGTAGTATATGGGACAAATTTGATTGTGAGCGGCCCGGCCCGACCCGGCCCGTGGCGACGCTTTTGAGAAGCTAATATCTCTGCAACCGCATGTCCGATTGACAAGCGGGTTTCTTTGCTGAGTAACCCCATCCAACCAAACCTGTGTAAGACCGGTGCCGACTCATGTGGGGCACTACCACTGCACGTGGCGCGTGGCGCGTGGCGCGTGGCGCGTGGCGCGTGGCGCGTGGCGCGTGCCGCGTGCCGCGTGCCGCGTGAGGGGCGTTGAGAAGTGTTTTCTCGCAAAAAACGCAACAGCTAGGCCGATTGTGCTCAAATTTGGTGTGTGGTTAGGGACCCTCCGCCGCCGCCTTCCCACAAGTCATGTGTGGGGTGCCTTTGCATGTGCGCACGTGCACACCCCTATTATATATCTCAGGAACGGCTGAGCCGATTATGTTCAAATTTGGAGTGTGGTTAGGGATCCTTCGCCGCCGCCTTCCCACAAGTCATGGGTGGGGTGCCTCTGCACGTGCGCACGTGCACACCCCTCTTATATATCTCAGGAACGGCTGAGCCGATTGTGTACAAATTTGGTTTATGGTTAGGGACCTTCAGCCGCCACCTTCCCACGAGTCAGGGGTGGGGTGCCTCTGCACATGCGCACCTTTTTTTGTATCTCAGAAACTACTTGCCCTATCGAGTTGAAATTCACCATACATTTCCTTCGCGCTCGCTCGTTCATCGCCGACTACGGCGCCGTGCTGGTTTTATGCTGTTGAAATTGGGTTGCAATTAATCAGCAATTTAAAAACCCTTATTTCCAACTTTTTTCCCTCTACTTATATTTTTGCCCTTCATCAAGCCTAAAATAACCTTATCCGCAACTTTGTGTATACCCCAACTTAAAGTCCCTCATTCCTAACCTTTTAAGGCTACATGGCAACTGTATTTCACTTGGTTGTAGTATTTTGTCCCCATGCTGGACCTAACCTAAACGAGCATCCTCTGCAGACGATCCCCATGGAGAACCAGGGTGTGACACAATTGTAATAACATAATCGAACCTGACCTAACCTTTACAGCAACTACGGTCGCAGGGACCCACGTTTAGAACGCTCCGCTCGCATTCGCTCGCTGCGCTGCGGCCCCCGGACCCCCCCCCCCCCCCGACAATCTCGTAGGCAAAACCATGGGGATCGTCTGCAGATAGATGCTCGTAGCCTAACACCAGTACAACTATAAAAGGTTTGGAATGAGGGCCAAAAAGTTGGACCTGAGGTGAAAAGATTGCTCCTTGTAGTAAGTTGTTATTGAGTGATTTTAAGTTGTAAATGAGTCTTAAAAAGGTAGCGAAAGTATTATTGCCCGTTGAAATCCTGATCTTCTGGACCTGTTGTAAATGGGGCACCACAATAAATTTCCCGCCGCTAGAGGTCAACTGCTACCAAGCGGACCGGCGTCTGTGCGTCAGAGTATAGGGCGCATTGTTTACGGCGGAATTTTGGAGGGGTTATAGCATGGTGGCAAATTCACAGATTTGGGGGATTTGGGGAATCAATATAAAGCAATACAATGCTGAGAGCGTAATCCAGCCTTTTAGCTGGTCTAAAGCTTTTTAGGCATGCATGCCATTGCCCCAATTGGTCATATGGTACCCTTAAGTTTAATCCTCGCCCTGATGGGGGGGGGGGGGGTCATTTTTACCCTCCTGAGGTTTTTCGGGAATAGCGGGAAAACGGTGGCGCTACACGCCGCCAAATTTGTAACAGCTATTTTGGCATCAAATTACCCACATTTTGTGAAGAAAAAACACCTCAGATCATCTCAGGTCAGCTCACCAGGTCACGTCAAGTGACCTTACCTCCAACATGTTTGTGGTCGTGCCAAAGCCACAGTGTTTGTCCGAAATATTTCAAACTTACAGGATTTCATAAGGTCATAAGTATCTACAATTAGTTTATCTCAGATTTGTGTATACCGGTGACCTAAGGTCAGGACAATTTCGTGACCTCCCCATTATAAGTCAATGGGAAAATATACAAATGCATCCTATTCAGAGAATATGCATTAAATCAGGCCAATTGTTTCAGAATCATGTTATTTTAACTCATTATTGATGACCCACGTGCAATTGTTGCTCGTTGGTCTCTGGAAGGTCAGCTGAGGTCATCTGAGGTCACCAGCACCTTTTTGCCAATAAATCGGGATGGAATACAGATAGAGACGTTCAAATGATACCACTGTGTTTTCCTCGTCAAGACACATCGCCCCATATGCAATATGACATACCTGGGTCATCAAATGACCTTGACCTGAGGTCAAATTTTGAAATTGATATAATCAGGTCACCATTGGTATATTTCGAATCGTCTTATCGTGACAAACACGATAGTGTTAAAACCATTGCTCTATGTTTAACCGATGCAAAGTTATTAACGAAAACAAATTGGAAGTAAATACCATTGTGACCTTTCGTGACCTCTGGAGCAGGGGCGTCACCACGGATTTTTGAGTGGGGAGACGAAGTGCCGAATGAATCATCAGTATGGTTGGCGAAAATATGAAGGAAAATAAACTTTTACTTAATAATGTAGACATAGAACGCAATTTTGTATTGTATCTACCATTTTTATTTTTCCTATTTTTTATAGCAGGTGAATAACAATAGCTGCTTCCGAAATTTTCATGGTAGAATGTTTTTAGCATTGTAAATCATTTTGAAGCGACTCACTGCCTATAGGCACTGCCAGGCACCGTCAGGAAGTGGTGACAGTCATTTTCAACAATTAAATCACCACACATGAAAGCTATTAAAAATAAAATATGTTAACACAAGCTGTTTGGGATTCGTTTCCCAAGTTGATACATATCCCAGTGATTCGCGTTACATAGAGAGCTATTGCATACTAATGACAAGAAGTGCCAGGCACCGTTCCGTCTGTCCGTTCGGATGTCATCCGATTGTTTAATAACTTCACGCACCTTGCAGTCAAAACCGCGAAATTTGGCATGTTAGTGGGGATGTAGGGTCGCACTATCGTATGCAAATTTTGCGTCGATCCATGATAGCAATATACTGCAATTCGAATTATTCTTAATATGCCGTGAATATCAGAACTTATATGCGCCACCCGACTGCCATTGGACTGGCTTTTTGCTTTCGGGAGACACTGGCTCAGTGGTCATGGGGGTCAGGGTCAGGAGTTTGATAGATATTTAGGAGGTCGGTGGTGCGATACAAGACAACATCACTGGTGTATTTTTATATCTTCCTCATACGCTCAGCGCATCTCACTGTTCCGCATGCTGGCCGACCCGGGGTGCCCGTAACTGTACAGGAGGACGGATCGCCCCGGAACCGGTGACTGCCGCCGGCTCGTTGTGCGGGGTAGTCGTTTGTGGACGGCTGGCCGAGACGGAAACGGATGAACTGATGTACTTGGGGTAATGGATGAATTAGTTATCCGAAAACTACCTCGGTTTGCAAACTTCGAACGCATTTGGGCAGAACTTGAACGAAATGGCTTGCATATTTTATTTCATCAATTTAGTCCGAAGCCTTTGAATGGATAGATTTCCGAGGTCAGGACTCGGCATAAACAGTTTGATTACCAAGCGGAGCGAGGTCTTCAGTCATCTAGGAACAAATATACGTAGTTATGAGCGGCCCGACCGTAGCCATGGTTTTCAGAAGCTTGTTTCTTTGCAGCTATTCGGTCGAAGTGACCAAACGTTCATGTCTTAAAACTATCCGATAGTGTTTCCTTTCAGCAAGCACAAAGTGTGCCTAACCAATAAATAGGGCACATTAACGCCATAATATGTCCGCTTTCTGCTACCGAAATTCCATTTAATTTCCTGCAAACTTCCCTCAAGAAAAGTAAAAATATCGTCCTGATCCCTTCAATTCTTCCATTGCATTGATACTTTTTCCAAATGCTTTTTATGCTATTGAAACCTGCAATATTTCCGAACAAAGTATGGATTATGTCCCCTAAACTAGAGGGACAATCCCCCAGCATGACGACCCGGGGGTCCCCTCCGCCCCCTCCCCCTCTTATGGCGACGCCCTTGCTCTGGAGCCTAAATTATTGACCTTAGCTAAAATTTGAGGACATCAAAGGCGATACTCAAATCACCAAGAAAAGTACTTACCTACTATCATGTTACCATGTACCATTATAGTGAGAAGTGTTACCAATCAATTTTACAACAATTACGTAGTTTTTCCCCTGCCTTGCTTACTTTGCTTTGTTCCACCATGTGTGCTTCTCTGCTGTAGCTCATTCCACATGTAGCCTTTTGCTTTGTACTCTACTCTGTCTGCCATATTGCTCTCCTGCAGTACCCTGTGTCTGATCTGGCTCTAAAACTGTGACAATTGTTTGCAGGAGACTCTCGTAACCATCTGTGTCTACCCAGCAGTGGTGCCACTCGGCCACCATGAAGACTCGCAGAGATGACAGGAGGAACACAACGCGTTCTGCCGGCGCGCCCAGCCGCGGCCGGGGAGCGCCGCGTGGCCGGGGCCGCGGCGGCTCGCCGGCGGTCTCGGCGTCGCGCGGCGGCCGGGGGCTGGTCCTGGTCGCCTCATCGTCCCGCGGGGGCCAGCTGCGCCAGCCGGCCGGAGTGGCGCGTGGCAGCCCGGAGCGCCGCGGTGTCCCCGGCCTGGTACGCTCACCGCCCGGCAGGAGCCGCGGCCGGCCGCCGGGCAGGCCGCGAGGCCGGGGCCGCGGCCAGCCGGCCGCTCCGGCCGCTCCACAGTTAGAGCACGACGGAGACGACCCGTCCGATGAGGAGGAGGAGGAGGAGGAGTGTGCTGAGTATGCCGAGTATGCTGTCAAGCAAGAGTATGAAGAGGATGACGAGAGCGGTCTAGAGCAGCAGCAGCAGGGCGACGTCTCTCCCCAGCGCCGCCTGGTGGCCGGCAGCTCCGCCGAGTCCAGCACTGAGGCCGACGAGAGCGGCGACGACATGCTCATCGACGTGCTGGCCACCGCCGACTTCGGCCGTTCCAGCCGCAAGCGG
This sequence comes from Chirona hameri, assembly GCA_036785665.1. Taxonomy (NCBI): domain Eukaryota; kingdom Metazoa; phylum Arthropoda; class Thecostraca; order Balanomorpha; family Balanidae; genus Chirona; species Chirona hameri. The sequence goes on along the minus strand of JAXIVJ010000015.1, from coordinate 131,178 downwards.
CAGCTGCCGGCTCGCTTCCGTGACGCCCCGCTGCTGCCGCTGGTCAGGCGGCGCACCGTCAGCACCAGCTCGGCGCGGGCCGACAAGGCGCCCGGCTCGCCGGAGAAAGAGGCTGCGGCCCCGGCCGCTCGGCCGTGGGCAGACCGGTCGCCGGCGAAGCAGCAGGCCGACAAGTCGCCGGCGCGCTTTCCGCTGAAGCAGGAGCGCTCCCCGGTCAGCTTCCCGCCGACCATCGCGGAGAAGCTGGAACGGCAGGCGGCTGAGGAGGCGCGCGCCGCCGCCGCCGCCGCCGCCGCCGCCGAGCGGGCCGCCTCGCCTGAGAAGGAGCCGCCGCTGGTGACGGACCCGCTGGGGACGCTGACGGACGCCATCGAGCTGGACCACGGCATGCACTGCGCGCCGCCGCCGGCCTCGCCGCCTAGGAAGCGACAGCGACTGCAGTCGCGCTCGGGCGACACAGCCGGCTCGGCGTCGGCGGCCGAGCAGGAGACGCTGTCCGCCGGACCGCTCTTCCAGGACGAGTTTGTCGAGCAGCAGGGCGAGGTGTTGGTCTCCGGCGAGATCGACGAGGACGACCTCATCACCATGGAGCTGGACCCGATGGAGGTGCCGCTGCCGGTGGAGATGGTGCCGCGCCGGCCCTGCAAGGTGTGCCACCGCCAGTTCAAGGTGACCAACCTGAAGCAGCACATGCTGACGCACACGGGCATGCGGCCGTTCAAGTGCGAGATCTGCTCGGCGGCGTTCACGCGGCGCTCCGATGTGTTCCGACACGTTAAGATCCTGCACCAGCAGGAGAAGCCGTTCAAGTGCGTCAAGGACGGCAAGGAGTTCAGCGACCGCAAGACGCTGAAGGCGCACATGGAGCAGCACAAGCGACCGGCGCTGTTCGCGTGCAAGGTGTGCGACTTCCGCTTCGGCAAGTTCGAGTACTATTTGAACCACCTAAAGTTCATCCACCCGACGGGTGAGCCGCTGCCGGTGTTCCCGGAGGACGTGGAGCCGGAGCCGGAGCCGGTGGCACCGCCGCGCGGCCGCTACGGGCCCACGCCGCTGCAGGCTTACCTAGACGAAGACGACGACGACTCGCACGGCGCCCTGGAGCACGGCATGGGCGAAGAGCTGCAGCTCGGCGGCGGCCTCGAGAGCATCGAGACGGAGGAGATCCCGCACGAATCGATGCACCTGTTGGCGGGCGGCGCCGCGGAGGAGGCGGCGGCCGGCGGCACGAACACCGCCACCCTGCTGCTGCCCGACTCGGCCGTGCCGGATGTGGTGGAGGGCCAGGACGTGGTCATCAGTGCCGCGGGGCCGGCCGCCGAGCCGCGCGCCGAGCGTGCCGCTGATAAAGACGAGCCACAGGAGCATATCAACTTCCTGCCGCTGGAGGAGGACGCGGCCGCCATCCTCGGCATGACCGACCTGGCGCTCACCAACGAGAACACCTCGCTGCAGAGCGTGGCCGCGCCGCTCGAGGACCAGACGCCGCTCGAGACGCCGGCCAGCGCGCCCGTGGTGGTGCTCTCCGGCGCTGGCGTGCCCGTGCGCCGCTTCACCGACCCGCTCATCTCCACCCGCACACTGACGCATTCGCAGCCGCGCGTGGTCACCATAGGCAAGCCGGTGATGTCTGTGGGCGGCGCCGGCGGCGGGCCCAAGACTGTGCTGCTTACGCGGCCCAGGATGGTGGCCGGCAAACAGGTGTTGCAGGCAGTGAAGCTGGGTGCCGGCCAGAAGATCGTGTCGGCGCGCGTGCCGGCCTACCGCGGCGGCGGCGGCGGCCGTCAGCCGATCGTTCGCCAGGTTCTCATCAACCGGCCGACCGGCGACGGCGGCGCGGCGCGCTTCGCCCCGCGGGTGGTGACGACACGTGTGGTGCGGCCGGCCGCGCGAGTCCTGCCTGTCGCCGGCACGCGCACGCTGGCCTCGGCCGCGGCCGGCACGCACCTCGTCAAGACTGTGTCACCGGCGATCCGTGTGGTACGGCCAGCGGCGCCACCCGCGCCCCAGCCCGCTCCTCCCCCGCCGCCGCCGCCCGAGCCGCCGCGCCAGGTGACGGTGGTGGCCGCCGAGCAGACCGTAGACGACACGAAGAACATCGAGGTAACGACGAGCACGGCCAGCGGCTCGCGAACCATCATCCTGCAGACGAGCGGCGGCGGCGGCGACATCCTGCAGTCGGAGGAGGCCATGCAGACTCTGCTCGAGGCCGTCCAGCAGCTCGTCTCAGCCTCCGGAGACACGCTCGAGGGCAAACAGATCGAGATCGTGATGCAGAATGACGGCCAGCAGGGCGGCGCGGCGGCCACGGAGCCGGCTGACGCGGCGGCCTTGTCGCAGTGACGCGCCCGCCCCCGCCGCGGGACGCTGGCGGCAGGGGTGAATTAAGCCACGCTCTGAGCGGTGTCTCGGATTGTGCGCGAATGCCGCCGGCAGCCTCCGAGTCCGTCATCCGTGCATTCGGATGGCTGTACAGTGTATCATAGTGACCGACGCGATCGCAGTTTCCGCAAATTAATGCTTTTGTATTGATGTGATCTCTTACCTGGATGGTTCAAGATGGACTTTTTGTTTTTGTTGGTTTTGTCGAAGCGTACCTACTTGGCGCAGTGTTTGCGCGTGCTTGGTGGTTTCCGGTGTGGGTAACATGCGGCGCCGTGATGCGCGTCCGACAGTCTGGAACGGAAGGAGCCGTGACTCCACATGCACGTGGCGTCTACTGTCGCCAAGCCATGGACCGGGCTCCAACGGGCTGGCTTGTGGCACAAATATATGTACGCCGCCGCGCAAGTCGACCATAGTGCCGCGAGGATTAGGTACTATGTTTCGTCCTCGGCTCGATTGAGAATATTACTGTAGATACGTCTAGAGCGGTGGGTGTGCTGCGTACCGCTGGTTGGTACATGTCATCTTCATACTCCCAGTTATCCGTGCCGCGTGGCGTTTCGCATATCCATGCACATCCAACTTCGTCGTCCATCTGGCATCAGTTGCGTTATGAATCGTATCATCATCATAATACACGCCCACCAGAATGATCAGTCTGTAGGGGTCCTTGAGTATCCTGTGTGCTCTGGTCCTTATAGGGGTCCTTGAGTATCCTGTGTGTTCTGGTCCTTATAGGGTCATTGAGTATCCGGTGTGCTCTGGTCCTTATAGGGGTCCTTGAGTATCCTGTGTGCTCTGGTCCTTATAGGGGTCCTTGAGTATCCTGTGTGTTCTGGTCCTTATAGGGGTCCTTGAGTATCCTGTGTGCTCTGGTCCTTATAGGGGTCCTTGAGTATCCGGTGTGCTCTGGTCCTTATAGGGGTCCTTGAGTATCCGGTGTGCTCTGGTCCTTATAGGGGTCATTGAGTATCCGGTGTGCTCTGGTCCTTATAGGGGTCCTTGAGTATCCGGTGTGCTCTGGTCCTTACCCTGCGGTCACCTGATGAGAGACGTCAGCGGTCGTGGTTGAATGGCTTAAAACGGCGAAATGAGATGCACGAATCGGCAACATTTGCATTTGGCCGTAAATAATAATTGAATAGGTGCTTTTGGGAAGGGCAATATGATTTAAGAGCATCTAGCGGACACTGAAAACCGGGCCCGTGTTTATCCAGGTCTGTATTGCCAAGGAGTCACGGGATGGTCATGTGCTATACATTGGAGATAAACCATACATGGGGACGGACGGGATCGGCCCAGCGTATTGCCGTGGCATGACTCCGAGCACCCATAGGCGCACATTGGAGATAAACCATACATGGGGACGGACGGGATCGGTCCAGCGTATTGCCGTGGCTGGACTCCGAGAACCCATAGGCTATACATTGGAGATAAACCATACATGGGGACGGACGGGATCGGCCCAGCGTATTGCCGTGGCATGACTGAGAACCCATAGGCGCTCGGCTTGCATCCCGAAGATCTTCGAATCAGGCAATCCAGCGGTTCTCAAACTTCACGTCCATCACTGCTGCAGCCCGAAGATGTTCGAATCAGGCAATCCAGCGGTTCTCAAACTTCACGTCCATCCCGCACTATTGCAACCGCGTGGCGCTGCCACGGCAGTGCTCAGAAATTTGTCAGCGTGATCGTATGCTTATAGTCCTCCTTCGCGTTACCCGCCCCTGTAGCTTAGTGGGAGAGCGCTGGACTTCTGACCTATCCCGGTAGTGGTAGCCCGGGTTCGAGTCGCTTCGGCGCTCGCTATTTGCTCCTGACTGGGACGGCCGGTGGCAGCGGTCGCACTCAAGGTCAGGTGAAGTCAGTGAGCGGGGCGGACCGTGTCCAGGTATGTCGGGCACGTACAACTTTCGTCTCCTGCCGGCCAACAGGAATTGCGCGACCGGGTGGTGAGGTCAGGACCTGCGCAACAAGCTCTGCTTAGCGTGGGTCCTGACCTCGGAAATCCATCCATACAAAAACATTCGGACCAAATTTATTTGTAAAAAAGTAAGTGTCCAAGTAAAGCCAACGGGAATCGTGCAGCGAAGGTTGGATAAAACACAAACAATGGTGAGCACATCATGCATTTCACTACAACAGGCACTTTGATATACAATCCACTGGCAACAACAATAACACAGCATTCTTTATAAGCAAAACTACCCCTACTTAATTTTGTATTTCGAATTCTTCTGCCCTGGTTCGGTCTCGTACTCTTCCCAGACTGGGAAGGCCGAGGATGATTCGGGCTTGGCATCGCTCACTTCGCCCCTCTGTTCGGCCAGCTTGGCCGCGTTGATCTTCTTGAGCTCCATGATGGCCTTGTTTCGGGCGACCTCGTCCTCGGTGGGGGGAACGGCGCGCCGCCTCCTCAGCCAGGCCTCCCACTCGGCAGGCATTTCCTGGTCGAACTTCTGCCCAACCGGCTCGATCCAGCGCCTCGGGTGCCGCTTGCCGCGTGACGGGTCCGCCGCCGCCTCATAGTACTTGTTGCCGAAGTAGTCGGAGCCCATCATTTGTCCAGATGGCCGGTTAGGAGTGATTGATTTCAGGAAGTTCCTGACGAGTATCGCCAGTACATTTCTTTCCGCCGGCATTGTAACCTGCTGTGAAGAATACAGGCGTTAGATCAAACGCCGATTTACAGTATGATAACTATCAGCATTTTATGAATCAAGATCCAAGTTTATGGGCAATAAAATAACCTGAACCCCATGTATTTTTTTTATTTGGTCCGAAACTTTTGAATGATCTTGATTGCCGAGGTCAGGCCCCGCTAAGCAGAACTTGTTGCGCAGACCTTGAGCACACCATCTGATCACGCAATTCCTGTTAGCCGGTATAATTTAGAATCGTGCCCAAACATTAACGCAGTCCGTCGGCCGCAGGCCACCCACAGGCAAATAGCGAGCGCTGGATCCATTTGCCCGGCCTGCCACACCAGTTGCTACAGTGAGTACAGAAGCCCAGCGCTCTCCCGATCGAGTTACAGGGGCGGATATGCATTGGTGCATTGTTGCATCGCACATGCATTGCCTGGGCCACAAGAGCAAAATGATTTACATGCGTCAGCTGAGCTACACCAATAGTACACATATGACCACACAAACTTTTCAAGTACAATATGTCCCAACATTGATGATCGATTGGTGGGCATGCTTAACTCGCCATTGACTGTGGGGGGGGGAGGGGGCGTTTAACGCCCCCCCCCCCTGATTAATTTTCGCAATAGCTAAAAACCTAATAGCGCTATCAACCTGAAACTTCGGGTACCTTCTTATATATCATTTTTACGTCTTGTGTGCAAAAATGAAGAAATGACGTCGAAATTTGTTGGAGTTATAGCAAATTTAGTGACGTCACTACACACGAGTTTTACACCAAAATCAGCTAAACTTTGCCAAGCCGTACAAATGCCACATTTGAAGCGAAATGCAATCTAAAAACGACAAAAGATAGAAAATTGCAACGGCTACTAACCTGCTATCTCGGATTTGTGAAAATTTTAGTTCTTGACCCCAAAAACTAAAAAACAACTTTAGTTTGGGGAAAATTATCAGTCAAAAAATTTATACAATATTCAAAAAACCGAAAGATATGTCAGATAACCATACATAGGCAACTACCATACCAAATTTTAAACTGATATCTCCATTTTTGACGGACTTATGACATCTAAAGTATGGGTAACTCATGACGTCATATTTTGAAATTGCGCGTATTGGCTTTTATTTACTAGATACAGACACATCAATGCCACCACTCTATTTCTGAGACAAAACAACAACATGCCTTTTTTGTTTAGATTTAAAGGAAATAGTTCACCTTCGGGAAATTCTTCAGAACACGATTTTATTATATTTTTAATACAGTTTCTTTTTTTCTTTTCAAAAACGGTCCTACATCGCGCCAATTCAGGACAGAAGGTCGTAAATTATTAATGTTATGGTGTGCATTATTGGTCTGCGCATGCTCCAGCCTCCATGGCAGTGCTGGCACTTTCAGACGGTACGGTACATCATATATGCGCCGTATTCCTTCGCCAAAAAGTCAAATATCTTCGGTTGGAGTCTTTTCAGCCAATAAAAGTTCCAGATAAGGATTTATCAACACGGGCTACAAAACTGCTATTTCAGTTCAAAACCCATGTTGAAGGTGAACTATTTCCTTTAACAATGTAAAATTTTGACCTTCGGTGACCTGAATTTGACCTAAAATTGACATTTACTTCACGTAAATGAAGCCAGGTGGTAAAATGACTATCACTATCGAATTATACGTGGAAAATAACTCATACAACATGTGTTGCATGACTTTCGTAGATATTTTGAGCATACGTGACCTTTTGTGACCTGACCTTGGTCCTTGACCTTGGCCAACAATCTCACTTTAGCTCATGCGGGATATGTATCATACCTTTGGCAGCACTTTGGGTGAAACTGGTCGCAATCGAAGGCTTTGGATGGAAAGTATGGCCCATAAACTCAATTACGCCGATTTTGACCTTTGATCTGACCGTGACCTGCCATTTGACCTCACTTTGACATTTTTAGCATGGTTTAGATTCGTCTCATTGAGAGCTTTCGAATGCCGTCTTGCGCGCGTCTCGCTGCGATCATTAGTGTTCGGAAGATAACCAGGGGGGGGGGGCGTTTACCCCCCTACCCCCCCCCCCCAGTCAATGGCGTCTCCTCCCGCGGCTGGCGATTTGGCGAACAGATGCAATTATATCGTAACCCGTCCTTGGGGAACCTGCCCGTGTCTGGTGATCACGTGACCCCAGTGGCCGACCCGAAGTTGGCCGAAGGGGAGGTACCGAACACGACCGGACCACATATCGCCATTGGTGAAAGAGCACAAGTCGTCGACGCGTTACCGCACGTTTCGAATCGTGAGAGGCAGCTTGCGACCCGCTCGCGACGACTTGACCCTGGGTGACCCGCGATCGCCAAGAAGCGCTGAAAAACGTGTCAAGGCAGGCAGTCAGCCAGGCGTAAAGTGGCCTGGACCGTCGTGGTCAAATCGTTCGTAAAAGACACCACTCAACGAGAAAGCTGGATCAAAAGCTGACAGAGCATCACTATCTGACCTTGAAGTCAACCGTCAACTGCTACTTGACGACCAGCCTCTAGCTGAAGCCGCTCAAGCTGCAGTTATAGGCAAGTAGGACTAGAGTGCAAAAGCGCAGGAAACTGAAATTCGCCAAAACCCTCAAGCACTGGTCCACCGGGGACTGGGGATGCGTGCACTGCGAGGATCGCTCGTCGAGCTCTTTCATCCACCTTATCGTCAACACGCCCGGGTTTAGGCCCAGAGCAGCGAGGAGGACGTGTCGAGCACCGCGACTGTCAAGCAGCTTCTGGAAGTGCTCGTCTGAGGCATGATGAGCCACCGAGCCTCTCCGCCCTGCATAGCATGCCCTGCGGCCAGACAGTGAATGTCGACACTGCCTTGGATGTGCTGAAAATGACAAACATCCACGATGCGGCGAGGGGAAAATGAGCCGCCAGAAGAAATGTCGAACTGCTGCCAGACACGTCCGCAGCAATTTTTCCAACAAGACAGCTCGCTCCAATCCATCATGTCAAGAAGACCCAGGGTGCTGCACCCACTCCACAGTTTTTGGGAGGGGTCTAATCAGGCAACAGCCCTGACCATTCACCGATCGTAAATCTGCGGGCAATCAAGGATGGCCTCGTCAAGACGACACCAGCACCTCAGAATAGACCCTGACAAAGAACTTCCAAATGGTGTGGTGACCAATCAACAGAGACACACTTTCTCAATTTAACCCTCGCCCTACGGGAGGGGGGGGGGGGGCTGACAGCCCCCCCCCCCCTGAGGTTTTTCTTGAATAACTTTTTACACATGCGGCGCATCTTGCTGAAATTTTCAGTAGCTGAGTTTAAAACAATGATACGTATGCTGTAAAAAAAGAAGAAATTAGTTAAGCAGTTTGGGAGATAATCATGTTTTGATGACGTCATGCTGGTGAAAAACCGATACATATTTGAAATATGGTAGAAAACAGAGTTTTAAAGGAAATTGAAAACGCAATTCACCAAAGATACAAAATGGCATTCTCTTTAAAATGGCAATCTCGGATTTCCAAAATTTTGGGTTTTTGACCCCTAAAATTAAAAAAGGTGTCTTTGGGGGAAAATCCCCACAAAACCAAATTTTCAAAGATGTTAGAAAAACCGGAATATATGTGTGAGAACTCAATATGGACAATACCCATACCAAATTTCAAAGCAATATCTTAATGTTTAACTGAGTGATGGCTCCCTAAGTGTAAGAAACTGATGACGTCATTTTTTCAAGAACTTTTTTCTTCTTTTTTTTTGACAAGATACGAACAAATAATTACCCTTTCTATATTTCCGAGCCAAAACTGGTCTAGGAACATGCCTTTTTATTTACATTTATCAATTTCTAATTATGAGGTTTTCTGAAGAGCAAAATTGCTGTTCTGGACGTGGTAAATCCGAGGTTGACTTGAGACTTGACCTGGAAGGTCACCCGTTGACCTCAAACCTAAAAATCGCATACTCTTAGATTTCTCTCATGACAGGCAACATGCTGGTTCTTACCGCATTGCTCTAAGTTGCTTGGTTTTGAAGTTAACAGGGGGGCCTGTCAGCCCCCCCCCCGTAGGGCGAAGGCGAAAAAAGCTCCCGTAGGGTGAGGGTTAATAAGACGTGGATTTGCACATTGTTAAACGGACTATCCCACCTTAACACTATAGTTGAGTTGAGATAACCATTTTGATGGCTTGGCATTGAAATTAAGTATGGTAGCAGTTAAAACAACCACAATGATCTAATCAAAAAGATATTGTAGTTTTATTTTGACATCTGTAAAAAATAAGGCCCATGTGTAGTTTAATAGGGCCTCTAAACTAAACCGACCGCGTCGTATCTCTTTACTCAACTGGTAATGATAGTCGACTCGTTTTAAGGTCAGCCTTGGAATATTTTCGTCTTTCATTTCTCGATCCCCGGGTATTTCGCAATCTAGAGGCTAGCACTATCAGCCGGAGTTGTTGCAGCAGCAGCAGCATGTCGACAAAAAAATTGTGCCATACATTTGGCAGCACAAAGGATTTCCCTGTTATTAACAAAACAAAATCATATGATGTCACCAACCCAACTTTCCACTTAAAACTAAAAGTTGCATATCTTCCAAGATGAACATTTTTTTCGGAAAAAAAGTTCACGAACATGTTCAGCTGACCTCGCCTGACATGTAGACATACAATTAAGTGTGATTCGACAACTTTAAAAAAGGTGGGACAGTCCCTTTAACCCGCGCACTGTTCGGCTTTGCGCCGAACACGAACTGCAGGGGGGGGGGGGGGTTGATTTCCGCCCCCCCTTGAGATCTCGAAAATTACGCCACGTAGCGAGAAGCGGAAAAGGGCATTTGATAGCTTGATACATGTTCTATCGAAAGTATTTCAGTGTTATTTTAGGTCAGGTCAAAATTGAGGTCACCAGAGGTCATCAAAGGTCAAATTTTCCAGTTTTTCCTGTTTTAGGACATCGCTTCAGAAATTCCCATATATCTCAGAAACAATGCTAGTTAGAAACAAACGGAAAAAAGCAAACGCCATCCAGTGAAATTTTCAATCGCTAAGGTGTCCTCAGATTTGATCTCAGGTCAATATTTGAGGCTCCAGAGGTCAAAAAGAAAAAAGACCGTTTCTTTGCTAAATTGTTTTTTGCTATTAAATTTTTACTTAATAAAGATAACGGAAAACTGTTTACGCCATTATGTTTATCTTGTCAAGGCGCTTCGAATGACACACATCGTCACCTTGTTAAGTCAACTTAACAATTTTACCTCAGGTCAAGGTCAAGTGGTGACCCAAGTAGGGCATGTTGCATATGGGAAGACGTATCTCGACGAGACAGACACGTTGGTGTCTGTTTTACTTCTCTATCTTTACTATGTCGGGAGTTATTGACAAAAAAAGTGATGGTGACCTCACATGACCTCAAATGACCCAATAGGGGTCACTGAACAAAAATTACACTTGGGTCATCAAGAATATCCTATAATAACATGATCCAGAAGTAATTGGACTAATATCATGCATATCCTTGAAATAGGAAGCATTTGTATATTTCCCCATTGACTTACTATGGGAAGGTTACGAAATTGACCTGACCTTAAGTCACCGATATCAAAATTCCTAGATATACGAATTGTAAGTACTTATGCCCTCATGACATCCTGTAAGTTTCAAACTGATCGGTGAACAACTCTGGCTTTGGCACAACTGCAAACATTTTTGGAGGTGGGGTCACTTGACCTGGTCTGGTGACCTGACCTGAGATGACCCGAGGTTATTTTTTTTCAAAGTGTGCGCAATTGATGTTCTAATAGGTGTGCCAAAACCAGGCGGCGCTGCGCGCCGCCGTTTTTTCGCTATCTTTGAAAAACCTGAGGGGAGGGGGGCGGAAATCAACCCCCCCGCAGTGCGCGGGTTAAGGATGATGCAAACTCTGAGGTTAACTTACATGACTGAGGTTAACTGACATGACTCTGATATTAACTTACATGACTCTGAGGTAAACTTATCTTGACTTCGGTCATTTACACCACCAGAGGTTAGGTCAATGAAGCATGCTTGCATGTGCTATAAAAATCACAACTACAAAAAAAAAACACTGTTGATGTGCGACTCTGCATGTATGGGCGTAACCACCTTCCGAAAGTAGGTGGGGACGGAGGCACTTTTAAGTCAATTCTTTCCATGCAACACCCATAGGTGTAATGTTGAAATCCGAAAATGTTACTGGGGACTGATCTCTTGTGACCCCAGTAGTGATTACGCGCCTGTCTGCATGTCCTAGGATTGCAAACTGGGTGGAAAATGACACCCTGTGGGTAATATTTTCCCACTCTTTTCCCCCAGTTTTACTGTCAATTTTCCACTCCCTAAATCAAGATGCATTGGATAATTATAACCATAACACTGATATTACTAATGCTTATATTAACCTGTGGATGAAACAAAAAACAGGTTAGGAAAATATTGCCATGTGTAACAGTGATTCTGATGGCTGAGTTTTGGCAAAGCTGAGGATATCATATGGTCTTTTTTAGGCTGAATTTTCCACTCCTTATGGTTATTATCCTATTATGGTTATATTTTATTTAGGCTGAATTTTCCACTCCGTACCCTGGCTTCAAAGCAGTCCTAGGACCCTGTGTGTGTGCTCACTAAATCAGTAGGCAGGCAGGGCAGGCAGGGCAGGCAGGGCAGGCAGGGCAGGCAGGGCAGGCAGGGCAGGCAGGGCAGGCAGGGCAGGCAGGGCAGGCAGGGCAGGCAGGGCAGGCAGGGCAGGCAGGGCAGGCAGGGCAGGCAGGGCAGGCAGGGCAGGCAGGGCAGGCAGGGCAGGCAGGGCAGGCAGGGCAGGCAGGGCAGGCAGGGCAGGCAGGGCAGGCAGGGCAGGCAGGGCAGGCAGGGCAGGCAGGGCAGGCAGGGCAGGCAGGGCAGGCAGGGCAGGCAGGGCAGGCAGGGCAGGCAGGGCAGGCAGGGCAGGCAGGGCAGGCAGGGCAGGCAGGGCAGGCAGGGCAGGCAGGGCAGGCAGGGCAGGCAGGGCAGGCAGGGCAGGCAGGGCAGGCAGGGCAGGCAGGGCAGGCAGGGCAGGCAGGGCAGGCAGGGCAGGCAGGCAGGCAGGCAGGCAGGGCAGGCAGGCAGGCAGGCAGGCAGGCAGGCAGGCAGGCAGGCAGGCAGGCAGGCAGGCAGGCAGGCAGGCAGGCAGGCAGGCAGGCAGGCAGGCAGGCAGGCAGGCAGGCAGGCAGGCAGGGCAGGCAGGTAGGCAGGGCAGGCAGACAGGCAGGGCAGGTAAGTAGGCTAACAATCATAACCCCAGACACATCCTAACTCCACAACAACAGGGCTACAGTTTGTGATATATATTATTTTACAGGGTTAATGTTTACAGTTATGATTTTGAATCTGACCTTCACTACACTCTGCACTCAACACAGGATCAATGGCCCAAACCTAGGAATATAATATATATTTTTCTTTTTTTATGAGTTTCTTCATTGTATTGGCTCTGACAGAGCAAGAGTCTGAGACAAACTCAACATAAGAAGGCTGATGTGTTTCCAGTCATAGAATACGTCCTAATGGGTTGCATGGCCTTGGCTGATACCAGTGTCCCCCTATCTTCTTTTTTTTTTATCCACCTGCTTCTACAGTATAATGGGCGCCATATAACTATATTGTTGCTGCGCCCTTAACCTTAATTCCCAATCATCATCATTCTACAGTATGACGTAGCTGGTGTTGACCCTTGGCCGATTCAAGCAACTTCTTTTGTTTTGGGGGCTGGGGTGACTGGGAAATGGGTCATGTTAGAGCAAATACACTAAATAGAAAGCAAGCTAATAGAACAACACAGACAAGTGCTAGTTGATGATAATGAATCGTATGCTGAAATGGTTGACATCAAAACCGCATATTATTGACCATTATGCTGCAATCCCTTTGATAACAAAATGTTTCTTTTGCATGCTAAAGTGCATAGCTGCTCACACCAGTCCAGTTTATGTGGGTAAAAAGCATTGGTCATACATTACCTTGGTAAAAAAGCAGGGTAAAAAGACTCGTAGCAAGAATCATCGGACAGTTTTATGGCCTTAAGGTGCCTTTTGGTTGTCATTGTTTTCAAGTAAACGTGTCAGCTTGATTCCCAATACGTCATAGATTCTGACCAATAAGAAGCTGATTTGAGAACCAGTGGGTCAGCAATGGCGATTTCTCCATCAACATGAGCTGGTTGTCTGCATATCTCCAGCACGAGGCACTACTTTAAGGAATTAAAAAAATTCTAGGGTCTTTTAAATGACCATCTGAGTCACCCTGTCGTTGGTCGAGCGCCCAGAGTCTTCGAAAAACAAAAGGTATTGGTGGAAGCTCCTGCTCTCGTCTTCATACTCCTCTCCATTGGCTGGGAGTTCTGACGTAATGGGACCTAATTAGAGACGTTTCGAAAATAAAAATGACAGTTCCTGAACCTGCCCCAGCTTGGGTTGATCGCGTCGGAAAGCGTCATTTCGCTCGTGCTCTCTCCGGAGATAGGTCCGCCTGCGAATATTTCTACTGATTCAAGGAAGAACTGAGGGGGCTGTTGGTGAGTACTGAGTACTACTAATGCATTTTCAGCAATGTATAATGTGCAATCTTCAAATGGATAGGCTCAAACGCGGTCTCGGAATCAATGGTTTTCGGGTTCGAGTCTGAGGCTGGCAAAACGTGGCAACATACCAATACTGCAAAACATAATAATGCAAAACGTGGCAAGTTTCGACGAGATCTTGTCGGGGCAGGGTTGGCACTAACACATCAAAATTGGGGCAGTTTTTGCAAATTGTGGGGCAGCTTTTGGAATTTTGGGGCAGCTTCTGACTATTGTGGGCAGAAGTAACAATTTATTGATTCACACTAGATAAAACATGATCATTAAGATGACCGACCCCCCCCCCCCCCCCTGGTCAACAGTATGTGGTTGAAAAGTGAATTAACACTAGATAAAACATGATCTTGAGGATGACCCCCCTCCCCCAGTCAACAGTATTTGCTGACCGAGGAGCAAAATTTGATCCAGAAAATCCTGCCCCAAATGGGGCAGCTTGCTGTCCGATTTTGGGGCAGGATTTTGGCTGCCCCAAATATCTTGTCGATGTTCCTGCCACGTTTTGCATACTGGGATATTTGTACTTGTACTGGTGAGGTTATCCGGTGCGGTTCCCCCCGTTTGGGTCGGCGTAAGAGACAGACCCCAAGTATAAATGATGACAGTCGCATAGTTGTAAAGCCCCAATATCACCACCTCAAACTTGGTGGTTACCTGTTACTATGTACCATTGCTACCTCAACTTTATTTTCCTCACCTCAATTAGGTAGATGAGGTTGACTGCTATAATCCCAGACACGTCCCAACCTCAGACTTGTCATGCTATCAGAATGTAAACAATACTGACACACTAAAGTGCCATGCAGCAGCAGTATCATCTGTATTCTGATAGGATGAAAAGTCTGAGGTTAGGATGTGTCCCAAGATTGTACTTTTAGCCTACCATTTAAATTTAATTTTGATTCAGGCAGCCTTGTGAAAATTTGCAAACACTTTGATGTGCTCCATCATACATTTGTATGCATGCTAGGGCACTTTCATTGCACATATAAGAAGTTAACATTTGGTTCTGTCTTGAACCCAGGGATTTTACCATACATGTTATTGCAATGATTTGCTTAGTAGTGTTGACTGCTGCTTCTGGGCTTGTCAAAGGATGTTTAATCCTAGTTTGAGATTGAATTAGTGATCTGTCAGAAGGAACTACATACATGGCATATGTATGCTATTTACACTTGTGGTTTCAAGAGCATGCAGGAGACTCATGAGTCATGCTGTTTCTATGGTCTTTTAAGATTCTAGCACATACAAATTATGGTAAATTGAATAGGTAAGCAATCCAAAGCCCAATAATTTAACAAACTGACTGGCACACAACTCACAAGTCAGGTGCCTGAAGATGACAATGATGTTGATTTGATACCATGCCAAACAGATGCAGCCTGAAGTTGATGCTGTGGTTCCCAATTCTGCTTGAAAAACTGAGTGAGCTATGTTTGTGTTAATTGTTTCTGCTCCTTGTTTGCATTACAGTCACTACAGTGTGCATGTGGAAACCAATGCCACTATACACATGGTGGATATACATTTAAATATGAACATCCCAGAATAGGTTAAAGTTAGGTTAGAACGCTGAGGTTGCAGGACCTTTACATTGATTGGCATTCAGTTGACTGTCAGTTAGCAGTCACTGGACGGTCACCCAACAGTTGACCAGCATTCAACGGGCATTTGTGTGCCTGTATTGACCGACGGTCACGGAGTATTGACCGATGGTCACGGACAATCAATTCTGGCTGTCTGGTATGCATTCAGATTAAACTCCGGAGTAGGGTGGCACCAGCTGATGGTCCAATTACGACTGCTGACTGCCAGTCCAGTCACTGCCAGTCAGTCCAGTCCAGTCACTGCCAGTCAGTCCAGTCCAGTCACCGCCAGTCAGTCCAGTCCAGTCACTGCCAGTCAGTCCAGTCCAGTCACTGCCAGTCAGTTCAGTCACTACAGGCACACTATTAGCCACTGCCGGGTGACGGTTTGACTGACTGCCAGTCCAGTCACTGCCAGTCAGTCTAGTCCAGTCACTGCCAGTCAGTCCAGTCCAGTCACCGCCAGTCAGTCCAGTCACTACAGGCACACTATTAGCCACTGCCGGGTGACGGTTTGACTGACTGCCAGTCCAGTCACTGCCAGTCAGTCCAGTCCAGTCACTGCCAGTCAGTCCAGTCCAGTCACCGCCAGTCAGTCCAGTCCAGTCACTACAGGCACACTATTAGCCACTGCCGGGTGACGGTTGGACTGACTGCCAGTCCAGTCACTGCCAGTCAGTCTAGTCCAGTCACTGCCAGTACAGGCACACTATTAGCCACTGCCGGGTGACGGTTGGACTGACTGCCAGTCCAGTCACTGCCAGTCAGTCTAGTCCAGTCACTGCCAGTCAGTCCAGTCCAGTCACCACCAGTCAGTCCAGTCCAGTCACTACAGGCACACTATTAGCCACTGCTGGGTGACGGTTTGACTGACTGCCAGTCCAGTCACTGCCAGTCAGTCCAGTCCAGTCACTGCCAGTCAGTCCAGTCCAGTCACCGCCAGTCAGTCCAGTCCAGTCACTACAGGCACACTATTAGCCACTGCCGGGTGACGGTTGGACTGACTGCCAGTCCAGTCACTGCCAGTCAGTCTAGTCCAGTCACTGCCAGTACAGGCACACTATTAGCCACTGCCGGGTGACGGTTGGACTGACTGCCAGTCAGTCTAGTCCAGTCACTGCCAGTCAGTCCAGTCCAGTCACTACAGGCACACTATTAGCCACTGCCGGGTGACGGTTGGACTGACTGCCAGTCCAGTCACTGCCAGTCAGTGTAGTCCAGTCACTGCCAGTCAGTCCAGTCCAGTCACTACAGGCACACCATTAGCCACTGCTGGGTGACGGTTGGACTGACTGCCAGTCCAGCCACTGCCAGTCAGTCTAGTCCAGTCACTGCCAGTACAGGCACACTATTAGCCACTGCCGGGTGGCGGTTGGACTGACTGCCAGTCCAGTCACTGCCAGTCAGTCTAGTCCAGTCACTGCCAGTCAGTCCAGTCCAGTCACCGCCAGTCAGTCCAGTCCAGTCACTACAGGCACACTATTAGCCACTGCCGGGTGACGGTTGGACTGACTGCCAGTCCAGTCACTGCCAGTCAGTCTAGTCCAGTCACTGCCAGTCAGTCCAGTCCAGTCACCGCCAGTCAGTCCAGTCCAGTCACTACAGGCACACTATTAGCCACTGCTGGGTGACGGTTGGACTGACTGCCAGTCCAGTCACTGCCAGTCAGTCTAGTCCAGTCACTGCCAGTCAGTCCAGTCCAGTCACCGCCAGTCAGTCCAGTCCAGTCACTACAGGCACACTATTAGCCACTGCTGGGTGACGGTTGGACTGACTGCCAGTCCAGTCACTGCCAGTCAGTCTAGTCCAGTCACTGCCAGTCAGTCCAGTCCAGTCACCGCCAGTTAGTCCAGTCCAGTCACTACAGGCACACTATTAGCCACTGCTGGGTGACGGTTGGACTGACTGCCAGTCCAGTCACTGCCATTCAGTCCAGTCCAGTCACCGCCAGTCAGTCCAGTCCAGTCACTACAGGCACACTATTAGCCACTGCTGGGTGACGGTTGGACTGACTGCCAGTCCAGTCACTGCCAGTCAGTCTAGTCCAGTCACTGCCAGTCAGTCCAGTCCAGTCACCGCCAGTCAGTCCAGTCCAGTCACTACAGGCACACTATTAGCCACTGCTGGGTGACGGTTGGACTGACTGCCAGTCCAGTCACTGCCAGTCAGTCTAGTCCAGTCACTGCCAGTCAGTCCAGTCCAGTCACTGCCAGTCAGTCCAGTAGTCATTACAGGCACACTATTAACCACTGCTGGGTGACGGTTGGACTGACTGCCAGTCCAGTCACTGCCAGTCAGTCTAGTCCAGTCACTGCCAGTCAGTCCAGTCCAGTCACTGCCAGTCAGTCCAGTCCAGTCATTACAGGCACACTATTAGCCACTGCTGGGTGACGGTTGGATCATCAGTAGTCGGACTCTCATCCGGCAGTCTCCGTACTCCGGAGATGACTGACTGCCGGCTGACTGACAGTTAATTGTCTGGTGACTGAGGTCGACATCCGGCAGTCTCCGTACTCCGGAGATGACTGATTGCCGGCTGACTGACAGTTAATCGTCTGGTGACTGAGGTCGACATCCGGCAGTCTCCGTACTCCGGAGATGACTGACTGCCGGCTGACTGACAGTTAATCGTCTGGTGACTGAGGTCGACATCCGGCAGTCTCCGTACTCCGGAGATGACTGATTGCCGGCTGACTGACAGTTAATCGTCTGGTGACTGAGGTCGACATCCGGCAGTCTCCGTACTCCGGAGATGACTGACTGCCGGCTGACTGACAGTTAATCGTCTGGTGACTGAGGTCGACATCCGGCAGTCTCCGTACTCCGGAGATGACTGATTGCCGGCTGACTGACAGTTAATTGGCTGGTGATTGTTGGTCGACATCCGGCAGTCTCCGTACTCCGGAGATGACTGACTGCCGGCTGACTGACAGTTAATTGTCTGGTGACTGAGGTCGACATCCGGCAGTCTCCGTACTCCGGAGATGACTGATTGCCGGCTGACTGACAGTTAATTGGCTGGTGATTGTTGGTCGACATCCGGCAGTCTCCGTACTCCGGAGATGACTGACTGCCGGCTGACTGACAGTTAATCGTCTGGTGACTGAGGTCGACATCCGGCAGTCTCCGTACTCCGGAGATGACTGATTGCCGGCTGACTGACAGTTAATTGGCTGGTGATTGTTGGTCGACATCCGGCAGTCTCCGTACTCCGGAGATGACTGACTGCCGGCTGACTGACAGTTAATCGTCTGGTGACTGAGGTCGACATCCGGCAGTCTCCGTACTCCGGAGATGACTGATTGCCGGCTGACTGACAGTTAATTGGCTGGTGATTGTTGGTCGACATCCGGCAGTCTCCGTACTCCGGAGATGACTGACTGCCGGCTGACTGACAGTTAATCGTCTGGTGATTGTTGGTCGACATCCGGCAGTCTCCGTACTCCGGAGATGACTGACTGCCGGCTGACTGACAGTTAATCGTCTGGTGACTGAGGTCGACATCCGGCAGTCTCCGTACTCCGGAGATGACTGACTGCCGGCTGACTGACAGTTAATTGTCTGGTGACTGAGGTCGACATCCGGCAGTCTCCGTACTCCGGAGATGACTGACTGCCGGCTGACTGACAGTTAATTGTCTGGTGACTGAGGTCGACATCCGGCAGTCTCCGTACTCCGGAGATGACTGATTGCCGGCTGACTGACAGTTAATCGTCTGGTGACTGAGGTCGACATCCGGCAGTCTCCCTACTCCGGAGATGACTGACTGCCGGCTGACTGACAGTTAATCGTCTGGTGACTGAGGTCGACATCCGGCAGTCTCCGTACTCCGGAGATGACTGACTGCCGGCTGACTGACAGTTAATCGTCTGGTGACTGAGGTCGACATCCGGCAGTCTCCGTACTCCGGAGATGACTGACTGCCGGCTGACTGACAGTTAATCGTCTGGTGACTGAGGTCGACATCCGGCAGTCTCCGTACTCCGGAGATGACTGACTGCCGGCTGACTGACAGTTAATCGTCTGGTGATTGTTGGTCGACATCCGGCAGTCTCCGTACTCCGGAGATGACTGACTGCCGGCTGACTGACAGTTAATTGGCTGGCGACTGAGGTCGACATCCGGCAGTCTCCGTACTCCGGAGATGACTGACTGCCGGCTGATTGACAGTTAATTGTCTGGTGACTGAGGTCGACATCCGGCAGTCTCCGTACTCCGGAGATGACTGACTGCCGGCTGACTGACAGTTAATCGTCTGGTGACTGAGGTCGACATCCGGCAGTCTCCGTACTCCGGAGATGACTGACTGCCGGCTGACTGACAGTTAATCGTCTGGTGATTGTTGGTCGACATCCGGCAGTCTCCGTACTCCGGAGATGACTGACTGCCGGCTGACTGACAGTTAATTGGCTGGCGACTGAGGTCGACATCCGGCAGTCTCCGTACTCCGGAGATGACTGACTGCCGGCTGACTGACAGTTAATCGTCTGGTGACTGAGGTCGACATCCGGCAGTCTCCGTACTCCGGAGATGACTGACTGCCGGCTGACTGACAGTTAATTGGCTGGCGACTGAGGTCGACATCCGGCAGTCTCCGTACTCCGGAGATGACTGACTGCCGGCTGACTGACAGTTAATCGTCTGGTGACTGAGGTCGACATCCGGCAGTCTCCGTACTCCGGAGATGACTGACTGCCGGCTGACTGACAGTTAATCGTCTGGTGACTGAGGTCGACATCCGGCAGTCTCCGTACTCCGGAGATGACTGACTGCCGGCTGACTGACAGTTAATTGGCTGGCGACTGAGGTCGACATCCGGCAGTCTCCGTACTCCGGAGATGACTGACTGCCGGCTGACTGACAGTTAATTGTCTGGTGACTGAGGTCGACATCCGGCAGTCTCCGTACTCCGGAGATGACTGACTTAAATAAACGGACTCGACTTATTCTCTGCATTGCATCATCCCTTCGGGTCCTGGCGACGATCGGGTCTCGCTGCCGCCTCATGCCTCATCTGAGATGCAAGTTTGGAGCATAAGCTAGGCATAAGTAGGCATGCTCGAAGTTCAGAACATACCCGGTTTATAGACCTAACTTGGATGTCGGCTGAAATTCGTGTCGACCGTTAACCTCCTTGTGTCGACCTCGACTTTATGAACGTCCCTAACGTGTATTTTAACCTATATATGCATGTTCTTGATAGGCACCTGTTTGTTACCAGAAGTTTGTAGATGTTCCCCCTTTGCACTGCACATGTCTTGACGTCTTGTATAGCGGCTTAATCCAGTGTTTTGTTTCAGCTTGTTTGTTAGTTCCTCAAGTACAGGCTCACCTGCAGATGTGGAGCAGGTCTTACCAGCAATACGCGTGGTTCTGTGACTCCCTCCGTAAGTAGTGACACACTGTCCGCGTCAGCTGTTCACAATCAGATCCCATGGCACCCTCACCTATACAGATAGATTCAGGCTTAGTGTTCGCATATGTTTCGGCTGGTATGGCCTGTATGACCAGCTCAGTTGTATTTAGAAAGTTTGAGTGAGTTATTCACCAGATAAGGAACATATTTTTGCAATTATTTTGACCGCCGTTGCTCCAGTTGATATTCTCTTGTGACCTTTGTATGTAGCTGCATGCTTTGCCTAACAGCCAACAATTGCTTATGTAGTTTTCCACCTGGGACATTTTTGTGTCTTAAACTGTGCGGGCCGATTCCTATTTGCAGTGGTAGCCTAATGTGTTAATGCTGCTTTATCTGCCGATGCAGTACTTGTGATTCAACACGCGATATACTGGATTTGGTTTACACTCACACGCCGACCTGATGCGCAGACTAGGCTAAAGTGACGTGTGCAGAAAGTTGGTTCACCAAGGCGGGAATCATTCCCGGCTGGATTTGGTTTACACTCACACGCCGACCTGATGCGCAGACTAGGCTAAAGTGACGTGTGCAGAAAGTTGGTTCACCAAGGCCGGAATAATTCCCGGCTGAGACCACATTGGCGCTGGTTTCAGGTATCCGCCTGGCGCTTTGCGGTCTGCATCAGACGTTCAAGTGGCTCCACCTGACCGTGGCTCTTCACTCGTACCTGGTCTACATGTCCTTTGACGGATTGAAGAACTGAACACCGCCTCCTATCGGTTTTAGTTTGTTTGCGTTTTGGCAAGCCTAGATTATATGTACTAACCCCGAGTCGGCCTCGCGTTCCTCTGCCCCCGCTGCTCTTGAGCTGCCACGACCGACGCCCGTCCGCTATCTGTCATGTCTCCACTGTCCGCCCGCTCGGCGCTCCGCCTGCCTCTGGGCCAGCTCGGCTGGCGCGCGCTCTCCACCGCCGCCAAGACGCCACCGCAGCAGCCCGAGGCGCTCTCCGTGTTCCTCTCCCAGTCTCACAACGTGTTCACAAACCTGGCTCTCGAGGACTGGCTGTACCGCAACTTCCGCTTCGGCCGCCACAACCTGCTCATGGTGTGGCGGAACGCTCCCTGCGTCGTCATCGGCCGCCACCAGAACCCGTGGCGCGAGGTCAACACGCAGCACCTGCACGCGGCCGCAATGCCGCTGGCGCGCCGTAACAGCGGCGGCGGCACCGTCTACCACGACATGGGCAACCTCAACCTGACGTTCTTCAGCTCCCGGGAGCAGTACGACCGCGGTGCCAACCTGGCGCTCGTGGCCGAGGCGCTCCGCCAGGGATGGGGCTTCGACATCGCCGTCAACGGCCGAGATGATATTCTGCTGGATAACGCGTTCAAGGTCAGTGCGCCGGCCGCGCCGGGAGGGGGGGGGGGATACAAGGCTAGGGTCAATGACTCCTCTGGCGGGAGGGGGGGGGGAGGCGTTTGGTTAGGCTGGATGTCCTAGATGTTTCCATGCTGGCAAACCTTGTCGTCGGTGATTCATTGGTAGTCCGGGAGCGCGTTTTCACCACATGTCCCCAGCAAGCTCGGATACCACGATTCCAATGTTGATGTTATTGTCGTTTCTTCTGCATTTAAGCAATGACTTCTCATCAGGGGCGTCGCCACGGTTTCAAAACTACTAGGGACACATTGATACCTTAAGGCCGAGGCCACTTTCACCTCTGGGGGGGGGGGGGGGGGGGGGGGGGGGGGGTCGGAAATATTTCTAACTCAATTCTTTCCATGCAACGCTCATAGGCGTAATGTTAATAAGCTCAGCAGAATCCCATTTTATCTAGTGTTAACTGAATCGCTCAGTATACGGACATTGGTCGAGTTTTTTGTTTACTTTTTTGCACTTACAAAAACAACATCTGGAAATTTCCTTCTTAGGATGCCCAAAAACGCTCCAAAAAATACATTTTAAGCGTGCATTAGACTTGTCTTGGGGGGGGGGGGGCAAAACATAGTTTGGCCCCCCTTTGACCGTCTTGGGGGGGGGGGGCATGGCCCCGTTTGCCCCCCCCCCTGGATCCGCCTATGCGACCACGTACGGCCAAATATGTGCCTTCAAGGGCGTCGCCACTCGCCTCGGTCTCAACGTTACTTGGAAAAATTCAAGTACATGTGTACTTCAACTTTTGATGATGTTGAGGTTATCTATCTGAAAGTTACTAGGGACATGTCCCGTGTCCCCAGCATGACCCCAGCAAAGGCAGTTTCGAATTTTACTAGGGACAGTCCTTAGTAGATTTTGAGGATTTGAAAATTACTAGGGACAATGTCCCTAGTGTCCCTAGTGGTGGCGACGGCCATGCTTCTCATGCATGTGCAATGCACATGAATTTGCAAGTCGCCATGTGATAAGTAATTATCGACATATCAAACACGCTGCTTGGAATAATATGTTACGACGGGGAAATACCATCTCCGACGTGGGAAAGCGGTGGGATTTCCCTGTGTGGTCTCCGGACTCGGGGTACGTGTTTCCAAATAAGGTCTGAATTTATTCTGAAAAGTCTCATGGTGAAGACAACGTGTGATATAAAATGTCGTTATGTGAAATCGAGTTTTGCATTAATCGCACTACAGCGACATGTCGGTATGACACGGTGTGGCCAAATTTACTCATTTCGGTTGAAAGATATAAGTACTTTTCCATGCCACCAGAGCACTGGCTACCCTCGCCTGGACTACGTTACTATTTTTCCATGAAACACATCAATAACTGTAGAGTGGACTATGTCGACGACTCGACCCGCCCCTCGCACGCCGGACTCTGCGGGCTCGAAAAGCCGGCTAGTTTGTCCAGTGCAAGGCCAACGAACCGGCGGGACTGGCCGTCAGACGCAGTAGCGGCGAGCGACGGCGCCAGTTTCAGCTGGGCGCTAGTGACGGCGTAGTGCGGGGCTCGCGCCGTCAGTCGAATCGGTCTATCCGCTGGCTTAGGTCAGCGAAGGTCACATAGAAAAAGGGTGTCGGATCTACGTCATAGAGGCATGCTCCGTCATAAGAACAGTGGCGGCGGAAGGTATTCTCGGATGGGGGCAAAGAAACCCAGGGGGCCCCCTCGGTCAAATGCCCCCCACCCCCCAAAAAAAAAAAATGGTGCGAAATGGTATCTCCTCGGATTTAGGCCACTATATTTTGCAGGGCCTCTAAATGGTCTAAAAAAAACGTCGGACAGGCCCATATTGAAGTCTCGGGCCTTCCGAGGGCCCATCAGGTCTACCGAGGGCCCCCTCAGGCCGACTGAGGGTCTTCTGTCGGCCTTAGAAGGCCCCTCAGGCTGGCTGGGGGTACCTCGGGGCCCTCGGTCAACTTCTTGGAGGGCCCTGTTTACAAATGTATGGGGGAATCATATGTTTGCCCCCCCCCCCCCCCAAACTTCTTGAGTGGGGGGGGGGGGCAGCTCCCCCCCCCCCCACCTATCCGCCGCCACTGCATGAGAACATTAATAGTGAATGGTGCAGCTATTAATGCAGTGTGTAAGTCTGAGAGTATTGCGATGATGGACAACTATTAGTATTTCAATCTGGACCTGGATAGTGACAGACTCTGAAACATCTGGCGGCGCTTTTGCACCGGCATCATCTAAACCCCCAGTTCTGTTTTGTTGTGCTCTGGTGGTGTCAATTAACGTCAGCATAGTGTAGCGATCGTCGACCGTGCTGTGTGGAGAGCAGCTATGGATTCAGAGTTTGACTAATTAGCAGACGATTATTTACATCTCTGTAGTATGGAATAGTACAGGCACATCTAACACATGAGTGAGGCCACACTGATGGTACACAAAACTGCACCGCTTTGCGCATAAAGGTCACGTGTACCGTGAACATCAGGGATATCTCATGCCGTATGGCGGGGCCGATGCCCTCGTGTTTATGAGGCGACATTGGTGAATTCACCGCCGGCGACCTTTGTACAGGCAGTGTCTGGCAGAGGCTGGATGTGAGCTGGCTGACCAGCTCACCTCTAACCAGGCGCCAGGAGTGTCTGGCAGAGGCTGGATGTGCGCTGGCTGACCAGCTCACTTCTAACCAGGCGCCAGGAGTGTTTGGCAGAGGCTGGATGTGGTCTGGCTGGCTGACCAGCTCACCTCTAACCAGGCGCCAGGACGGACACAGGCCTTCGTCTGCTTAGTATTCAACATGGCCAATCAGGTGCATATTGAGCGACTTTTAGATGCCTGCTGCTGGCACGTAAATACATCAGGTGTTGCGCCCAGTCTGATTCTAACTCTACTTCTCGTCGCCAATGAGCCGAAATGGTCAGATTACCCAAGACATCAGAGAAGTTTCGGTTGACGCTTTCGGTTCGGCTCGTTCAATTTCGGTGAATGGTCGTTCCTACTTTGTTGCCAGGACATATCGCTGTCCTACGGCGACCTCACGTGGCTTTGTAGGTTTGCAACACCTCCGGGGCAGCGTCAGGGACAGCGTCTGTGACTCTGTATTATTGTATACCCGTCGAACCGCCACACACGCTCAGCTCGCATATATAACATATAGAACATATATAACACGCACCATGCTGAACGCCCGACATCGCTGGAGGCCAGCGAAAACATTCTATGTCGGTCACTTCTGAAACATTTCCATTCACAATTCTTCTGCTGAATTTAGCCGATTTTGCATCAATAACTCTCAAGACTAGGACAAGGTCGCGTTCTGTACCTGCGCTGGCTGGTTACCAGCTGATGCAAGAGGCTATGCCAAGTTGACGCCGGTGCGCGGCCGGCTGGTCGGTGTGTGTGTGTGTGTGTGTGTGTGTGTGTGTGTGTGTGTGTGTGTGTGTGTGTGTGTGTGTGTGTGTGTGTGTGTGTGTGTGTGTGTGTGTGTGTGTGTGTGCGTGCGTGCGTGCGTGCGTGCGTGCGTGCGTGCGTGCGTGCGTGCGTGCGTGCGTGCGTGCGTGCGTGCGTGCGTGCGTGCGTGCGTGCGTGCGTGCGTGCGTGCGTGCGTGCGTGCGTGCGTGCGTGCGTGCGTGCGTGCGTGCGTGCGTGCGTGCGTGCGCGCGTGCGTGTGCGTGTGCGTGTGCGTGTGCGTGTGCGTGTGCGTGTGTGCAGCGCAGGACCGGCCGCCTGCGTGTCACAAGGCCGCAGTGAGCGAAGGTCAGGCGTGGGGCGCCGTCTGTCAACGGGGATAAGGGCTTGGCTTTGTTTGGGGCGTAGTGGTAGGGTAGGTTAGATTCGAACTGAAGTCGATGGCAACGTTTATTTTATTTTGAGGCGATCTTGCCGTGTCATCTGAAGTTGGTAATTAACCGGTATTTGTTACCTTTGTTTGGTGATGACTGAGGAACTGATCAATAAAGCTAATGAAATATGTTTAAAGTAAGCTTGTAATGCATCGAAGGTGAAATTCAGTCATTTGACGTCTATCTGTGGTACTATTGATCCCCTTTACAGGAGAATGCTTTGTTCATTCTAGATCCGCCATTCAGACCAGAAGAATGATAGCATCGTGAAAGTGGGTCGTGAAATCGTAAAATGGTAGTAGTTATTAGGTTAATGTAGCATTCGTAAACTGCGAATACCTAAACCAAACCTAAATCAAGCTCCTATGTTTGTCTTGTAACGACTCCTTGATATTTGTTTACGTTCATTGTCATTGTCTTTCAGATGCTAAGCTACTAACGTTCTTCTCTCCAATTAACCAGCGCCCTTGTCTGACTGCTTCCGCTCCTCGCTTCCGCTGTCGGTCCGCCAGGGACGGGTGGCCGGGTTGTAGTCTCCGGCTCCTGACATGGAGAGCTGGTTCTGATGCTTCCCGCTGTCGGTCCGGGGTTGTAGTCTCCGGCTCCTGACATGGAGAGCTGGCACTGATGCTCCCCGCTGTCGGTCCGGGGTTGTAGTTTCCGGCTCCTGACGAGGAGAGCTGGTACTGATGCTCCCGCTGTCGGTCCGTCCTACTATACGGTCCCGGTTCTGCCATGGACGCCAGACACGGTGACCGGGTCCCGGCTGCGGCTGCCTCCTGTCCAGGCCCAGATTCGGAGAGAGCTGGTATCGGTCGGGTAGCTGACCGGTGCTGTGTGGTGGCAGGGTCGGGTAGCTGACCGGTCCTGTGTGAGTGTGGCGGCAGGGTGGGGTGTGCTGGGTGGCGGCAGCAGCCGTCCGTGACGCGCTGCGCGCTGTGGAGCCAACACCGCGGCTGCAGAGTGCAGAGGCGGCGTCAGGCCGACCGGCCGTGGGGGCTGATATACTGCGACTATAGAGGCGGCGCCAGGCCGACCGGTCGTTAGGGCTAATATGCCGCCCTGTGATTGGCAGGTTTTTAGATGCCCCCCACCACCGACTGACTCCCTTGTGGCATCGGTTGGTGATGCTATGTCGACTGCCGGCTGAGACTGAACGCAACAAAGGACGTTTCCTCACGGTCCAGACGCCGCCGCCGCGGGCCTGGAGCCGCCACTGCGGGCCTGGAGCCGCCACTGCGGGCCTGGAGCCGCCACTACGGGCTTGGAGCCGCCGCTGCGGGCCTGGAGCCGCCACTGCGGGCCTGGAGCCGCCACTGCGGGCCTGGAGCCGCCACTGCGGGCCTGGAGCCGCCACTGCGGGCCTGGAGCCGCCACTGCGGGCCTAGAGCCGCCACTGCGGGCCTGGAGCCGCTGCTGCGGGCCTGGAGCCGCCGCTGCGGGCCTGGAGCCGCTGCTGCGGGCCTGGAGCCGCCGCTGCGGGCCTGGAGCCGCCGCTGCGGGCCTGGAGCCGCCGCTGCGGGCCTGGAGCCGCTGCTGCGGGCCTGGAGCCGCTGCTGCGGGCCTGGAGCCGCCGCTGCGGGCCTGGAGTCGCTGCTGCGGGCCTGGAGTCGCTGCTGCGGGCCTGGAGTCGCTGCTGCGGGCCTGGAGCCGCTGCTGCGGGCCTGGAGCCGCTGCTGCGGGCCTGGAGCCGCTGCTGCGGGCCTGGAGCCGCTGCTGCGGGTCTGGAGCCGCCACTGCGGGCCTGGAGCCGCCACTGCGGGCCTGGAGCCGCCACTGCGGGCCTGGAGCCGCCACTGCGGGCCTGGAGCCGCCGCTGCGGACCTGGGGGCGCCTCTGCCGACATAGGCGCGGCCTCGCAGCGTCGGATGGCGCATCACGCACCGTGCGGGCCTCCCGCGAGCCTCGGACGGCGAGCCTCCGACAGCCGGAACTGCGTAGTCGTGGCCTCGGGCCGCGCCGCCGCGCTGTGGTGTTTTCCGTCAGCGACAGCGCTGTGCATCGCGCGCAGTTCAAGGCCGAACGCGTCTCGACAAAGCGGTCGTCGCCGACCGGGGCGGCGGACGGCCCTGAAACCGGGCTGATGATATGCTGCAACTGTGCATCAGGGCCGGCGGAAGAGGTGTGTGTGTGGGGGGGGGGGGCAGGGGAGCAGCTGCCCCCCACACTCAAGAAGTGGGGGGGGGGGAGGCAAACATGGTTTTGCCCCCCTCCCCCCAGAAGTTTGTAAGAGGGGCTCTCCAGAGATAAAGATCGATTTGTTTATTTTTTGGCGGGTAAAAATTGTCCAGAGGGCTCTGAATGTGTCCTCGATCAGCCTGAGGGGCTCTGGGTCGGTCGTCCTGAGGGAGTCCTCGATCGGTATCAGATAGCCATCGTCCGGTTTGAGGTGGCCCTCAGTCCAGGTGGGGAAGGGGGCCCTCAGTCCTAAGAGATGATCCGGGGGCCCCTGGAGATTGCTCCCCCCCCCCCCCTCCATCCGAAAATAAATGCAGTGTGCATTGTTTCCCTGTGGCCAGCGCGGCGGCAGGAGTTGTATACTGTATAAGGCGGCGGCGGGGGGGTGCAGTGTTGGACTCTGCAGCGACACGTATTGACCCCAATCGCGTGGCTGCAATGCACGGCCGGGCGTCTCGGCCGGCGGAGAGTGCGCCGCTCGCTCCCCCGTGTTTGGCGGAGTCGGCGCAGAGTTGGCAACCGCGGCAGGCAGGCGTCGCTGAGCCGCTCACGTGGTCGCCGCGTGACCGCAGTCCGCACAGAGCGACGCGGCGGTCTCCGCCCCTCGTCCGCCCAACACGGCACAAAAACCGACACTCGGATAGTCCGTCTCTGTGTGCGACGAACGGCCGGCCCTTCCACCGCTGCCTGATGCGCTGTCTTGACCTACTTGTTGTTCCAGGCTTAGATATTCATAACATATACATTGCCGTTCCGTAGTCAGCGCTATCATAATTAGGTAGAACACCCGGGGTGGCCATACTATGGGAGCAGATCTGTTGACTCGTGCAAGTCGTCTCTGTAGAAGGCGCCCAATGTAACAATAACCGTATCGCCACCGTGGTCGCGCCGGGGTCGTGTTGGTATACACCTAGCCGACGTTGACCTCGCGCTGGCTCGGTGTTACAAGGTCAGGGGTGCGGAAACACCGTACAGCTGAGCCTACAATAGTAAAGGTTAGTAGAGGAGTAGAGGGCGCCACATAGCCTAGCAGCTGCGGGGCCCTTAAACCCACATCATCATCGTCACCTACAGTGGTTTATAGCGCTCCACCCAGGTCGCAGTGGGGGTAAACAGACATACGGTGTACGGTTAGTGGTTACGTTATGTAAGATAATTTTGACATAAAAGTATATAACAGAAATCGAGGATGAAATCATCATAACTAGGTTTGGTTCACATTTTCCAAAAAATACTATTAAACCTGAAGTATTGTAAAACAGGCGAAATGTGTTCTTTTCGTTATTTTGCTTGTAACTACTACACTATCTTGGAACGGGGTTGGCGGTCCTCGCGACCTCTGGCCGATGTCCCGCTGTCGTAAAACCCCAGTAACAGCTTCCTGTTACTGCTAAGTAATTGAGTGGTGCAAAGCTTCCACGAATCACAACATAACATGTTCTTAGCGCGAAAGATTTGTATCAGTTCTCGGAGCGGCTCATAAATTGAACATGTCACCCACGTCATATTCGTGTGCCAGTTCCGTATGAGGAGATCCGTTTATTCTTTGTGACTTGACAAGTTTCCTGAGCATATCACTGACTAAACACGCTTCATCTTGCATCGGTTAAAAGTAGTGGGTCACACTACCCAAACAAGGTAGTTCGCCTCGGATGAAAGTAATCGATCGTTTGTTGCTGTCGTTGCCCCCAGTGCCGTGCGTTACGTCAGATCGTTTGTTGCTGCCGTTGCCACCAGCGCCGTGCGTTACGTCAGATCGTTTGTTGCTGTCGTTGCCACCAGTGCCGTGCGTTACGTCAGATCCTTTGTTGCTGTCGTTGTCACCAGTGCCGTGCGTTACGTCATATCCTGTGTTGCTGTCGTTGCCACCAGTGCCGTGCGTTACGTCAGATCCTTTGTTGCTGTCGTTGCCACCAGTGCCGTGCGTTACGTCAGATCCTGTGTTGCTGTCGTTGCCACCAGTGCCGTGCGTTACGTCAGATCCTTTGTTGCTGTCGTTGCCACCAGTGCCGTGCGTTACGTCAGATCCTTTGTTGCTGTCGCTGCCACCAGTGCCGTGCGTTACGTCAGATCCTTTGTTGCTGTCGTTGCCACCAGTGCCGTGCGTTACGTCAGATCCTTTGTTGCTGTCGTTGCCACCAGTGCCGTGCGTTACGTCAGGTAATGTGTGGGGAGATTGCCTCCTCGGCAGTGAACAGCGTGACCTTCTGTTCGAGGTTATCTCCGTGTGGCGCCGCGATGCAGCGTGATGGATGTCGACCAGTCAGCTGGGACCGGGGGGGGGGGGGGGGGATGCCGGTCTTGACACCATTATACCCGGGCTTCCTAACATCAACAACTGCCGGCCATGGCCATCGGGCCGCTTTCGAATCATACGATGACGTCATCTGTCGTCGATGACGTCATATGTTGCCAGGGACGTCGTCTGTTGCAGCATCCGTGGGCAGTGACGTGCGAGATAAGATCTGCTGCTAGTGCGAACCCAGCGAGCCGCCACTGTCACACACCGAATTAGCATGGGCTCTTTTGAGAACGCCAGTGGGGTTTATTCGAATGTGTCATGTTTCACCACACTGCACTCGACAGTCAGCCTTCTGGCGTCAAATACCCTGTATTTACCTGTCTGACTGTTGTCCTCCGTTGTGCTTCAGATCTCCGGCACTGCTGCGAAGCTGACCCGGGACGCGGCCTACCACCACCTGACGCTCATGGTCGACGTCGACACGGCCAGCCTGCACAAGGCGCTGGAGCGGCCCCTGGTGAGTCCCCAGGTGCCGCACCTCCTCCCCGCTCCTCCGCTCCTCTCCGCTCCTCCCGCACCCTCCCCGCTCATCCCCGCTCCTCCCGCACCCTTCCCGCTCCTCCCCGCTCCTCCCCGCTCCTCCCCGCACCCTCCCCGCTCCTCCCTGCTCATCCCGCACCCTCCCCGCTCCTCCCCGCTCCTCCCCGCTCCTCCCCGCTCCTCCCCGCTCCTCCCCGCACCCTCCCTGCTCCTCTCCGCTCCTCCCTGCTCCTCCCTGCTCATCCCGCACCCTCCCCGCTCATCCCCGCGCTCATCCCCGCGCTCCTCCCCGCGCTCCTCCCCGCGCTCCTCCCCGCGCTCCTCCCCGCGCTCCTCCCCGCGCTCCTCCCCGCGCTCCTCCCCGCGCTCCTCCCCGCGCTCCTCCCC
>JAXIVJ010000015.1:0-95000 GCA_036785665.1 Chirona hameri | reverse complement strand
GTGCAGTGCATCCTTGTCAATGTGCTGAATGTTTTGTTATTCCGAGCAGCGATGCCAGGCTGAGCGATTGAATATTATTATTCGTGCATAAGTCTAGCAGCCTTTGTTTTATATGCCCATACATTTAAACAACATCTCACTAGCAGGAACCAATATTGAACGCCTCAATGCCGACATCCCGTGTTGGTATGCCTCATATGTTTGTTGCCACCGGTGTATGTCGCCACAGGTCGCCACAGGTCGCCATAGGTCGCCACATGGCGGGCTGTTTTTACCGTAGGTCTGAAGTAGGTCAGACTCGTCAGCCACCTTAGCGACGGCTTTGTTCGGCCGTCGATCGTCTTTTGGCGCTGTGCCGTCTCGCCGCACCTCCTCTACTGCATCGCACACTTGACAGTGACTCGGGAACTGGGAAGAGTGGTCAGGGAGGTGCATCTCACACTTCACATTGACTCGGGAAGAGTGGTCAGGGAGATGCATCTCACACTTCAGTGACTCGGGAAGAGTGGTCAGGGAGGTGCATCTCACACTTCACAGTGACTCGGGAAGAGTGGTCAGGGAGGTGCATCTCACACTTCACAGTGACTCGGGAAGAGTGGTCAGGGAGGTGCATCTCACACTTCACAGTGACTCGGGAAGAGTGGTCAGGGAGGTGCATCTCACAGACTCGATAAGAGTGGTCGGGGGAGGTGCATCTCACACTTCACAGTGACTCGGGAAGAGTGGTCAGGGAGGTGCATCTCACACTTCACAGTGACTCGATAAGAGTGGTCGGGGAGGTGCATCTCACACTTCACAGTGACTCGGGAAGAGTGGTCAGGGAGGTGCATCTCACACTTCACAGTGACTCGGGAAGAGTGGTCAGGGAGGTACATCTCACACTTCACAGTGACTCGGGAAGAGTGGTCAGGGAGGTGCATCTCACACTTCACGGTGACTCGGGAAGAGTGGTCAGGGAGGTGCATCTCACACTTCACAGTGACTCGGGAAGAGTGGTCAGGGAGGTGCATCTCACACTTCACAGTGACTCGGGAAGAGTGGTCAGGGAGGTGCATCTCACACTTCACAGTGACTCGGGAAGAGTGGTCAGGGAGGTGCATCTCACACTTCACAGTGACTCGGGAAGAGTGGTCAGGGAGATGCATCTCACACTTCACAGTGACTCGGGAAGAGTGGTCAGGGAGATGCATCTCACACTTCACAGTGACTCGGGAAGAGTGGTCAGGGAGGTGCATCTCACACTTCACAGTGACTCGGGAAGAGTGGTCAGGGAGGTTAGGTGTACAGTCGGCTGTGTGGTGTGACACTGTGTGTACAAATTAGCATTCATTATCAAATACTCTGCATCTGATGTCAATGGAAACCATTTTCATGACGATAATAATGAACTCGAATATTTGACACGGCATCCCAAGTATCACCATTTCTTAGTTGTATGTATGTGTCGTGTCTCATTTCTGTGCTGAGGTGAGGCGACGTGAAACACAACACACGGCTGCGCGATGGTGTCTGTCCTGAGAGTGTGGACACCTGGTGAACCTTCCTGAGAGCATGGAGTGCTGGCAGCAGCCAGGCGGTGTCAGCAGGCGCCCGGCTGGCACGGACTGTGACCGTGGCCTTTCCAGCCGCCCGTGCCGTGCTGCTCTTATCGCAATCAACACCGCGGCCGGCCAAAATCAGCTGACTAGCGGCCAGCGTCAGCCGCCAGCGCCGTATCCCGGCCACTGTGGCCGCCAGCGCCGTATCCCGGCGACTGTGGCCGCCCACCGTACTCGTCAGCCGCCAGCGCCGTATCCCGGCCACTGTGGCCGCCAGCGCCGTACTCGTCAGCCGCCAGCGCCGTATCCCGGCGACTGTGGCCGCCCGCCATACTCGTGTGTGGCGCTAAATGTATCAGCAATAAACAAAACAGTCATATCAACAAAACAGTATATGGCGCGTGAGCTGGTTGGCTGGAATGTCGTGAGCTGGTTGGCTGGAATGTTTCCAGTGGAGCTATTTCCAGTGGATCATCAGTATGTTTTTGTCACTGGCTGCCGGCTGCAGCAGTGTTCAATCTGTTCTGGCTGGGATACTTCGCTGGGTGTCGTGTAAAACAAATCTAGCTTTTCTGTGTTGCGACTATGTCGATACCTATGGCGTGCGAATAACAGTTTTATAACGTGCCGTGCTGTTCTCCCTGCGTGTTGCGGGGTGACTGACCCCCCCCCCCCCCCCCCTCTGTACCCGCAGCACGGTCTGAAGAGCAGCGCCACCGAGTCGGTGCCGGTGCCGGTGCAGAACCTCGCCGGCGGCGCGCCCAGCGTCAGCATGGACAAGATCGTGGCCGCCGTGGGTCAGATGTACCTCCGCCAGGCCGGCCAGCAGGCCAGCCGCGGCTTCCAGATGGTCAACCCCACCGACGAGTGGTTCCCAGGTGAGAGGCGGGGGGCAGGACTGGCAGAGGGAGGGAGGCAGTGGCGAGCGAGGGTGGTGTGGGGCGCCAGGGCCGTGGGCTGCGCTCATGTTTGCTCTGACCCACTTTGCTTATGTGACCGGGACGCATGTGATTGTGGACACAAATCTGGGCGATTGTTGACCCTGCTATTTGGAGTTGTAGCTCACTGGGCTTAAGGACAGGTGGCTGTGTTAACCCTGCTGTCGGCCGCCAACCGTGTTTTCACTGCCGGTTTCCAATGATCGAAATAGCGAGGTCCGTTATACACATCTGGTGACAGCGGTCAGCACCCTGCCCTGAAGCTGACCGCCCCACCCCGTGTCCCGTCATCGGCAGGTCTGGCTGCGCTGGAGTCTGGTCTGGCAGATCCGGCCTGGGTGTACGGCAAGACGCCCAAGTTCTCCCACACGTTCCGGCTGCAGGCCTGCTCGGATGTCGAGGTCATGGTCGAGGTCAACAAGGGCCTGATCACGGCCGTGGAGCCGCTGCCGCCCGATAACAGCACTGTGAGTACCGCCGGAGAGCTGTCATCTGAGTGGGCGCCTCAGGACAGCAATGTGAGTATGTCGTCTGAGTGGGCGCCACAGGACAGCACTGTGGGCGCCACAGGACAGCACTGTGAGTATGTCGTCTGAGTGGGCGCCACAGGACAGCACTGTGAGTATGTCGTCTGAGTGGGCGCCACAGGGCACCACTGTGAGTATGTCGTCTGAGTGGGCGCCACAGGACATCACTGTGAGTATGTCGTCTGAGTGGGCGCCACAGGGCACCACTGTGAGTATGTCGTCTGAGTGGGCGCCTCAGGACAGCAATGTGAGTATGTCGTTGGAGTGGGCGCCTCAGGACAGCACTGTGAGTATGTCGTCTGAGTGGGCGCCACAGGACATCACTGTGAGTATGTCGTCTGAGTGGGCGCCACAGGACAGCACTGTGAGTATGTCGTCTGAGTGGGCGCCACAGGACATCACTGTGAGTATGTCGTCTGAGTGGGCGCCTCAGGACAGCAATGTGAGTATGTCGTCTGAGTGGGCGCCTCAGGACATCACTGTGAGTATGTCGTCTGAGTGGGCGCCACAGGACAGCACTGTGAGTATGTCGTCTGAGTGGGCGCCACAGGACATCACTGTGAGTATGTCGTCTGAGTGGGCGCCTCAGGACAGCAATGTGAGTATGTCGTTGGAGTGGGCGCCTCAGGACAGCACTGTGAGTATGTCGTCTGAGTGGGCGCCACAGGACAGCAATGTGAGTATGTCGTCTGAGTGGGCGCCTCAGGACATCACTGTGAGTATGTCGTCTGAGTGGGCGCCACAGGGCACCACTGTGAGTATGTCGTCTGAGTGGGCGCCTCAGGACAGCAATGTGAGTATGTCGTTGGAGTGGGCGCCACAGGACAGCACTGTGAGTATGTCGTCTGAGTGGGCGCCTCAGGACAGCACTGTGAGTATGTCGTCTGAGTGGGCGCCACAGGACAGCACTGTGAGTATGTCGTCTGAGTGGGCGCCACAGGACATCACTGTGAGTATGTCGTCTGAGTGGGCGCCTCAGGACGCAGCAGTTCCGGCGGCGTCAGGCCCAACCCGCCACCATAGCTGGCGTCAGGCCGCGGCCAGACAGGACGGTGGTGCAATGGCAACAGCAGCTGGTCGGTCACAGAACTGCCGGTTGTCCAGACAGGACGGTGGTGCAATGGCAACAGCAGCTGGTCGGTCACAGAACTGCCGGTTGTCCAGACAGCTTAGCTGCGTACTGCTTCCAATCTGTGACGACTGGCTGCCAAAACAGGGAATTTTCGGGACTGGCTGCCAAAACAGGGAATTTTCGGGACTGGCTGCCAAAACAGGGAATTTTCGGGACTGGCTGCCAAAACAGGGAATTTTCGGGACTGGCTGCCAAAACAGGGCATTTTCGGGACTGGCTGCCAAAACAGGGCATTTTCGGGACTGGCTGCCAAAACAGGGCATTTTCGGGACTTGCTGCCAAAACAGGGAATTTTCGGGACTGGCTGCCAAAACAGGGAATTTTCGGGACTGGCTGCCAAAACAGGGAATTTTCGGGACTGGCTGCCAAAACAGGGAATTTTCGGGACTGGCTGCCAAAACAGGGAATTTTCGGGACTGGCTGCCAAAACAGGGCATTTTCGGGACTGGCTGCCAAAACAGGGAATTTTCGGGACTGGCTGCCAAAACAGGGAATTTTCGGATGGCCTATGCGATAACGGTCGTAGGCTATCGAATTCTGTCTCAAAGCGGGAAACGTCACGCGGCACTCCTGGGTCTATTGTATGGCACTGTACATTGATCACACCCTTGGTCGTAAGTTTGTAGGCGGCTGTCCGATTTAACTGCTGACGTGTCCCGCTGTCTGACTACTGACTGACCGCTCTGCCCCCCCCCCCCCCCTCTGTTATGTAGGGCGTCACCGGCACGGAGTGGGTGCGCTCGATCCTGCCGTCGGCATTCCCGGAGCTGCTGTCGTCGCTGGTCGGGGAGAAGTACTGCGCCGAGATCGCGCGCCGCACCGAGACCGTCCTGCTGGGACACACCGGCAGCGGCGCCGCCTGCGTCAGCGACCGGCGCATCCTGGCCATGTAGGCCGCCACCGGGGGCCGGCGGCAGTGTACAGCAGTGTACAGCAGTGTTGGTACCGGCTGGTGTTGTACCGGTGGCAAGGGCGCTGGAAGGTGGAGCTGACGAACCTCTCCAGTTAGCCGGTTCATGAAAATATACACCTGTCAAAAAATTGACATTCCAGCGGTAAGATCTTGTTTATATGACGCGGGTTATATTCTCACCTGTCCAAATTTCCAGCATATAAGAGTATGCTATTCGGTGCGGGTTAACTGCAGAAGCGCTGGTTGGTCAGTTCTGTTGAGCGGCGCTGTACTGTTCACTGGCCGGGGCGGCAGAGTTTATACTTTATACTGTATACACTATATACTGAACGCTTGTCCCGGCGCCTCTCCAATGTCCATCCTGCCTGCCGGCTCCTCCCCCCCCCCCCCTCCCCGCCGTGTGCCTGACCCGCGTCGTCGGACTTCGTCCGGTGCCCTGTTCTGGGACATTCCGTCTGGGTGTGAGCGGTGGATTCGAGCAACGTAGCCAGTGCCTTCTGCGCTATGTGGCGGCCTTTACTGATGCCATCACTCAGCTGCTTCTGGCACTTGCGGTGAAGGGTCAAGCAGCCTACTGGTGTCGTGTTGATGCTTTTTTTACTGGAGTAACTTCTTATACTGTGAAAGCGTGTGTTTCATGCCTTTTTTTCTAGAACGGGCTTCGGTCGTGGACTCTAAGCTCGGATTGCAGCTTGGGGATGAGTGCGATATAATACAAGCAGTGATTTTAGTGCAACATGGTGTGGGGTCGTAGTCAGTTATCGACGCTTTGCTCCCGTTCTGGGAGCCTAATGTGTTGACAAAATAACTATAAACATAAGGGGTGTGAGTGAATTAATGTGTGATATGACAATGTGCTGTGTCCTGTTTTAAGGCTGTCAGATGCAATAAACGACTGGTCTGATACAGACTACCTGCGACTCGGGTGTTTCTCCGAGCACCGACGGCAGCTGTGATGCTGTGATGTGGGACTGTGATGTGACGATGTGGTAATGTGATGTGGTGATATGATGTGATGATGTGATGTGGTGCTGTCATGCGATGATGTGATGTGGCGATGTGGTGGCGATGTGGTGGCGGGGTGGCATGTTACCGGACATGCCCGGAGGCACCACAAAACTTTCTGTTCAGAACGAACTATTTTGGCGGGAACCAGCTACGTAATTGAATGCACGAAGATCAAACGAGAAAACTTGCAATGTAAGATCACATAGGACAACCATCTCTACGCTCTTTCTGTCCCCTAATGATAATCTAACCCGCGCCGTGCCGGGGGGGGGGGGGGGTATCCCCCCCTTAGGCTTTTCGAGGATAGCGGCAAAACTGCGGCGCGCAGCGCCGCCGTTTTTGGCACAGCTGTTCGGGAATCAATTGCTCACATTATGTACACAAAAATACCTCGGGTCAGGGCACCAGACCATGTCACGTGACCCCACCTCCCAAACAAAAAATGTGGTCGTACCACAGTTTTGGGATGATCGGTTTTACACTTACAGGATTTCATAAGGTCATATATATCTACAATTCGTACATCTTGGATTTTGTATATCAGCGATCTAAGGTCGGGTCAATTTCGTGACCTCTCCATTATAACTCGATGTGGAAATATTAAAATGCCTCCTTTTCCAAGGTTACGCAAGATATCAGTCTAATTCCTTCCGTATCATGTTATTATAGGCCATTCTTGATGGCCTAGATGCTATTTTTGTTCAGTGACCCCTACAGGGTCAGCTGAGGTCATCTGAGGTCACCAACAGTTGTATGTCAATAACTCTCGACATAATGACGATATAGAAGTGAAACTGACACCAATGTGTTTGTCTCGTCGAGACACGTCTTCCCTTATGCAACATGACCTACTTAGTACTTGGGTCAACACTTGACCTTGACCTGAGGTCAAATTTTCAAGTTGACTTAACCTGGTCAACACTAATGAGTCGTAGCGCCTTGCCGAGACAAACACGATGGCATCACAATTATTGCCTTGTCGTTATTAGGTAAAAAGTTATTCGTGAAAAACTGTTTTGTAAAAAATAGCCTGAGCTAAAATCTGAGTTCATTTGGCAATGTCACTTTTCAAGAGCTTTCCATTGCTTTGTTTCCATTTGTTCCTGGCTATCATAGTTTCTGTGATATCTGGGGGTTTCTGGAGCGAAGTCCTAACATTGGAAAATTTGACCTTTGATGACCTCTGGTCTGGTGACCTCAATATTGGCTTTAGGAAGGCAATATCTAAAGTACTTCGAATGTGCTTGTCGAGAACTTTTGAACGCCCTTTTCTGAGTCTTTATAACCCTTTTAGCTTTCTAGTTAGAGGGGGTATAACCCCCCGGCACGGTGAAGGTGGCGCCGAGCACCGGCACGGCGCGGGTTAAGACAATTTAACATCTAAACAAAGTTGACTTAATCAACACTGTCGATAAAACACTTTGGTCGGCACATCGTGACAATGCAACACCATTCAATGTTGTCAATGCTGAACAAAATACACCATTCAGTAGGGGAAGCATTGCATTTACGTCTTGCAAACAATTTGGAAGAAATGGGGAAATCGATATCCCAGCCAGCCGCGATATTAAGTATTTAGCCAGCGCCACCATAGCGGCGCATTTTCATAAGTGACACACACAGAGAACATTATCCCACATTGGTGTATTTGTCTGATCAGCATTCTACACACTACTGCGCACTCCCAAGACGGCCCAAGCCTCGCTTTATCGAACAGCCCTGACTTCACACTCCACAATAACAACTTTGGCGTGCATATCAACAGGCGAATAAGGATAGATACAAAAACGCAGCAGGATGTCTAGATTCTATATACTGTTTGACACTCCCGAGCCCAACAGTTCGTCAGTTCCGAGCAGGCGTTTGAGCCTCACGCTGAGGTGTGTCCAGACGGCGGCACCCCGCTTCATGTTTCGTTATTAGCGGATGTTCATACACACAGGCACGTTCACTGCTACGAACAGGCACTCGATGCATTTCACCATTCAAGGCGTCCCACCATTCTGAAACAGACAAAGCGGCTTGGTTACCCCCTTGATGACTTATACCATACACTAGTCAGCACTTCCGTTGTGAATGGAGACATTCAATGCCCTCTGAAGGATGACTATAAACACGCATTTGTCAACACGCAATGATGATAACAAAGAATCCGATAATAATATTTATAAAAAAAAAACGTTTTAATGCGGCAGCATTGACCGGCAGGTTCTGTCCGAAATTTCGTGCAATATTTAATGTTAAACTATCTGACCCAAAACAAGGATGGTCTGGTCTGGTTGCTTCACAGCAGCTGTCCACGGCGAGCTACCACTGAATGTCCCTGTTTGCTCACATTGATGCACTCCATCTCCTGTTCCTCCAGGGGCAGCCGGCGGTACCGGGCCGGTAGCTGCCACTCCTCCAGCACGGAGCCCTTCTGCACGGCCGCCCACTTATTGGCGGCACCGCTAGAGGCGCTGGCGGCGGCGGCGGGCGGCAGCGTCACTCGCGGCGAGACGTGCACCGCCGGCCGCTCCGACGAGGCTGGAAACCGATAACAAACCCCTGTCAGGGCGACACCGACACACGAACCCCTGCCAGGGCGACACCGACACACAAACCCCGGTCAGGACGATAGCGACACACGAACCCCGGTCAGGACGACACCGACACACGATCCCCGGTCAGGACGACACCGACACACGAACCCCGGTCAGGGCGACACCGACACACACGAACCCCGGTCAGGACGACACCAATACACGATCCCCGGTCAGGACGACGACACACACGAACCCCTGTCATGGCGACACCGACACACGAACCCCGGGCAGGACGATAGCGACACACACGAACCCCGGTCATGGCGACACCGACACACGAACCCCTGTCATGGCGACACCGACACACGAACCCCGGGCAGGACGATAGCGACACACACGAACCCCTGCCATGGCGACACCGACACACAAAGCCCAGTCAGGGCGAAAACGGTATACAACCACCACCAAACATTGCAGAGTAGAAAACAAAACATCAATATCTCAAGCTATTGAAGGGTTTAAGACAATTGCCCCATTTTGCATACTTACCTATGGACACTTCTACAACAGGGATAATTAGCCAGAGTTAGGGTTGTGCTTGACTCAGACTTGTCAGGTCATCACTCAACTCTGACACTTCTTTTCATGACTCAACTTCCTTGGTCAACAACTGATGGTCTCATGGTCAGTGTACAAGTTCTTAATGTGAATTTGCAGCCCAGGAATTGGAAAAGGGAGATTGATGAGAAAATGGCACAGCACACTGTGGAGTGTGGATAATATTGTGTAAAACATTGTCACAAATCTTGATATAAATATATGGACATAAAAGAGCAAGCTTTTGCAAGCATTTTGCAGACTGTCAAAATGTGATTAATGGAAATACAGGGACTCATGTTTAAATGAAACTAGAATGCAAATAAAACTGACTCATTAAATGCACTAAACGGAAAACAAACAGCTGCTGCATATACAACATACCTGCATGAGGTCCATTTCTAAATTTGATAAGAGGTCGGTGTGGGTGCACAGCCTGAAAACAAATATATTGTCACACACTGCAAAATTGTCATCACAACAATGAATCAGTTTCCATGCCATTATTTTAAACTTAAACCAGGTTAAATTACTGTCTGGAGAGTGGATCCATACGGTAAAAGCCCAATCTTCAGACACATCCTAACCTCAGACTTTATGCTATCAGAATGGAAATAAATTAATCCCATCACTGAAACCACTAGCTTCATCACCATAAATGACTTAAAATCGCTGAAATGTCACAACATATTGAGGATTTTGGCCGATAGGACTTCTTTGAAAATATTTAAAATGACTCCAAGGGTTAGGTTTGGTTAGGTGAGGTGAGGTGAGGCTAGGTTAGGATAAAAGCTTGATAAATAAATAGTGATGCTTTAACCCGTGCCGTGCCGGTGCTCGGCGCCACCTTCGCAGTGCCGGGGGGGGGGGGGGGTAGTCCCCCCTCTAACTCGAAAACTAAAAGAGCTAGAAAGACAGGGAGAAAGGTGTTTGAAAGCCTTCAACAAGCACATTCGAAAGTACTTCATATATTTTTTCCCGCTCAAGTCAATATTGAGGTCACCAGAGGTCAACAAATCAAAGGTCAAATTTTCCAGTTTCAGGACTTCGCTCCAGAAACCCCCAGATATCACAGGAACTCTGATAGCTAGGAACAAACGGAAAAAGCAATGGAAAGCTACTGAAAAATGCAATCGCCAAGGTGTCCTCAGATTTTAGCTCAGGGCAATAGTTTAGGCTCCAGAGCTCATCAAATGTCAAAAAGGCTATTTAAAAAAGTTTTCACAAATAGCTTTTTACCTAATAACGACAAGGCAATAATATTGAAGCCATCATGTTTATCTTGTCAAGGTGCTTCAACTCATATTAGTGTTGACCAGGTTAGGTCAAGTTCAAAATTTGACCTCAGGTCAAGTTCAAGTGGTGAGACTCAAGTAGGTCATGTTGCATA
The DNA here is from genome assembly GCA_036785665.1 of Chirona hameri. Lineage (NCBI taxonomy): Eukaryota > Metazoa > Arthropoda > Thecostraca > Balanomorpha > Balanidae > Chirona > Chirona hameri. Next base: position 84,432 of record JAXIVJ010000015.1, on the reverse strand, counting down.
TGGGAAGACGTGTCTTGATGAGACAAACACATTGGTGTCAGTTTCACTTCTCTATCGTCATTATGTCAAGATTTATTGACATACAAAACAAATATTGGAAACGTTTGATACCTTCATTTGTTTAGTGAAGTGTAAATCACTGTAACAGACACCAAGCCAGTAACAACCAGATTTTACATGCCATTCATGTTCTGGTTCAACAATAGTATATATTGGCAATGTGCATGCTATTGGTGCTCTTTAGTGTATCTGCAGTCAGTATTTGCAATAGCATAGAAAGTCCAGTGTTCTGACACATCCTTCATCGCAGTTGATTACCCTACACTGCCATGAAAGCCAAAACCTTACCTACCTTCCATGAGTGAAGTGCCATTAAGGTGCTGATTTGTTTGCACTGAATATAAACTGACATATTTATCTTATTTATGCAATACTTGCTAAGCACTGGGGGCACTAAGAAAACAGTTGGTAAACTGTCTGATTTTGTAATCGATCAGAAACACTTTTATTTCGATGTTTCAAAACAAAAGCTATCCGATTTTATCCAGCAAAACCATATCCAACCCAAGTAAAATGTTTGATAAGATGTCCAGCAATATTAATCAACTGGACGAGGACTGATTATAGGGTCTTGGATTAGTCTTTATATTCTTTGTCACACAATTGCAAGGGGGTAGCGAAGCAAAATGAGCATTTTGCGCAACGACAGCTGCACAAACTACACGAAAAAAAGAAAGGCGCATTATTTGTAGCTTTCGCGTCATTTTCAGTTTGTTGGAGCTGCCATATTTTCTTTCAGCGAAAGAAAACCCCTGGCCCCAAACAAAATCAAAGCAATATCTTTATTTTGTACTGACTTTTGTCTCCCAAGTACTAGCCTTCTCCTTAACTTGGTTGATGATTCCAAACACGCGGACGAGTCGACCCTGTCGGAGTCGATTGATATAAGTACTCTGAGTCGACCCGTGGATTATCCAAAGTTGATAGTTTTCCAGGATTTGCACTAAAACAGAACGCAGACGCGTCACTTTTACTGATGTGTCCACATATTTGTTATATTGCAACGCGTTTCAATGTTGAACTGACAGATAATAATAAAGTTCACTCGGCGGAGTCGCCACACAAAAAAAAATGAGTAAAGGGGCCAGCCAGGTGAACGGGTTTATCACCCCGCAGGCCGCAGCGCATGTTCAGAGAGCTTTGGCCGAAAAGCTCAAGCATCCCACCATACCTGTAGGAACGGAGCCAGTTGCCAGCTGGCTGCAGGCACATAATCCTGGTGCGGTTGCTAATTGATTAAGTACTCTGGGTTGCCCCGCCCTCACTAGCCGACAGCCGGGCCCATATCTGGTCGTCTCACCGAACTCCTGACAAAAGCAGGGCTCATTTGGCTGTGACGCTCGTTTTATATGAACGCCTTCCAAGCGGCCAGATATTTTCATTTGTATAATAAAACGCATAAGTTATTCGCAAACCTTTGGTGACAATCAGCACTAGTGACCAATGATGCAATTATATGCCCCGATCCTGCCTGCGTAATGTATTCCTTGGGTTATCATTGTCATATTCAACTAAATGAGGTTTGAGCAGAAAAACTTGCTGCATACATGCACCTCAATCGTAGGTCTCAAGCGGTGTACTGTAGATGATTTGGGGTTAAGGGCGTCTCAACTGCTCGGGTTATTGGCGCGTCGGCCGCAGTGTACTGCAGCAAAAGTGCATAAGTCGTGCGCATCAGATCTGTGGTGTATTTCCATGGTCTTCCCTAAATCGATGGCTAACGAATATACTTCGCTTAAATCGTGTAAGATAACGCCTTCCGGGCGATAGAACCCCCGTCATCTAACCTCGATGTTTTACCATAGCGGCCGAGCCTGCCCTCTCCGTCACCGGCCGCTGCCCTTCTGCACCATACAGCTCCGTCCCGCCGATCCGCCACACGCCGCCTCTGCGCCATCCAGCCAAACACGAGCCCTTGCTGTCAGCGCATGTATTCCGTCCGACAGCGAAGCACACAGTCCACGGTTCTTAACGGTTCGACTTGGCGACGCGCTCCAGCTCGTCCTTCTTCTTGATGGCGTAGCTGTTGGATGAGCCCTTGGCGGCGTTGATGAGCTCGTCGGCCAGACACTCGGCGATCGACTTGATGTTGCGGAAGGCGGCCTCGCGCGCGCCGGTGCACAGCAGCCAGATTGCCTGGTTGACGCGCCGCAGAGGCGACACGTCCACAGCCTGACGACGCACGGCGCCAGCACGTCCGATACGGGTCGAGTCCTCACGCGGGCCCGACTTGACGATGGCCGTCACCAGCACCTGCAGCGGGTTCTGCGGAGACAGAGACGGAGAGAGCGGCGTCAGCGTCAGAGCAGTGCGGAAGCTTAACAAGGCACACGGCATATGGCTGCAATAGTTAACACATACAAGATCCAGACATGGGCGTAATATTTGTTGTGTAAACGGGCTAAATTTAAAGGCATCGAAAGATTGCACAGAAGTAACTTGCACTCCACTTTTACAACTGAAAAACGTTTGAATTGGAAAGATTACAGAGGTTAAACGACATAGGTTAAACACCAATCCCTTGCAAACAGCAGTCATGACTCATGAGCACATGAATAACACCAAAGGTGTGTGAAAAGACCACCTAAACACTCGGAAAACACACGACCGGCGATAGTGCAACTTAGACACTGCCCATTGCCCAACCAACTCCCACAACCAAAAATAGAACCAGCTCACCGCCGTCAACGATTGAAATGGGAAACAACTATTCTAGAGTTATTCGATAAAATTGATCATAGCAGGTTTTCGTATTTAAACACTTGGTTTTTGTTTCGTTGTGGCACGCCGACTGCTGCTAGTAAAACATAGAGGTTGGTGTACCGTAGGGCTTTGAGTGTAAGGAGTTCGAGTTTGTAACTTTCATTAGAGCTAGGATCTCCGCAGCATGCACAAAACTTAATCGGTAGCAAGCACGCCCAAATATCGGTCTGAAAATGTTTTACCCAGCAGTTTGAAAAACAGAAACGAAGTTCAGGAACCTGAACATTGTCTAGTGCAAGAAGACTTAAGAAAGGAGTGGCAAACAATGTCATATAAGAAATGTGGAACCCCAGTGATCAAGGACCTTACACACGTTAACCCGCGACTTACAGGGGGAGGCTATTTTTTGCCCCCCCCCCCCGCTATTTTGCAATAACTCCTACATGAACACAGGTAGTCACCAAAAATGCAGTACCTTCTCTCACATCAATTCTACACATGTTGGCAAAAGGAAAAATATGAGGTTATGATAAGTCAACCGGGAATGACGTCGGAGAGACGTCATGTTCTTCGGTTTTTGTTGCAAAATAATGGTTTGCGGAAAACGCTGTCAAAGGTACGATGTTTGAGATAAACTCAATTGTCTTAAATAAAATTACTGACAATAGACAATATCAAACTGCTATCTCGGATTTTAGTTTTTTTTATTCAAAATTTTGAGAAATCCAAATACATTTTTTAAAACAAAATTTTCAAGAAAAAATCAGAATTATCCAAAAACCGGAATATATGTGATCGAGACGTGTGCGGTGAATATGTGTATCAAATTTGAAGTCGATATCTTCGAAAATGACTACTTATGACCTTTAAATGACCAGAAGACCACCTCCCACAGCATTACTATGCATAAAAAACGCATTTCCGTTTTTGCGTTTTACTTCTATTTATATGGAACAAACAATGTTCGAATGTCATTTTTCGCGTTCTAGACGAGAAATCAACCCATACACATGTGTTACAACGCCTAATGACCGTAATCTGCAGTTTCACCCATCATGAATTCAGAAAGAAGTATATCCACTTGATATTAATTTGTCCAAACTTCCAACTTTGAATTAGGGAATAATTGTATTTCTTTCTTAAATTTAGATCACATCATTGTTATACCATAATGGAATAAGAAATTGTTGCCCAACAGATTTTCATGAAAAATATAATTGGAACATTCCGTCCGGAGTGCCTAAGATTGCCAGAAATATTCAATATTCTATCGGGAATTTCTTTCACCGTGTATGGAACGGAAACGGCACCAACAACTATATGTTCGTAAAACGACTCGGTCCATATCCAGTATATTGTATGAGTATATCAGCTCAGTCGGGACAGCGCTGGGCTTACAATCTGACACACCCTGGCAAAGTGGGATTCACGTCACTTAGGCGCTTGCTCTTTGCTCTTGGCGGGGATGGTCCAGCCAAGGAATTTTTTCCATTTTCTGGACTTTTTGGGTCCAAGGAATTTTGATTCATTTTGTTCTGGAAATTTGCTTCTTTTTCACCTGATCTTACTCACATTGTAGTTAAAATATAATTACTTTTCCTCACAAGGATTTAATACCTATTAAAAATAAGGAACTTTTACTTTTCAAATGAAATAATTTATAAAAAAATGAAAATCCGAATTTTTCTAACAGAAAATTTTACTCTCTGGGACCAGGTCATGAAACAAACTCCACCACTGCTGCGACCGGTGGCAGTAGCCGCATTCAAGGTCAGATGAAGCCATCGGGCCGGGCGACCGTACCCAGGGCTTGGGGAACGTAAAGTTTCCGCTACTAAATCATGCCGTATATCTGGAAATGCCCGATCGGATGGTGGGGTCAGGACCCATGCAACCAGCTCTGCTTAGCATGACGTGTCCTGATCTCGGAAATCCATCCCATCAATACTAAACACTCAGACTTAAATGGATAACAAAATTACTGTTTGTTTATTGGGGTTTTAGGTTACGCCGACTCGATGATGATGATTGGGGTTTAGGGGCGCTCCGACAACGAAGGTCACATGGCGCCCACGCCGACTCAAGAATGAGAATGTGTTTCTCCACTGTCGCATCCTCCGCTAATAGTTGTATCAACTGCATGAAAGCAGGCTGTTGCCCAGTCGCCCTACATTACGCGCAGCTACTCTGCCAAGGCTAGGTGCCAGTTACGAACCGCCCAGTATTGTCACACAAAGCTGCACAAAGGATACATAAAGGACAGGCCAACTCCCTGGCGGCAAGGATAATTGGAGCTCTAAACACCTGCAGACTTGTCTTCCACTCCCACCATACCTGGATTACCACAAGTTTGCCAACCTCGCAAGCACAAGAGAACACGCCAAACATCCTGAGACCGGTATAATGTCAGCCATCTACCTACACTGCCGCTCCCATCAGCTGCGGCAGTGCCCGTCAGGAAGGTGTCTCACCTCGCCGGTGGTCAGGTGGATGATCTCGAAGGCGTGCTTGACGATACGCACGGCCATCAGCTTCTTGCCGTTGTTGCGGCCGTGCATCATCAGCGAGTCTGTGAGCCGCTCCACGATCGGGCACTGCGACTTGCGGAACCGCTTGGCGGCGTACCGGCCGGCACTGTGCGGCATGTAGCGCGCGTGGCGCTCCTTCACGGCGATGTAGTCCTGCGGCGGGCGCGCGGTCAGGGGAGCTGGCGGCGGCGGCGTCACCAGCGGGACACGTAACAGCCCACATTCCGGGGAGGAGGCGTCACCAGCGGGACACGTGACAGCCCACATTCCGGGGAGGAGGCGTCACCAGCGGGACACGTGACAGCCCACATTCCGGAGAGGAGGCGTCACCAGCGGAACACGCGACAGCCCACATTCCGGGGAGGAGGCGTCACCAGCGGAACACGCGACAGCCCACATTCCGGGGAGGAGACGTCACCAGCGGGACACGTGACAGCCCACATTCCGGGGAGGAGGCGTCACCAGCGGAACACGTGACAGCCCACATTCCGGGGAGGAGGCGTCACCAGCCGGACACGTGACAGCCCACATTCCGGGGAGGAGGCGTCACCAGCGGAACACGAGACAGCCCACATTCCGGGGAGGAGGCGTCACCAGCGGAACACGCGACAGCTCACATTCCGGGGAGGAGGCGTCACCAGCGGGACACGTAACAGCCCACATTCCGGGGAGGAGGCGTCACCAGCGGAGCACGCGACAGCCCACATTCCGGGGAGGAGGCGTCACCAGCGGAACACGCGACAGCCCACATTCCGGGGAGGAGGCGTCACCAGCGGAACACGCGACAGCTCACATTCCGGGGAGGAGGCGTCACCAGCGGGACACGTAACAGCCCACATTCCGGGGAGGAGGCGTCACCAGCGGAACACGCGACAGCCCACATTCCGGGGAGGAGGCGTCACCAGCGGAACACGCGACAGCCCACATTCCGGGGAGGAGGCGTCACCAGCGGGACACGTAACAGCCCACATTCCGGGGAGGAGGCGTCACCAGCGGGACACGTGACAGCCCACATTCCGGGGAGGAGGCGTCACCAGCGGGACACGTAACAGCCCACATTCCGGGGAGGAGGCGTCACCAGCGGAACACGTGACAGCCCACATTCCGGGGAGGAGGCGTCACCAGCGGAACACGTGACAGCCCACATTCCGGGGAGGAGGCGTCACCAGCGGGACACGTGACAGCCCACATTCCGGGGAGGAGGCGTCACCAGCGGAACACGTGACAGCCACATTCCGGGGAGGAGGCGTCACCAGCGGGACACGTGACAGCCCACATTCCGGGGAGGAGGCGTCACCAGCGGGACACGTGACAGCCCACATTCCGGGGAGGAGGCGTCACCAGCGGAACACGTGACAGCCACATTCCGGGGAGGAGGCGTCACCAGCGGGACACGTGACAGCCCACATTCCGGGGAGGAGGAGTCACCAGCGGGACACGTAACAGCCCACATTCCGGGGAGGAGGCGTCACCAGCGGGACACGTGACAGCCCACATTCCGGGGAGGAGGCGTCACCAGCGGGACACGTGACAGCCCACATTCCGGGGAGGAGGCGTCACCAGCGGGACACGTGACAGCCCAGTCAGGGGAGGAGACGTCACCAGCGGGACACGTGCCAGCCCAGTCAGGGGAGGAGGCGACGTCACCAGCGGGACGTGACAGCCCAGTCAGGGGAGGAGGCGTCACCAGCAGGACATGTGACAGCCCACATTCAGAGGAGGCGTCACCAGCCGAACACGTGACAGCCTGCAGCAACAATACTGCATTACTGCATGCAAGATAAAGAGCAGATGAGCAGATGAAGCAGATGGAGGGCTCATAAGGTCAGAACCAAGGATTGAGATATTAAACATATCTTGCCGGTTATGACTGCCATGGGCCAGTTAATAACAGATGACCTTGCTGGTTACTACTACATAACCAGGTAAGATAGGCCAAGAATACCTATACTCACAATTGATTGAACTCAGGTAGTGTGAAAATTTGATGTCAAATTTTGCAGAATCAACGAAGTGTTGGCACTGCAGCTAGTCGACCACAATACCTAATCAGTCAACTACACCAGCCTAAAATTAATTTGAAATGATTGAATAATGTTTAGATGTGTATTTTCACATGGTGTTATTGCCACAAATGACAAGTAATGTATCTCTACCTCAATAATGTGTGCCACTTATTCAGTTTGTTCCTGCCTGTGTATACAAGTGCATGTGACCATAGTGAAACGAATCTCAGTAATCAGTATCTACAGGCTGCTGCCTAACACCCACATACCTAGCATAAACTTGGCCTTCAAAAACAGTGGCATTGTGGTTTTTGATCACCAATGGATAATCAACGCTTTTGTGGATGGATAGGTTTATAAAAATATGTTGACAGGAATGTAGCCAAATAGTCAAATGTGGGCAACATCCCACTTCATGATGAGAGAAGACTTGTATGCAGCTCAAAACTCACCTGGAGTGAGATGTCCGGCACCTGGACATCCTCACAGGACCACCTGCCGAACAGGTGGATCTCTGGCATGTCAGCGGGTTGAGGCGCCATCTCCTCCTCCTCCACTGCTGCGGGGGCAGCTGCCGCCTCATCATCCCAATCAGCCATGACTGTAACTGGAGACACAGTGGCACATGGCAAATATTATCAAAACAACAATTATCCATACAATATGCATGCTGACAACTAAGTGTTATTAAAATAGTACAATAGGTGGATAAGCATACAATGATGAATGAATCAGTGTCCTAGGATTGCGAAATTTGGGTGGAAAACGACACCCTGTGGGTAATATTTTTCCACTCTTTCCCCAAGTTTTACTGTGAATTTTCCACTCCCTAAATCAAGATGTATTGGGCAACTATAACCCTAACACTGATATTACTAATGCTAATAATAACCTGTGGATGAAAACAAAACAGGTTAGGAGCTGATTCTGATGAGTGAGTTTAGGTAAACCTGGTAGTTTTGGCAAAGCCTGATATGGTCTTTTTTTAGGCTGAATTTTCCACTCTCCATGGTTATTTTTAGGCTGAATTTTCCACTCTTCATGGTTATTTTTAGGCCGAATTTTCCACTCCGCACCCTGGTTTCTAAGCAATTCCTTGGACCCTGGAATGAATGTTGCATTTGAATAACAGAGGCTTGTGAATGCACCATTCATGGTTTTTAACCCATTAATGCCTGGTTGTATTTTGTCAGGTAAATGTATGGGCTTATTTTTTTTTGGGTGCAGTGAGTGCCAATGTACTATTTTTGCAAAATGCATGTGCAACTCATAATAGCAGCTGATTATTCTTGGGACATATACAACCCAACGGAAACTAATGGGTCAAGTTTGTGTATTCTGCAGTTTATGTGCAGACTCCAAATTTGATACCCATATGAAGTACAAATGAGCCATTATCATACATGCATAGGCCTTTAAAACCTGACCAACTCACCATAGAAAGGGTGGGATATTGGGATATTGAAACAAAACCTGACCAAACCTAACATTCTACCCAAACCCTAGCTAACCTTACTTCACATGAAGCCCACCAAAATCAGTTTATTTACACCAAAACTGGGTGACAGCTTTGGAATCAGCACTTCAAAAATTCCAAGACTAAGCAAAATGGAGTGTTATGGTAAAACTTAGTCAGTGACAATTTATTTGTTCGCACATGCTTCTCATAAGACTCATGTGGCTTGGTTTTAATTTAGAGGCTGTCCAGAGGCAGGTATAAGGCACTAGGATGGCCAATAGGGGGTTTAGGGGTGACCCACCTTCCACTGTTATTTGGCAGGATGGCCATTTGTTAACAACTAAGACATAACAATAGGGAACCTGTTAGGTTATGTGAGTTGGTCTCACTCACTACAGCACACACCATATGTACACACATTGAGATTTAATTGATGGGGTGATGAAGCCAGCAGATCACTGACAGATGTCAGTTGTTGTTCATCCTAATCCACATAGCAAACTTTCAAAAACAGCACACAAATATTGATCAGCATACAGCAAAAACACCACAAAAGCATGCCCTGGGCCATGAAACTTTGGTAAAATGATAAAAATCGAAATTGAAATAACACAGATCTAGACTTAACCCAGACATTCTAGCTAACATGCTAGCATCAGCTAGACTTAATGCTGCAATGAAATGGCTCAAGCAGTTGGCTGGAAACCTACAGCATATCAGTTGCTGGCACTAGGCCAAATAATTCATTTTTGACACATCAATATTTTGATCCAGACCAATAGAAATGGTATTGAGGAAAATGACTGATTTACTAATGGCAATTATGAAGCAGTGTATAATAGTGATGGGATGAATGGCACATGAATCTGTGCATTATGGCTCATAATTAAGTTTTAGACACAGATGTTCAGATTTCAAATGTTCAATAATTATCTCAGAAATTAATACAATATTGCTCTTAAAATTGCACCATTTTTTTTTTGTATCTCTTGGCTCATGTGAATCATTTTTTTAAAGTCAAATTAAAATAACTCAAATATGGATGCAGTAAGATGCAGACAGATGAATAATTTTGTTCAATACAATTTTTGTCTTCATAATTGCATGTAATAACATTTGAAAAAAGTTATATTTACTTAAATATAAACTTTTTTTATAAAGGTTATATTACCTTACCTTAGCGGAATTGGGAATTTAAAGGTCACATGGCCTGGGGGCCCGCTCTCATCAAGTTCTGATTCATGGATGTGCATCCTCAATATGGTACGGAACACATCTTAAGAAAATGACAAACATATTTGATGTAATTTGTCGCCATGTGATGTCGCCTCTATCTCCCCCCAAAAAACATTTTTTTTTTTAAACAAATTAATTAACAAGAACAAACTGAACAATTATGTAGATAGTTGAGTTGATAAGTGGATGGAGTAAACAATATGAGTTGTGAGAAGTGGATGTAGTAAACAATTGCACATCAGATGATGTGATTATTTTTTCAGACTGGCCATTTTCCATGGGGACTAGGTGTTTTAGTGAAATGTCAATCATTGTGTCAATTTTTGCATCCTTAAGTACAGTGCCTATGACAAGCAGTGCCTACAATGAGCTCTGACCACTTCAGTTCCTGGCACTAGGTTCAACAAATCAATTTATTGATGCAAAGTGGGCAGAGCTGTCATAGGCACTGTACTTAGGATAGAGCGGTAATCGCCACACCGTGTGTGGATTGCTCAAGAATGTAAATACATACATACATACATACAACAAACAGACACAATTATTGACATTTTGCTAAGAACCACTTAGTCCCCATGGAAAATGGCCAGTCCTGAAAAATAATCATACCATCTGATGCACAACTGATTACCCCATCCACCACGGTCACAACTCAAACTGTTTGTTTTTAAGTTTTTGGTTTGCTTCAGGAAAGATTGAGATGCCATCACATGGCAACAAATTACAACAAATATGTTTCATCATTTTCTTAGGATAACCTTTTTACATTTTTCAAGTTTATATTTTAAAAGTAAATAAAACTAATTTTGTAATGTAATTACATTAAATTATGACAAATTATTGTGAAATTATTATTAAGTTTTTTATATTCACCCATGCTGTTACTGCATCAATATTTTGAATAGTGATTTGAATGAGTCAAAAAAAAATATTCAGGTGAGCCATGGGATCAAAAAATTGATGCACTTATAAAACAATATGGCATCAATTTCCATGAGAATTATTGAACATATAGGTGGCTGCAACTGTACTATGAGCCACAATGTACAGATGCATATGCCATTCATCCCATCACTGTTGTCCAGTTGCAGTGCTTCAGAAGTGCCGTTTGTAAACCGGCCATTTTCCCCAATACCATTTCTATCCGGCTGGATCAAAATATTGACGCGTCAAAAAAAATATTATTTGGGCCTAGTGTCAGCAACTGACTGCATACAAAATTGACGCGTCAATACATTTATTTTAGGGCCCTAGTGCCAGCAACTGACATGAAGGGTAGAAACAAACGAGGTCGAGGCCATGAGAACACCATTACAACTAACAATGATGTTCTTGGGTACAATAGTACCTACGTTGTGTTTGGTATCCTGAATAAGATATAGTTAATAAAATACGGAAAATGGATTACCTGAGGGAAGTCACTCTCGTAGCAAACCTCACCGGAAAAAGGACATTGTTTACGCAGGGTTGCCATTTCTGTAAAGTTATGTACCTCGATGAATGCAAATTGAAAACAAAATCATTTAATATCCTCAAAATGTATGTTAATAATCCTTTTATGGTTCAAGAAAGAAAAGAAATGATTTTTTTACCTATTATTTCAACAATAAAACCCCCTAAATTCAGTCAGCTTGTGTGTGATTGGTCAATCTCAAATGACGTCAAAAGAGATAAAGGAATTCAAATATGGCGCAATTGTTTCGAAACAAGCGCAACACGGAAAAAAAATGAAACACCAAAACAGCATAATAACATTACGCGGCCCCACACACACATCGCAGGGTTCAAATCTGATACCACCTACAAAAAGTAGTAATATTGTGCGCGGTCAGTGAGGTGGATAAAATATGATAACGTAATTGAAAATTGTACCCGTATTTATACATTTTATGCAGCCTCTCTTCATTTCATCACAGCATCTCAATCTTGAGATGACAAAGGATAGTGGGCGAGTGCAGCCAGTTGCGAGTTGACCTTGGGTCTGTTCCATTGGCTCCTCTAACCTCCTCTAACCACCTCAAAGCTCCTCCAAATTAAAATTATAGTTCCCGTGGCTCATCCAATCTCGCCTCAAACCTCCGAAATGGAAGGTGGTTTTTCGGAGGAGGCTATGGTAGATATTAGTGGCGCAGTTCATTCATTTGTAGTTCTTACGCCAGATTTGTTGTTACACATAAGAGAAAGAGAGTGAGGACTGAATGTGAAGTTGATGTGGTGCAAATAGTATTTTTTCTTTTCGTTTTCCCCATGGGTACTTACAAATTGGGTATCAAAATTCAAAATTGTGTATTTCATATTTGTTGTGGATCTGAGCATCAGCACTGTCTACTTGACATGCTCGCAAACAGCTGATACCTCATCCAAAATTGTTCCTGTGGAGACGCAAATCAGTGCTCCTCCAACCTCCTCTAAACTAATCTCATCTTTTTTTGGAGGAGCCACTGGAACAGACCCCTTGCCCACCTTGCCCACAGGCCACAGCAACAGGTGACAAATCAATATAGGACTTCAAGACCACTGCAATTTGAACATACAAGTCAATACTATGGTCTTCTTTAAGACTTGCTAGATACCAAGATTCCTGCAGATTGTTCAAAATTAAAATATTGTTTAATGATTTCCCTAAAGTTGGTGAAGCACAAGGCAAATGGATCAACCTCAGAAACAGAAGGTAGTTCTTCTTCGTTCTGAATCGTCTGGTCCAGACAAATATGCAAGTGTTCTCCAAGGACAAGGATATGATGTGTATAATGTACCGACATTGGACTTTACTTATCAGAACTTGGATATTCTTGGAGAGCAGTTGAACTCTCCATCTTTGTTCTCTGGTATTGTTTTTACCAGCCCAAGAGCAGTTGTTGCCACCAGTGAGGCAATTCAAATTGGGGGATGCTTCAACTCAGCATGGACTGACAAGCTGTGTTTTGTTGTTGGTGAAAAGACTGGTGCTTTGGTGGAGGAAAAACTGGGTTTGAGTCACACTGGCAGTGAATCTGGTGATGCTTCATCACTTGCCAATGTCATTGCAGCAAAGATGACTGATAAGAGTTTGCCATTGTTGTTTCCATGTGGTAATTTGAAGAAGGAAACTCTTCCAAAGAAGCTGAATGATGCTGGCATTTCATTACACTCCTGCACAGTCTATGTGACTCAACAACACCCCAGCCTGACAACAAAACTGAAACAGTATATCCAGTTGAGGCCAGATTTCGCTGTATACTTTAGCCCATCTGGTGTTAGCTTCAGCCAGGAGGTTATGAAGCAGGCTGACTGCCTTGAACAGATGAAGCATGTGTCCATTGGTCCCACCACCAGAGATGCACTAGAGAAGAGTGGGATAAAAGTATTTGCCTCTGCAGCAAAGCCATGCCCTGAAGCTGTCCTAGAGATAATCAAGGGTTCACCAATGTAAATCTGGACTTTGTGTCATGATGTCTATATACTTGCAACATATTCTTTTCTGCTAGAAGGGTATTATAGATACATACTTCATGTATCTCTGAAGTCTGCTCCTCATTTTACCTCATGTTGCCTCACTTTATTACTGGAACTGGTACCATTTATTTTCTTCAAGATGCTAATTGCTACTGTAACTTTGGTTTCTTTGCTCTGGACTTTGGCTTTCTTTGTAGGTACCTGATGTACCTGAAACCTGATATGGGATACCTGATATCTGTTGTACTTGATTGCTGACACTATGCTGTGGATAATTTCACTTTGAAAAGTGGTGAGTTGACCATGTTTCTGTTATAGTTAATCATGGTAACCATACTGAGCTCACCTGTGGAAGAAAGCAGTTCAAGATGATATTTGTGTATCTATATAGTGCTTCCAAGTGACAAATACAATGTGGTGTTGTGTCCAGTGGATGTAACACAACCATATGGTGGCTCTGAGGGCACTGCTGCCTCGCAGCGCTGTGCTGGCTGCGCCTATGCACCACCGCTGTTCAACAGCTGGCTGCGCCTACTCGCCTCGAGCTGGACGCATGACATCTGACCCGGTGTGGGGCTGGCGCGGGACTTGGTGGATAATGCCTGGGCTGAGCGGTTGTGGTCTGTGTTTCGGTGCAATATAGCAGCAGCAGAAAGTGAGTGTAAATGTTGAGACGCCAACAGTGTTAAAAAAGCTGTGTTTGTGATCATATCATCCAGTCTGTTCATCCCATCATCCAACTTCACTTTTGCCATCTGCATTTGCTTTGGTATGCATTATGTATGTTTCACACTATCCACCATTGTGACTCATGCAGAGATCTGACAGTGTCCATGTGGCAAAAGGATGGTGTTGTGTTGCTTTTAAGTCCAATGTTGTATGGGGGCAGATCCAGAATGGCAAAGAAGTTGGTTTGGTATGCCAATTTTAAAAACAGTCGCACAATTTTGAAACCCATTGGATTTGCCTTACTTATGCATGTGTAGCTGATTCAAAAGACTTACCTTAGCAAACATAACAGCTTTGATTTTCTTCTCAGTCAGGGAATGTCAATTTCGTCTGTCAGGGATTATGTGGGGGTATTAGTCCCTCCCCCTCCATTTGGATCAGTCAGTGCTGCCGTGCACCCTGTACCTGCTGTGTGGTGCTTGTCCGTTCCTTCGACCATACAGATAAATTACGCTAGGTAGTAAGCCACTAGTGAAATTGTCCGCAACTTCGACCGTACGGAAAGGTCATCAAAGGTCACGATTTTTTTTGCGTACTATGTATCAATCAAACGCTTATATCTTCTGTGTTAATGGACTTAGCGGAATCCAACTTTTACCGAATACTCTACAGGGTTTCACCATTCGGAAAAAGTCGAGAGAAAAAAAAATCACGTGACCTTTGACCTTACAAGGTCAAAGTTGTAATTTGTTTTATTTATTTGTTTGCCTCGTAAAAAGGCCAAACTTGGTACAATGAATGAATTCGACATCCTCTAGGAATGTGCAGAAAAAAGGGCGGAGACTTTTCAACTTTTTGAGAAACCGCCATTTGAGTATGGCAAGGTAGTGAGAGACAAATGCCCCGAGGCTATTTCTATGTTGCTTGCGATAATGCGGGTTTCTGGCACGATTGATGTGAAATGTTGGGGGTATCTTCCATTTGATGTGTGCATTCAGTTTCCGAGTTTTCAGATCGATCTGACCTCGCATGACCTCACATGACCTTGTAATAGTGTATGAGGAACCACTCTTAAATCACATTACGCTATTGTGATTCATTGGCACCCTCCCCATTTCAAGATTCGGTTGCCCCCCGCCACCACCACCAACCCTGCGTAAGTGCGTGTAACGAAACATGTGTGGATTCCGCATGAATACACTACTGCCATTGTATGTGTTTCTTTTACATTCGTTGTTTATAATAGTGACGTCGGTGGGCAACATAACCCTGCAATTGCAAGGGCGAAAATGAATAACAATAACATGAAGTGATTAAGAGCGGTTCGTAGCATTGGTAAAACATATTTGTGGGTCATACACTTACAAGGTCATGCGAGGTCAGATTGATCTGAAAACTCTGAAACCGAATGTACACAGCAAATGGAAGCTACCCACTAAATTTCATGTCAATCGGGCCAGAGAAACTCGCATTATCGCAAGCAACATGGAAATACCCTCGAGGCATTTGCCCGTCTCACTCCATTGCCATACTCAAAGGGCGGTGTCTCAAAAAGTTGAAAAGTCTCCGCCCTTTTTTCTGCACATTCTTAGAGGATGTCGAGGCCATTCCTTGTACCAAGTTTGGCCTTTCTACGAGGTATTTTTTTAACATTTTACGACTTTGAGCTTGTCAGACTGGTTATTGATTCACTTTTTTTTGGAAGGATTCAATCACGATTCATTTTGGAATATGAATGATTCAGTCGCCGTTTGATTCATGGATAACCATTTTGAGAAATGATTCTTTCCGATTCAAAGAATCAATTTTTTTTTTATCAAATCACGTTTAACTCTCCATTGAAATAGCATTGCATCGTCTTTTTGATTCAATCAGCCTAGTTTCTATGTGGGGTTTCATTCAATCATGATTCATAAATAAACAAATCCGGTAGTGAATCGAATCTTCTTTGATTCAAGGGATTTTGATTGAATGATTCCAATCGATTCAATCAGAGTCGAATCAATAACCAGTCTGGCAGTCTGGTTATTGATTCAACTTTTTTGGAACGATTCAATCATGATTCATTTTGGAATCTGAATGATTCAATCACCGTTCGATTCACGGATAAAATGGTGAGCATTGATTCTTTCCGATTCAAAGAATCAAAACAAATATTTTAATCTATTCACGTTTGATTCAACATTTAAATATGTGGTGAATTTATGTAAAATGAATGCAAATGGAAACACACACACGTGTGTGTGTGTGTGTGTGTGTGTGTGTGTGCGTGTGTGTGTGCGTGTGCGTGTGCGTGTGCGTGTGCGTGTGCGTGTGCGTGCGCGTGCGCGTGCGCGTGCGCGTGCGCGTGCGCGTGTGCGTGTGCGTGCGCGTGCGCGTGCGCGTGCGCGTGCGCGTGCGCGCGTGCGCGCGTGCGCGCGTGCGCGCGTGTGCGCGTGTGCGCGTGTGCGCGTGTGCGCGTGTGCGCGTGTGCGCGTGTGCGCGTGTGCGCGTGTGCGCGTGTGCGCGTGTGCGCGTGTGCGCGTGTGCGCGTGTGCGCGTGTGCGCGTGTGCGCGTGTGCGCGTGTGCGCGTGTGCGCGTGTGCGCGTGTGCGCGTGTGCGCGTGTGCGCGTGTGCGCGTGTGCGCGTGTGCGCGTGTGCGCGTGTGCGCGTGTGCGCGTGTGCGCGTGTGCGCGTGTGTATGTATGTATGTATGTATGTATGTATGTATGTATGTATGTATGTATGTATGTATGTATGTATGTATGTATGTATGTATGTATGTATGTATGTATGTATGTATGTATGTATGTATGTATGTATATATATATATATATATATATATATATATATATATATATATATATATATATATATATATATACATGATCATACAAATTTTGTTACAGCAATACTATTTCAGTATAAATGAATGTAGCCACTGGGACTGCATGTATTTGCACAATTTACCAGTGTACTTTAATCGTTAAATCTTTTGATTCAATCAGCCTTGATTTGATGCCGGTTTTGATTCAATCACGATTCATGAATCAAAAGATCTGGTGGTGAATCAATTATTTTCTTATTCAAGGAATTCAAAGGAAAGGCGAAAGCTCTTGCATTGTTCAAGAGCTTTCTATTGTTTTTCCCGTTTGTTCCTACCTATTCCCGAAATATTTGAGTGTTCGAAGCAAAGTCCTGAAACTGGAAAATCTGACCTTTGATGACCTCTGGTGACCTCAATATTGACCTGATAAAAAATGCCTGAAATAGTTTCAAAATGCATTTTGACGAGCTTTAGAACGGTGTTTTCTGTTTTTGTCTACGTCCCATAGGAGTCAAGTTAGCGGGGAGGGGGCGTCAAAACGCCCGCCCGCCGCCGCCCCCCCCCCCCCCCCCCCCCCCCCGGCACGGTGAAGGTGGCGCCGAGCACCGGCACGGCGCGGGTTAACAGAATATAATAGATCCCCGGCTGGAAACTTCGGGTGTTAGTGACAACAAGCAAATATCGGGTACTTCTGTGATCTGTGCAATTTTGAAACAATTTCCTGGCTGTTTTGAGTATCAATATTCATGTTCTACATCCATCTAAATACAAAATGCGAACGTTGCTCAGTGCTCACGTCACGTTTGCAATAAAACATTTATTTCACAATGACAAACAGGGACTTCAGCCATACCCGATATTCGCCCGCTGTCCGATATAGTCCGCGAGTCAACCAGCGCGGAGAAGTTCAGACAACATTTTAGTTGGCGATGAATTTCAGAAACATCGATAAAGACGTGCAGTCTCTCTCAATGCTCATGTTTCCAGATTAACATCACTCATACATATCTCCCCTGATGAACTGCACAAACCAAGCCTGTGGCATAATCGGACACACATTCCCACATGCATGATACAACTCAGTCGATACAGTGTGTTTACAGCCTGCAGATCAAACTCCTGGCGCCATTATCAGGCTGTGTCTCAGAGCAGCTCTCGGGCCTTGTCTCAGAGCAGCTCTCAGACCTTGTCTCAGAGCAGCTCTCAGACCTTGTCTCAGAGCAGCTCTCAGACCTTGTCTCAGAGCAGCTCTCGGGCCTTGTCTCAGAGCAGCTCTCAGACCTTGTCTCAGAGCAGCTCTCAGACCTTGTCCCAGAGCATCTATCAGACCTTGTCCCAGAGAAGCTCTCAGACCTTGTCTCAGAGCATCTATCAGACCTTGTCTCAGAGCAGCTCTCAGACCTTGTCTCAGAGCATCTATCAGACCCTGTCCCGGAGAAGCTCTCAGACCTTGTCTCAGAGCAGCTCTCAGACCTTGTCCCGGAGAAGCTCTCAGGCCCTGTCGTCCCGGAGCATCTATCAGGCCTTGTCCCGGAGCATGGCGGTGGTGACGGAGCCAGCGCTGGTTACTAGGCACACGTTACTCTCCGTCTCCAGGACAAGGACAGGCGGCCGCGGGGCGTCCGGCTGCACGCGCCGCGCGGCCTCGGCCAGCACGGCCAGCCGTCCGCTAGCCGACTCCTGCAGCTTCCCGGCGGCGGCCAGACAGAGGCCGGCGGAATCCACCGCCAGCAGGCCATGCGCGCCGTCCGCCTGGCTGTCCCCGACCGCGGCCGTCACCGCCGCGTCCATGGCGCTCAGAAGCCTCGGACAACGGAGGAGTCGTTGGCCGTCACCGGAGCTGGAAACAGCGGTCACCGTCACCGTCAGAAGGTCACCGTCACCGTCACCGTCACCGTCAGGCCGTCACCGGAGCTGGAAACAGCGCGGCAGCCGGGTATTATCATACCCGTCAAACAACTGTCAGCCGGGTATTATCATACCCGTCAAACAACTGTCAGCCGGGTATTATCATACCCGTCAAACAACTGTCAGCCGGGTCAATTCTCAATTCTCCCCCCGCGGAAATTATTAACTAAAGCCAACCATTCGCACATCAGTGAACAAAAAAATAATGGCTATTTAAAGCAAAATCAAATTCAACCAAAGCATGGTAGTCGCTGCTGAACAGTAAAAACGAAGAGAAGAGGGCTTCCCCCTTCCTTAGAGTTAAAATGATTTTCTCATCTGGCGGGCTTAACCTGCTGAAGCACCTAATTTAAGTGTGTACATCCATTTTTTCGAGCCAGCCATGAAGTCAGACCAGCACTTTTAGTTTTTTAATATTGTTATTGTGTTGTGCTCAAGGGCGTAGCCAGGGGGGGGGCAAGGGGCCATGGCCCCCTTCTAAAGGCCAGGCGGGCCCCTCTGGCGACCGAGCAAAACACTGGGGCCGAAGGCCCCAGTGTTTTGGGTGGTGTCGCGCCCACAAAACGCCTTACGTCGAATAAAAGAACGCCCACGTACCTAAACAAAATCATAACATGAATGAATAACAGCACTTTCTTGTCTGTTAAAGGCATGCATATGTAAATACGTAGAACAGGGCCCCAGCCAGTGTGGATAGGGCCCTCTACCAGCTTTTAAAGGGCCCTGCCGATCTCCAGAGGTCCCCTGCCTTCATTTAGAGGGCCCCTGCCGGTTGTAGAGGGCCCTCTGCCAGTCTATAGGGCCCTGCCGATCTGTAGAGGGTCCCTGTCGATCTGGAGAGGGCCCTCTGCCGGCCTTTAGCGGGCCCTGCCGATCTGTAGATCGCCCTTCCAATCTGTAGAGGAACTCTGCCGGCATTTAGAGGGCCCTGCCGACCTGTAGAGGGCCCTCTTCCAGGCTTTAGGGGCCCTGTCGATCTGCAGTGTCCCAGCCAATCTGTAGAGGCTGAGGGCCCTCTGCCGGCCTTTAGAGGACCCTTTCAGCATGTAGAGGGCCCTCTTCCAGCCTTTAGGGGCCCTGTCAATCTGCAGAGTGCCCGAGCCAACCTATAGAGGGCCCTCTGTCGGCCTTTAGTGACCCTGCCGGCCTTTAGGGAGTCCTTCCGGCCTTTCGAGGGCCCCGTCGGCCTTTAGAGGGCCCTGCCGATCTGTAGAGGGCATCTGCCGGACTTTAGAGGCCCCTGCCTATCTGTAGAGGGCCCAGCCAATCTGCAGAGGGCATCTGCCGGCCTTTAGAGGGCCCTGCCGCTCTGTAGAGGGCCCTCTGCTGACCTTTAGAGGGTCCTGTGGTGGTAGAGGTGGTCTGCCGGTCGAGCGCCGGTGAGGCTCTCGCAGGAAGACCAGTCAAAGTTATCATTGTTTTTCAGTGTATGCTAGTAACGTCTGAGAGGAGTACAAGGCTTTGCCAATGTATGCTTTGGCTTTGACTCGAACTCGGATGCCACTACCAGGAATGATCGGAAGCCCAGCGTTCTCCCACTGAGCTACAGAGCACGTGGTACAATACGCGGACGACATTCAGGTGGCGGTCTCTGGTGGGACCCGCGACGTCGGCTCCCTGGTCCAGCTCATGGAACACAACCTGGCTTTGCTACCCCGGTGGTTTGGCAAAAATGGTTTCAAAATCAATGCTAAAAAAACTCAGTTCATCATCCTTGGCTCACGGCAAAACATCCAGCGCCTCCATCCTGTCAACATTATATTTATGGACGCCGACGTCGCCGGTTCCGCCACTGCCCTAAACCTGGATGTCACACTCGACCAGCACATGACCTTTACCTCTCATGTAGACAGTGTGGTACAGCGATGCACCGGCATGCTCTGCGGCCTGAACCATAGCAGGCATAGTCTGCCACAGTCAACTCTGCTGACGATTGTACAGGGGCTCGTCATCTCGCGTATTCGTTATTGTTTGGTAGTGTATGGCGTGTGCAACAGCACTCAGATGAAGCGTGTCCAGAAGTTGCTGAATTTTGCTGTCCGTGTTTTATCTGGACGTAGGAAGTTTGACCACATTAGTGATGTACTCCATAGACTGAACTGGTTTACTGCAGAACACATTTACTTGTATCACAGTCTTAACTTGCTTAAAGGGAAATAATGACCTTTTGATTTTGTTAGCAACAATTTCTTAGGCTACCGCTATGGTTTTAAAATTATTTTATTTAAATTTAAGAATTAAATAAAATTATTCCCAAATTCGAAGTTGTAAGTTTGGGAAAAATACAAAACAAGTACCTTGTGTACTTCATGAAGGTCATTGACAAATTCGCCCTTCCATACCATTGTTTACATCGATTGCGGCATTTTTGGAGGCTCTGTGACATTTCCGATCAAACTGAGCGCTGCTCGGACACACGCTAGTAGCGCTTTCGTTCTCCATGGCAACCAGGCGTCAGCCAATCAAAAGCCAGAAAGGGAATACGTTCTGGCTTTTCATTGGCTCACGCCTGGTTGCCATGGAGAACGAAAGCGCTACTAGCAACAACTCGCCACAATGGTTAAGTGCGCCGAGAAGCATGATAATGCTTTGTAAACAAATCGCCGACGCTAAATAGGTCGCCGTCGATGTGCATCGATGAGCTTCCGATTTAATTGCCAGTTTTGTGTTATTGTTTGTTAGTTTTTTGGGGAAAAATTATTATTTTTCATGATAATATAAAGCATAGTGTTATATACAGCCACAGACAAATTATACAATACTCCTAATGTTGAAAACAAATGAATTTATTTGCAAAAATTGAGGGTCGCAACCACTAACAATGCCGCCGTTGATGTGCATCGATGAGCTTCCGATTTTTTTGCCACTTTTTCCAATCGCTGTTAGTTTTAGAAGATCGCCGGGCATATAATCACAACAAGCAGAACGCACAATATATTTTCCACTCCATTACGTAAAAAAACAATACGGGAAAAGCCCGCAGTTTGATGAGGACCAAAAGTACTTGCAAGTACCGGTCGTTAAAAGTGTGGAACGCTTATCAACTTTAACTTGAAATATCTTTCGGTAGGAAAGTTTTCATGCAAAATGTGATGAATTTACAATATATTTTGGTCTCGTCTATCGATTTCAAGTGCTAACTCCATTTTTGTGGAAAAAGGTCATTATTTCCCTTTAAGCGTATGATTTCAACTTCGGAGCCCGAGACCATTGCCGTTGACCTGATCACACGTGGTGACTAGTCACGCCAGCGATCCGATCCGAGTCCGGCAGGCGTCGCTTAAAGGGAAATAATGACCTTTTGATTTTGTTAGCAACAATTTCTTAGGCTACCGTTATGTTTTTAAAATTATTTTATTTAAATTTAAGAATTAAATACAATTATTCCCAAATTCAAAGTTGTAAGTTTGGAGAAAAAATTCCAAACAAGTACCTTGTGTACTTCATGAAGGTCATTGACAAATTCGTCCTTCCCTACCATTGTTAACATCGAGTGCGGCATTTGTGGAGGCTCTGTGACATTTCCGATCAAACTGAGCGCTGCTCGGACACCCGCTAGTAGCGCTTTCGTTCTCCATGGCAACCAGGCGTCAGCCAATCAAAAGCCAGAAAGGGAATACGTTCTGGCATTTCATTGGCTCACGCCTGGTTGCCATGGAGAACGAAAGCGCTACTAGCGTGCGTTCGAGCAGCGCTCTGATCCGTGAAGCAATCCGTGAAGCATCCGTGATGCACGACTGACTATCAGTATAAGTCATGAATAACAACAACATGCAAACTATACCAACTCGAATAAAATAAGAGCGGAATGAATTGAACCCCAGGCAAGCTAGTATTCGCAAAGTATTCGGCACTGCGCCACAATAGCAAAAGGTGAGGGAAATGCATATTGGATACAATATTATTACGTCACAAGTTTCTGAAGTGTCAACTACTATGAAATACAGTGATAAAATACCTTTAATAATGATTAACAAGAAAATTCAAACTTAAAAACAATAATTTGAATAAGTCTTTAATTAGCTTTCAACTCGAAATCAGATATATTTTGCAATGCTACACAAGAATGGCACCAGTGACGTCATTAACAAATCCTGCTACGGGACTTGGGTATACTAATCAGGAACAACTCGCCAAGTGCGCCGAGAAGCATGACAATGACTTTGTAAACAAATCGCCGACGCTAAATAGGTCGCCGTCGATGTGCATCGATGAGCTTCTGATTTAATTGCCAGTTTTGTGTTATTGTTCGTTAGTTTTTTGGGGAAAAATTATTATTTTTCATGATAAAATAAAGCATAGTGTTATATACAGCCACAGACAAACTATACACAACTCCTAATGTTGAAAACAAATGAATCGATTTTCACAAATTGAGGGTCGCAACCACTAACTATGCCGCGTTGATGTGCATCGATGAGCTTCCGATTTTATTGCCACTTTTTCCAATCGCTGTTAGTTTTAGAAGATCGCCGAGCATATAATCACAACAAGCAGAACGCACAATATATTTTCCACTCCATTGCGTAAAAAAACAATACGGGAAAAGCCCGCAGTTTGATGAGGACCAAAAGTACTTGACAAAAGGTCAGAAATAGTGCAAGTACCGGTCGTTAAAAGTGTGGAACGCTTATCAACTTTAACTTGAAATATCTTTCGGTAGGGAAGTTTTCATGCAAAATGTGATGAATTTACAATATATTTTTATCTCGTCTGGCGATTTCAAGTGCTAACTCCATTTTAGTGGAAAAAGGTCATTATTTCCCTTTAAAATACTCGGTGGTCACCGCGTACAACGCCTTGCCCTCAACAATCAGATGCCTACCAACAACACGTTTCAAAAATGAGCTGAGGCAACACCTGCTGATAAAACAGCGGAGCGGGGTCGGCTAGGTGTGACGAAGCGTGTGTGTGTTTAAGCGTATATTGTGTGTGCGTGTGCGTGTGCGTGTGCCGTGCGTGCGTGCGTGCGTGCGTGCGTGCGTGCGTGTGTGTGTGTGTGTGTGTATGCTGCGTATGTGTGACGACCACCATGACCATGTGTTTTATCATATCGACATGGGGAACAGAATAGCCACAGCACAATGTGGATGTGCCTCATGATGTAAAATACAGGGGCAGACAAATCGCTCGTTTCTGCAGCATCAAAAGCTGTGTAATGTTAGTTTCATAATCTGCGTTCCTGAGATATAGAATAGGGTGTGATGTGCACGTGCGCACGTGCAGAGGCACATTATCCCCGACTTGTGGGAAGGCGGCGCTGAGAGGTCCCTAACCACACACAAAATTTGAACACAATCGGCTCAGCCGTTCCTGAGATATATAATAGGGGTGTGCACGTGCGCACGTGCAGAGGCACCCCACCCCAGACTTGTGGGGAAGTGGCGGCTGAGAGGTCCCTAACCACACACCAAATTTGAACACAATCGGCTCAGCCGTTGCAGAGTTTTTGCGAGAAAACACTTTTCAACACCCCTCACGCGGCACGCGCCACGCGCAGTAGTAGGCACAGTGAGCACCGGTCTCAAACAGGGTAGGTTGGATGGGGCCGCTAAGCAAAGAAGTCCGCTTGTCAATCGGACGTGTGGTTGCAGAGATATAAGCTTCTCAAAAGCGTCGCCACGGGTCGGGTCGGGCCGCGAATATTCATATTTTTCCCATATACCACGGAAGGACGAGCGAACGTAATCATCAGCAAATAAGTAAAAGGTATCTATGTCTGTTGTATTGCCGATGTCATTAATATAGAGAATAAATAAAAGAGGTCCTAAAATTGAACCCTGTGGGGCGCCAATTGTAATCATTTGTTTCTTAGATGCAACCTCACCAGCTGATACCTCTTATTAACCCGCGAGTTACTGGGGTATATTTAATAATGCGACGTACGGGGGGGGGGGCTATCCCCCCCCCCCTCCTCGGATCTCCGGAACTACTGGGCCGAATGTAAAAATTCAAAAGGCATTCGATAGCCCTGGGAAATTTATTGAGGGAAACATAATATTGTTGACCTCGGGGTCACCGATGACGTCACAGGTCAGGTCAAGTACACAATGTTTGACCGTGTCAAAAGGTCTCGATGGATGGAATTGTCGCGCAAAATTGCGATATTAAACGCATAAGCAGTCAATAAATCGGTATGATTGGTGTGTCGGACACTTCTAAGTACCTTTCTAAGCTATTTATGACCTTGGGTCAGGTCAAGGTCATCCGAGGTCACGAGGTAAAACTGCAGATTACGGTCATTAGGCGTTGTAACACATGTTTATGAGTTTGTTTTTCGTCTAGAACGCGAAAAATGACCTTAGAATATTGTTTGTTCCATATAAATAGAAGTAAAAAGCAAAAACGGAAATGCCCTTTTTGCATAGTAATGCTGTGAGGTGGTCGATTTTTGTCATTTATAGGTCATAAGTCAGTCATTTTTTGAAGATATCGACTTCAAATTTGGTACACATGTTCACCGAACACGTCTCGATCACATATATTCCGTTTTTTGGATAATTCTGTTTTTTGTTGTGAAAATTTTGGCTTTCTCAAAATTTTGAATAAAAAAAACTTAAAAAAAATCCCTGATGGCAGTTTGATAGCCCGGTCTATTGTCAGTAATTTGATTTAAGACAATTGAGTTTATCTCAAACATCCTACCCTTGACAGCGTTTTCCGCAAACCATTATTTTGCAACAAAAACCGAAGAACATGACGTCACTCTGACGTCATTCCCGGTTGACCTATCATAACCTCATATTTTTCCTTTTGCCAACATGTGTAGAATTGATGAGAGAAGGTACTGCAAGTTTGGTGACGATACTGGTGTTCGTTTAGAAGTTATTGCAAAATAACGGGAGGGGGGGGGGGGCAAAAAATAGCCCCCCCAGTAAGTCGTGGGTTAAGATGACTTTATCGTGTTGTAGAAACCCCTGGTATCACAATGCGGTGTATATTTTTTTTTTTGTCTCAAGAGAATTGCTAAGCAAACTGTATCCAAAGCTTTCTGTAAATCAAGGTATAAGGAGCATGTTATTTTGTAGATATTTTGTAACTTCATCGTACATGTGCACAACCGGCATGCACGTACTGTGTTATTTCCTGATTCCGAATTGAAGATTCAGGATATTTTCATTAACCCGCGCCCCGCTGTAGGTGGCAGAATCTGCCCCCCCCCCTCTCCTGGATTTTCTCAATAACTTGAAAACAATGATAGATATCGACGTCAATCTTTCAGTACCTTATGCTGCATCAATTCTACGTCTTATCAAAACATTTCAATGACAATAGTGGAGTATTTTGGGAGATAGTTACGTTTTAATCATTGTCTGCAAGTGCTGGAAGCAAAAATATGAATTCTTGCTAACATTGACATGAGACATGTAACATTATATGCATTATGGTGCATTGTGGCCGGACCCATTCCCCTGTATTCAGCAAACCCAGTCCCCACAATAATCAGGGTTTGCTGCAAACCCATATTTCAGTCAGTTGCATGCTGTTTCATAAATTGGAAATGTTACAGATGAGTTGGAAGATGCCAACATCATCAACCCAATCACATACTTATCCAACAGCAAATGTTGTTAGCGTCCTCATTCCAGGGGCGGATCTAGCCGTGGTTTTTACGGGGGCAAAATCCAGTGGCGTATTTCCAAAAAGTTGTGTGTGTGTGGGGGGGGGAGGGTAGTGGGCTGTCCGCGAGAAGTTGTTGACCCCCGGGGGGGGGGGGGGGGGGGTAGAGAGAACGCGACGTTAACCCGCGCCCCGCTGAGGTATTCAGCCGAACACGCCCCGCTGGGAGGGGGAGGGGGCATATTCTGGCCCTCGCTATCTTCCGAACCAATAACCGCAACGAGACGCGCAAGGCGGCAATCGAAAGCTCTCAATGAGACGCATCCAAAACATACGGGAAATTGTCCAAATAAGGTAGTATGTCAGGCAGGGTTGTGCCCGATTGCGCAATTGACTCAAGTTACTCCCGTCTTGTGGGCAGCCTCTCAGAACTGATAAGGAAGGAATGCCAGGGGTCGGGATCGGATCAGTAGGGGTGCAAGATTAGTGACAGATAATGTTTGACGATAAATTGCTCCTTCTAAAGAACTCTAGCACCTCCTACCGGCAGCGCTCGATACTCTGCTGGAACCCTGCCCGAACCGTGAGGGGTCAATACAAAATGGTGACAACTTGAGTCAATTACGTCATCGGGCACAACCCTGATGTCAGGTTACGGTCAGGTGAAAGGTCAAAATCGAGGTATTTGGGTCAATGGGCCGTACTTTCTATGTAAACCCTTACATTGCGACTATTATGGCACAAAGTGCTTTCAGAGGTATCTCTCGCATAAGCGAAATTGATGTTGAAATAAGGTCAAGGTCAGGTCACAGAAGGTCATTATTGGCAAGAGGTCTACGAAAGTCATGCGACACATGTTTTATGGGTTATTTTACACATATAATTCGATAGAAGTAGCCATTTTCACACCCTGACCCCATATAATTGCCCTTAGGTGAAGTTCAGGTCAAGGTCAGGTCGCATAAGGTCAAAATTTGAAATTGATTAATCTAAATACAAAAGGCATGTTTCTAGATCAGTTTTGTCTCAGAAATACAGTGGTAGCATTTGTCTGTATATGGTTAAAAAAGCCGGAAAATGCAATTTAAAGGGAAATAATGACCTTTTGATTTTGTTAGCAACAATTTCTTAGGCTACCGTTATGTTTTTAAAATTATTTTATTTAAATTTAAGAATTAAATACAATTATTCCCAAATTAAAAGTTGTAAGTTTGGAAAAAATACAAAACAAGTACCTTGTGTACTTCATGAAGGTCATTGACAAATTCGTCCTTCCCTACCATTGTTAACATCGAGTGCGGCATTTGTGGAGGCTCTGTGACATTTCCGATCAAACTGAGCGCTGCTCGGACACCCGCTAGTAGCGCTTTCGTTCTCCATGGCAACCAGGCGTCAGCCAATCAAAAGCCAGAAAGGGAATACGTTCTGGCTTTTCATTGGCTCACGCCTGGTTGCCATGGAGAACGAAAGCGCTACTAGCGTGCGTTCGAGCAGCGCTCTGATCCTTGAAGCAATCCGTGAAGCATCCGTGATGCATGACTGACTATCAGTATAAGTCATGAATAACAACAACATGCAAACTATACCAACTCGAATAAAATAAGAGCGGAATGAATTGAACCCCAGGCAAGCTAGTATTCGCAAAGCACTCGGCACTGCGCCACAATAGCAAAAGGTGAGGGAAATGCATATTGGATACAATATGATTACGTCACAAGTTTCTGAAGTGTCAACTACTATGAAATACAGTGATAAAATACCTTTAATAATGATTAACAAGAAAATTCAAACTTAAAAACAATAATTTGAATAAGTCTTTATTTAGCTTTCAACTCGAAATCAGATATATTTTGCAATGCTACACAAGAATGGCACCAGTGACGTCATTAACAAATCCTGCTACGGGACTTGGGTATACTAATCAGGAACAACTCGCCAAGTGCGCCGAGATGGTTAAGTGCGCCGAGAAGCATGACAATGACTTTGTAAACAAACCGCCGACGCTAAATAGGTAGCCGTCGATGTGCATCGATGAGCTTCTGATTTAATTGCCAGTTTTGTGTTATTGTTCGTTAGTTTTTTTGGGAAAAATTATAATTTTTCATGATAAAATAAAGCATAGTGTTATATACAGCCACAGACAAACTATACACAACTCCTAATGTTGAAAACAAATGAATCGATTTTCAAAAATTGAGGGTCGCAACCACAAACTATGCCGCGTTGATGTGCATCGATGAGCTTCCGATTTTATTGCCACTTTTTCCAATCGCTGTTAGTTTTAGAAGATCGCCGGGCATATAATCACAACAAGCAGAACGCACAATATATTTTCCACTCCATTGCGTAAAAAAAACAATACGGGAAAAGCCCGCAGTTTGATGACCAAAAGTACTTGACAAAAGGTCAGAAATAGTGCAAGTACCGGTCGTTAAAAGTGTGGAACGCTTATCAACTTTAACTTGAAATATCTTTCGGTAGGAAAGTTTTCATGCAAAATGTGATGAATTTACAATATATTTTTATCTCGTCTGGCGATTTCAAGTGCTAACTCCATTTTAGTGGAAAAAGGTCATTATTTCCCTTTAAGAAATTACTTTCATGTGTTACTCATCCTTAGGGAGTCATAAGTCAGTAAAAATAAAGATATTGCTTTGCAATTTGGTGTTGGCATCATTCATACTTGCCTTTCCACTATATATTCCGGTTTGTTTAATATCTTCAAAAACTTCTATTTTGTGGAATTTGTTTCTGATTTTTTTTTTTAATGTGGGAGAAATCGCAAATCCGAGATATAAATTTTGAAGAGAATGTCATTTCCTTTCTTTTGACGTTTGTTGTTTGCAATTTACTTCAAAGCTCGATTTTCTACGATTTTGCAAACATTTATAGTTTGTCCACCAAAAATGGCATGACATGACGTCACTAAAACGTAATTACCTCCTTAACTACCACACTAATTTGAATGCAATTTTGAGAGAAGACTTAGAATGATGCAGCATAAGGTACTGAAAGTTCCACACCGATATCTATCATAGTTTTCCAGTTATTGCGAAAATTATTTTTGTTTTTGTTTGGGGGGCAAATCATGGTAACACGACCTTAGGGGTGGTTGGCATGGCCCCTTGCCCCCCTCCCCTCCCTCCCCCCTCCTGGATCCACCCCTGCCTCATTCAGTCCAGAGTACTTATATCAATCGATCGATTATCAAATATCGATTCAGTCTGTCATGGAGGGATACACTGGCAGTCGGCAGATCCATGGGGGATTAAGCCCAGGCTACACTATGCATGATTTCCTGAAAATCACGTGCGTGTTATCGTGTTGTCGGGATTTGCGTGACAGAGCAAGTTCAGCTGATAGTAAATGCATTGGGTGAGCTACACTGGCACATCACGCAGATCCCGGATGAAACGTCAAGGAAATTCCGCAGACACGTCACGGACGGAACGATGAAAAGTTCAACATTCTGAACTTGTGTTTTTCAAGATCGCATGTTGCAGGGTTTTTATAATTTTGCTTGATTTCGCGTATTGTGGTCTATAAAGACCTAAACTTGAATAATGTGTGCTGAGTATCGTGGCGGAAGATGAATGAAGAAGCGTTTGAGCAAATTGTGAGTGTTGAAACTTTGTTGAAGCTGGTAGATATTTATGCAGTGGTTTATCGATTAAAAAATGCAGTGGTTTATCCATTTTCCTTGCGTGATTTGCTTGACCGGCAGATTCCAACGTCAAGAAAGTTCTGCAAACACAGAGAACACGCGCATGATTTGCGGGACGATCCTGCATACTGCATAGTGTAGCCTGGGCTTTAGAGGCAATGCCCCCCCCCCCAATCCTGCATACTGCATAGTGTAGCCTGGGCTTTAGAGGCAATTGACCCCCCCCCAATCCTGCATACTGCATAGTGTAGCCTGGGCTTTAGAGGCAATTGACCCCCCCCCCCCAATCCTGCATACTGCATAGTGTAGCCTGGGCTTTAGAGGCAATGCCCCCCCCCCCAATCCTGCATACTGCATAGTGTAGCCTGGGCTTTAGAGGCAATTGACCCCCCCCCCCCAATCCTGCATACTGCATAGTGTAGCCTGGGCTTTAGAGGCAATGCCCCCCCCCCCCCCAATCCTGCATACTGCATAGTGTAGCCTGGGCTTTAGAGGCAATGCCCCCCCCCCAATCCTGCATACTGCATAGTGTAGCCTGGGCTTTAGAGGCAATGACCCCCCCCCCCAATCCTGCATACTGCATAGTGTAGCCTGGGCTTTAGAGGCAATTGACCCCCCCCCCCCAATCCTGCATACTGCATAGTGTAGCCTGGGCTTTAGAGGCAATTGACCCCCCCCCAATCCTGCATACTGCATAGTGTAGCCTGGGCTTTAGAGGCAATTGACCCCCCCCCCCCCAATCCTGCATACTGCATAGTGTAGCCTGGGCTTTAGAGGCAATTGACCCCCCCCCAATCCTGCATACTGCATAGTGTAGCCTGGGCTTTAGAGGCAATTGACCCCCCCCCCCCAATCCTGCATACTGCATAGTGTAGCCTGGGCTTTAGAGGCAATTGACCCCCCCCCCCCAATCCTGCATACTGCATAGTGTAGCCTGGGCTTTAGAGGCAATTGACCCCCCCCCCCCCCCAATCCTGCATACTGCATAGTGTAGCCTGGGCTTTAGAGGCAATTGACCCCCCCCCCCCAATCCTGCATACTGCATAGTGTAGCCTGGGCTTTAGAGGCAATTGACCCCCCCCCCCCAATCCTGCATACTGCATAGTGTAGCCTGGGCTTTAGAGGCAATTGACCCCCCCCCCCCAATCCTGCATACTGCATAGTGTAGCCTGGGCTTTAGAGGCAATTGACCCCCCCCCCCCCAATCCTGCATACTGCATAGTGTAGCCTGGGCTTTAGAGGCAATTGACCCCCCCCCCCCAATCCTGCATACTGCATAGTGTAGCCTGGGCTTTAGAGGCAATGCCCCCCCCCCCCCCCAATCCTGCATACTGCATAGTGTAGCCTGGGCTTTAGAGGCAATGCCCCCCCCCCCAATCCTGCATACTGCATAGCGTAGCCTGGGCTTTAGAGGCAATGCCCCCCCCCCAATCCTGCATACTGCATAGTGTAGCCTGGGCTTTAGAGGCAATTGACCCCCCCCCCCCAATCCTGCATACTGCATAGTGTAGCCTGGGCTTTAGAGGCAATTGACCCCCCCCCCCCCCCCCCCAATCCTGCATACTGCATAGTGTAGCCTGGGCTTTAGAGGCAATTGACCCCCCCCCCCCCAATCCTGCATACTGCATAGTGTAGCCTGGGCTTTAGAGGCAATTGACCCCCCCCCCCCAATCCTGCATACTGCATAGTGTAGCCTGGGCTTTAGAGGCAATTGACCCCCCCCCCCCCCCAATCCTGCATACTGCATAGTGTAGCCTGGGCTTTAGAGGCAATTGACCCCCCCCCCCCCCAATCCTGCATACTGCATAGTGTAGCCTGGGCTTTAGAGGCAATTGACCCCCCCCCCCAATCCTGCATACTGCATAGTGTAGCCTGGGCTTTAGAGGCAATTGACCCCCCCCCCCCCCCAATCCTGCATACTGCATAGTGTAGCCTGGGCTTTAGAGGCAATTCCCCCCCCCCCCACACACAGGAATGTGGGGGCCATTCAAAATAAATATGTCCCATGGTGGCAGATATATGGTTTGGAAAGCAATTTCTTGAAAATGTCCCCCTGCTTAACACGTTTTTGCTGATGTCCTCTACCCCTGCTCAAGTTTTCCCTGCCATCCCCTGCTCAACAAATTTCCACTGACTGCCCTCATGTGGGGTATGCAGATATATTTGTTTGCCACCCCCAAACTTAAATCCTAGATCCACCACTAGATGAACCACTGGACCTACCTATGTATAACAGGGTTGGGGGGTCATGACCCCACAAGGGACAATAAGGACTTTGCCTCTCATAATTTGCAGGTATCCCTTATATGGTCCCATGTACATGTGTACTGGGATTTGTTACCATGTTTTTAGTTAATATTAGTGGGAACATGCCAAAAGAAAAACTGGCACAAATAAGTCCCTAAGACAGGGTTCATAACCATAACACCTCAAATATCAGAACATAAGCTCAAGCACCCATAACACAAAACAAAATGATGCAAATAAACACATGCAATAAACAATAAACATGCAAAATCCAGACTCACAAGAAACAATTGAGGAAACGTGGTAAAGGTAGTGCAAGGCAGCACAAGCAGCACAAACACACTGATGAATTAGGAATCAGCTTGATAGGACTAGGAGACAGAGGCACCAGTACTACCCAACAGGCTTAAGTGTTGTGTAGTCCTTGCATGCACATTTCTCACATGCAGAAGCATCATACAGTCCCAAGCAGATCCTGCAGCCAGCGCCTTCAGATCCACCAGTCCAGGGCTCACACTCGCCTCACACCCCAGACATTGGGTTCACTTCTCTGTGAGATTCAACTCAATTCTTACAAAACACCAGCGATCGTATCTAGGGCCTTTTACACGATGTCAACTTCCCTTCCGTGAGATGGGATAAGAGAAGTGACTTGCTAGGAACTTGCTGAATCCTCAGTCTTTCTCATAGGCCCCCTCCAGGTTGGACCCACCCACCCAGATACCAGCCTGACATGTCCTAACACTGGACCTTTCCTGGTTTTGATGTACAACTAGAAGAGGCTGTATTCCGCTTTTGCACACCATGCTCACATTGCAATTTAAAATTACAGGTCACATTAAATGATAGTTTGTGATATTGTGACGCTGTTTCTGTAAAAAGGTGTGCAAAACCAGAATACCACCATAGATGATACTGACCCATAGGCATACCCAAGGGGAGGGGGGCAAACAAGGCAATTCCCCCCCCCCCTGAAGGTCTGTACAGTGTACATGCCCCCTTTCTTGCTTTGGTAAAAAATGAATGATTTATTATTTTTGGTGAAAAAATGTTGAAAATATGCCCCTCTAACAACATAGTGGGCCAAAACTCGGGATTTGTTTTGGTGGGGGTACCTTATGCCCCCCCTGATAAAAAATTGCCCCCTCCTGGAGAGAATCCACACTACACTACACAGTACACATCCAGTATACTACTGTACTGACTCACAATATCACCAATAGCATGAAAAGGTAGTTTACCCTAAGTAGGTAGGTTCCCACAGTTTATATAGCCTTGGTTCCTACATAGGTACTTATTCCAGTTCATTGATGAACATCAATTTTGATTTAGGTACATCAACATGTGTATTGTGTATATCAATATGGAAACCTGATGAATTGTACTGAATGAAATGTGCAAAAAAACTTAAAACTGCACTCTCACCTGGTTGTGGTAGGATTCCAGGTGAGGCACTATACAAAATATATCTAAAATGGCAATAAAGAAGGCCCAAATATCAATTTTAACAAATTATGTGCTCAATCATTTACCTTCCAAACCGTAGTAGGGTGCAGTCAGGGCAATAGAACACTGGCGCAGTCAGGGTGATAGAGGGTGCAGTAGTATTCTATTTACCAAGGTACTTTAATATATTTACCGTGGATGCAGTCTCTATCAGGGTAATAGAACAACGTCTCTACTCTCTATGGCCTTGATAGGGTGCAGCAGGGGGTGTCATCCCGGGATTCCCTATGTATCGGTTGCCGAGCGGCTAGGCATTAGCGACGACGTCACTGGTGCTCTGGTCCAGTCGTGGCCAGTCCCGTCGCCGCAGCTGCGCTTTCGAGCGTTTTGCGGTCTTTTGACGGGTGTTGACAAGAGCAGCAATTTGAAGACGTCACCGTTAGATAAGTAGGTTATGTTGCAAGTCTATATTTTGATTTTTCAAAGTTTGTGTATAGCATATCTTGAACATTAAGCCAAAACAATGCCATTTGCAAACATTTCCAGGTACAACGTATGACCGTCTCACCCCTCAGCCAGACCAGGACAGCGTATGGCCATCTCACCCCTCAGCCAGACCTGGGCAGCGTATGTCCGTCTCGCCCCTCAGCCAGACCAGGGCAGCGTATAGCCGTCTCGTCCCTCAGCCGGACCGGGACTGAGAGAAGGTATGGCCGTCTCATCCCTCAGTCGGTCCGGGGCAGCGTACGGCCATCTCACCCCTCAGCAGGACCGGGGCAGCGTACTGCCGTTTCGCCCCTCAGCCGGACCGGTACAGCATATGGCGGTCTCATCCCTCAGCCAGACCGGGGAAGTGAACGGCCGTCTCGCTCATCAGCCGGACCGGGGCAGCGTACGGCCGTCTCGCCCTTCAGTCAGACCGATGCAGCGTATGGCCGTCTCGCCCCTCAGCCGGACCGGGGAAACGTATGGCCGTCTCATCCCTCAGTCAGACCGGTGCAGCGTTTGGCCGTCTCGCTCCTCAGCCAGACCGGGGCAGCGTATGCCCATCTCCCCCCCCCCCCCCACTCCCCTCAGCCGGACCGGTGCAGTGTATGGCCGTCTCGCCAGTCGCCCATCACACATACCGGGGCAGCGTATGGCCGTCTCCCCCTCAGCATGAATTAAGGAAGGGATAATTATCCGCGCTAATCGTAATCTTAAATAGGATCGTATCTTAGGCGCAACTATATATATATATATACATATATATATATATATATATATATATATATATATATATATATATATATATATATATATATATATATATATATATATATATATATATATATATATATATATATATATATATATATATATATATATATATATATGTATATATATATGTATATATATATATATATATATATATATATATATATATATATATATATATATATATATATATATATATATATATACATATATATATATATATATATATATATATATATATATATATATATATATATATATATATATATATATATATATATATATATATATATATATATATATATATATATATATATATATGTATATATATATATATGTATATATATACGTATATATACGTAAATATACGTATATATACGTATATATATGTATATATATATATATATATATATATATATATATATATATATATATATATATATATATATATATATATATATATATATATATATTATAAATATATATATATATATATATATATATATATATATATATATATATATATATATATATATACATATATATTTCACTGGCTGCTTTGTCGCCCTGCCGATATGTTCAGGGCAGGGGCGGCGAATAGCGGGGCGCAGGGTACCCAACCCCCCCCCCCCCGTTGAAAATCCTGGGGAGGGGAAGGGTCATTTTCCCCCAGATTTAGCAGGCTAAAATCTGGGGGGGGGATTACCCTTTGCCCTCCAGGATTTTCGACTTCGTTTGACATTTTGAGCATATAGGTCAACTGGTGACCTTTGGAGTCAGGTCAATGGACCTTTGGGTTCTGACATGACCTTGACGAAAAGGTCATAGGTCAAAATCTAATTGTCCTATACACTTCAAATTTTTGATAGGATACGTATAATTGTTGTAAACTCAGCTACTGAAAATGTCAGCAATATTTTGTTTTACACATGCGGCGCGCATGTGTAAAAAAGTTATTCAAGAAAAACCCCAGGGGGGTCGTTTTAGGACCCCCGTAGGGCGAGGGTTAACTGACCTTAATAATACAAATTGGCGCAGGGTCTGAAATACCATTGCGAGAAATTCGTCGTTTCGACAGTTTTTTTTTCTTCAAAAGTTATCGCCGCAAAATTAGGGTCCCAAGCGGTCTGCCGTTCACAGTAGAGACAAACCAATGCGATAAGGGCAATGCAGTATACCAAAGCGATTGGATATCAGTGCCTTGTCCGTTCCCGTGCACGTGGCCGTTCCCAGTTTCCCTACCCCGTTCCTGTACTGTGTGTCTCGTTCCGGTCCCAGGGCGATCCGTGCTTCAGATGCATAAACGAACACCCGGATGCGCGGCACGTACGCATGCACACGAGGGGCCCTACATCACACGTCTGAGACCAGCTAGTGAGACGGCACTACTGCTGTATAGGTTAACATATCACGGAGCATAGGCATGGCGCGGCGAATGCATATGAAACTTCGGTATATTGCTGAAAACATCCACTTTGAAGTTCAATGCGCATTTTCTTTTCATATATTTTAGCAAACTATGTCGACTGTTCAGTGTTCACTGGTATTCAAATATGTACCTTACTGGTTGGCAGGTAGTGCTCACTGGTAGACCAACAGGGCCTGTAACTCGTCAGTTGTGTGTTTTGGCGGCAAATCGACATATCGATTCAGACGGCTGCCTGCTCATGTCTCCTGGTCTCGGGATCGAGATGTCTCTGCTCATGTCTCCTGGTCCCGAGATCGGGATGTCTCTGCTCATATATCCTGGTCCCGAGATCGGGATGTCTCTGCTCATGTCTCCTGGTCCCGAGATCGGGATGTCTCTGCTCATGTCTCCTGGTCCCGAGATCGAGATGTCCCTGCTCATGTCTCCTGGTCCCGAGATCGAGATGTCTCTGCTCATCTCGATCTCGGGACCAGGAGACATGAGCAGAGACATCCCGATCTCGTCTCATCCCGATCGTCGTCTGCTCATGTCTCCTGGTCCCGAGATCGAGATGTCTCTGCTCATGTCTCCTGGTCCCGAGATCGAGATGTCTCTGCTCATGTCTCCTGGTCCCGAGATCGAGATGTCCCTGCTCATGTCTCCTGGTCCCGAGATCGGGATGTCTCTGCTGATGTCTCCTGGTCCCGAGATCGGGATGTCTCTCCTCATGCCTCCTGGTCCCGAGATCGGGATGTCTCTGCTCATGTCTCCTGGTCCCGAGATCGGGATGTCTCTGTTCATGTCTCCTGGTCCCGAGATCGAGATGTCTCTGCTCATGTCTCCTGGTCCCGAGATCGGGATGTCTCTGCTCATGTCTCCTAATCTCGGGATCGAGATGTCTCTGCTCATGTCTCCTGAGCCCGAGATCGGGATGTCTCTGCTCATGTCTCCTGGTCTCGGGATCGGGATGTCTCTGCTCATGTCTCCTGGTCCCGAGATCGGGATGTCTCTGCTCATGTCTCCTGGTCCCGAGATCGGGATGTCTGCTCATGTCTCCTGGTCCCGAGATCGGGATGTCTCTGCTCATGTCTCCTGGTCCCGAGATGTCTCTCCTCATGCCTCCTGGTCCCGAGATCGGGATGTCTCTGCTCATGTCTCCTGGTCCCGAGATCGGGATGTCTGTTCATGTCTCCTGGTCCCGAGATGTCTCTCCTCATGCCTCCTGGTCCCGAGATCGGGATGTCTCTGCTCATGTCTCCTGGTCCCGAGATCGGGATGTCTGCTCATGTCTCCTGGTCTCGAGATGTGTCTGCTCATGTCTCCTGGTCCCGAGATCGGGATGTCTCTGCTCATGTCTCCTGGTCCCGAGATCGGGATGTCTCTGCTCATGTCTCCTGGTCCCGAGATCGGGATGTCTCTGCTCATGTCTCCTGATCCCGAGATCGAGATGTCTCTGCTCATGTCTCCTGGTTCCGAGATCGGGATGTCTCTGCTCATGTCTCCTGGTCCCGAAATCGGGATGTCTCTGCTCATGTCTCCTGAGCCCGAGCTCGGAATGTCTCTGCTCATGTCTCCTGGTCCCGAGATCGGGATGTCTCTGCTCATGTCTCCTGGTCCCGAGATCGGGATGTCTCTGCTCATGTCTCCTGGTCCCGAGATCGGGATGTCGCCGGACGAGAGCTTCTTCCTCGCGTCCCGGTCGCGCCACACAGCTGACAGCGGTCCGGTGTGCATTTCCAGTTCCCTCCGCCACCACAGATGGCGCGCGAGTCGCCGCCGGGACAGTCCTAGGATTGCTTTGAGGCTGGGGTGCAGAGTGGAAAATTCTGTCTAAAAATAAGCATAGAGGAAAATTCAACCAAAAAAAATCAGCTTTATCAATATTTAATCACCTGATCACCAGAATTAGTTATTACCTATGCCAATTATTACCTGGCTTTCCCTCCACAGGATGTCCCTATCATTACATCCATAAGTCAGTATCAGGGTTACAATTATTCAATGCATTTTACAATAAGGAGTGTAAAATTCACATTAAAACTTGGGAAAAAGAGTGGAAAAATAGTATCCATACAGTGTCACTTTCCAACCAAATTTCCCAATCCTAGGACACTGCGCCGGGACCGCCGCTTCGTATCCGGGGCCTGACCGGACAACACTGGAGCCTGCGTCATTTCAGTTGGCGCCTCTCAGCTCCTGTGGTCAGGACCGGCCGCTGCTGGCCGCCGCCACTCAGCGCTGAGACAGCTGCCCTCAGCTGCTCCAGGTGCGGTGGCAGCAGCCGCAGGAATATCTCCGCCCCCGCCCGCCGCACCACCCAGAGCCGCGCCCACGGCCTGTAGCCGCCCTGGCGTGCGAACCGCGCCAGAACCGTCGCCACGCGCCGCCAGCAGAGCGCCGCCGCGCGCGCCAGGAAGGCCGCGTTGCGCTCGTCGCGGTCGAGCCGCAGCCGCGATAGTAGCGCCACGTAGCGGCGCGCAGTCAGCGCCAGGTGGGCGCGCAGCGTGTGTCGCAGCTGCGCCGGCGAGTTGACGCGCGTGTCCCAGTGAATCGGCCAGAGGCGGACGGCGGCCAGGTAGTGCAGACGAATGGTCATGTAGCGGCCTGGCGAGCGGAGCTGACGCGTGCGGAACGTGAACCGCATGTCCACGTCCCGGTAACTGGAGCAGTCCGCAGACACCTGGCGATCGGACACCAGATGATGGTCAGGAAATGGTATCGGTCGCGTTAGCACAGGACTGGCGTGGATTAGTCTAGTTTAGTTTAGTGAATCAGGCACAGGCAATGTGAATCAGGCACAGGCACACGTTAGACGGAATTGTACGTTTACATCAGATTAGGTGAAAAAGGAACCATAAACGATATGACATCAAATCAAAATCGGAAGGCTTGGATGTTTTTCTTCTCAGATCAGCGCTGCACTCAAAGCACTGGTAGCGGGTCGTATGATTGCAAAGACGATAATGATGCAATGTAATTCACTCCAACATAGATGACTGTACCCGACGACAATTTTGGCAGCTCGACATGTAACCATTCTCACCTGCAGCTCGACATGTCACCATTCTCACCTGTAGCTCGACATGTAACCATTCTCACCTGCAGCTCGACATGTAACCATTCTCACCTGCAGCTCGACAAGTAACCATTCTCACCTGCAGCTCGAAATGTAACCATTCTTACCTGCAGCTCGACATGTAACCATTCTCACCTGCAGCTCGACATGTCACCATTCTCACCTGCAGCTCGACAAGTAACCATTCTCACCTGCAGCTCGACATGTCACCATTCTCACCTGCAGCTCGACATGTCACCATTCTCACCTGCAGCTCGACATGTAACCATTCTCACCTGCAGCTCGACATGTCACCATTCTCACCTGCAGCTCGACATGTAACCATTCTCACCTGCAGCTCGACATGTCACCATTCTCACCTGCAGCTCGACATGTAACCATTCTCACCTGCAGCTCGACATGTAACCATTCTCACCTGCAGCTCGACATGTAACCATTCTCACCTGCAGCTCGACATGTAACAATTCTCACCTGCAGCTCGACATGTAACCATTCTCACCTGCAGCTCGACAAGTAACCATTCTCACCTGCAGCTCGACATGTCACCATTCTCACCTGCAGCTCGACATGTAACCATTCTCACCTGCAGCTCGACATGCAACCATTCTCACCTGCAGCTCGACATGTCACCATTCTCACCTGCAGCTCGACATGTAACCATTCTCACCTGCAGCTCGACATGTAACCATTCTCACCTGCAGCTCGACATGTCACCATTCTCACCTGCAGCTCGACATGTAACCATTCTCACCTGCAGCTCGACATGTAACCATTCTCACCTGCAGCTCGACATGCAACCATTCTCACCTGCAGCTCGACATGTAACCATTCTCACCTGCAGCTCGACAAGTAACCATTCTCACCTGCAGCTCGACATGTAACCATTCTCACCTGCAGCTCGACATGTCACCATTCTCACCTGCAGCTCGACATGTCACCATTCTCACCTGCAGCTCGACATGTCACCATTCTCACCTGCAGCTCGACATGTCACCATTCTCACCTGCAGCTCGACATGTAACCATTCTCACCTGCAGCTCGACAAGTAACCATTCTTACCTGCAGCTCGACATGTAACCATTCTTACCTGCAGCTCGACATGTAACCATTCTCACCTGCAGCTCGACATGTCACCATTCTCACCTGCAGCTCGACATGTAACCATTCTCACCTGCAGCTCGACATGTAACCATTCTTACCTGCAGCTCGACATGTAACCATTCTCACCTGCAGCTCGACATGTCACCATTCTCACCTGCAGCTTGACATGCAACCATTCTCACCTGCAGCTCGACATGTCACCATTCTCACCTGCAGCTCGACATGTCACCATTCTCACCTGCAGCTCGACATGTCACCATTCTTACCTGCAGCTCGACATGTCACCATTCTCACCTGCAGCTCGACAAGTAACCATTCTCACCTGCAGCTCGACATGTCACCATTCTCACCTGCAGCTCGACATGTCACCATTCTCACCTGCAGCTCGACATGTAACCATTCTCACCTGCAGCTCGACATGTCACCATTCTCACCTACAGCTCGACATGCAACCATTCTCACCTGCAGCTCGACATGTAACCATTCTTACCTGCAGCTCGACATGTAACCATTCTCACCTGCAGCTCGACAAGTAACCATTCTCACCTGCAGCTCGACATGCAACCATTCTCACCTGCAGCTCGACATGTAACCATTCTTACCTGCAGCTCGACAAGTCACCATTCTCACCTGCAGCTCGACATGTCACCATTCTCACCTGCAGCTCGACATGTAACCATTCTCACCTGCAGCTCGACATGTAACCATTCTCACCTGCAGCTCGACATGTCACCATTCTCACCTGCAGCTCGACATGTAACCATTCTCACCTGCAGCTCGACATGTAACCATTCTCACCTGCAGCTCGACATGTCACCATTCTCACCTGCAGCTCGACATGTAACCATTCTCACCTGCAGCTCGACATGTAACCATTCTCACCTGCAGCTCGACATGTCACCATTCTCACCTGCAGCTCGACATGTAACCATTCTCACCTGCAGCTCGACATGTAACCATTCTCACCTGCAGCTCGACATGTAACCATTCTCACCTGCAGCTCGACATGCAACCATTCTCACCTGCAGCTCGACATGTCACCATTCTCACCTGCAGCTCGACAAGTAACCATTCTCACCTGCAGCTCGACATGTCACCATTCTCACCTGCAGCTCGACATGTCACCATTCTCACCTGCAGCTCGACATGTAACCATTCTCACCTGCAGCTCGACATGTCACCATTCTCACCTGCAGCTCGACATGTAACCATTCTCACCTGCAGCTCGACATGTAACCATTCTCACCTGCAGCTCGACATGTAACCATTCTCACCTGCAGCTCGACATGTAACCATTCTCACCTGCAGCTCGACATGTAACCATTCTCACCTGCAGCTCGACATGCAACCATTCTCACCTGCAGCTCGACATGTCACCATTCTCACCTGCAGCTCGACATGTAACCATTCTCACCTGCAGCTCGACAAGTAACCATTCTCACCTGCAGCTCGACATGTAACCATTCTCACCTGCAGCTCGACATGTCACCATTCTCACCTGCAGCTCGACATGTCACCATTCTCACCTGCAGCTCGACATGTCACCATTCTCACCTGCAGCTCGACATGTAACCATTCTCACCTGCAGCTCGACATGTAACCATTCTCACCTGCAGCTCGACATGTAACCATTCTCACCTGCAGCTCGACATGTCACCATTCTCACCTGCAGCTCGACATGTCACCATTCTCACCTGCAGCTCGACATGCAACCATTCTCACCTGCAGCTCGACATGTAACCATTCTCACCTGCAGCTCGACATGTCACCATTCTCACCTGCAGCTCGACATGTCACCATTCTCACCTGCAGCTCGACATGTCACCATTCTCACCTGCAGCTCGACATGCAACCATTCTCACCTGCAGCTCGACATGTCACCATTCTCACCTGCAGCTCGACATGTCACCATTCTCACCTGCAGCTCGACATGTAACCATTCTCACCTGCAGCT
Source organism: Chirona hameri (assembly GCA_036785665.1). Taxonomy (NCBI): domain Eukaryota; kingdom Metazoa; phylum Arthropoda; class Thecostraca; order Balanomorpha; family Balanidae; genus Chirona; species Chirona hameri. The sequence continues at coordinate 41,908 of JAXIVJ010000015.1, read as the reverse complement.
CGACATGTCACCATTCTCACCTCCAGCGTGTCGACGTTGAAGACGCTCCCGAAGAACGCCACCTCGGGCCCGTCAGCACCATTCACATTGGTCCTCGTCTTGGCGTCATTGAGGTGGGCATGATGCCCGTCCAGGCCCTCTTCCAGCCTCTGCAAGAACCTCACGGCGTCCGGGCGACGCTCAGTGAGCAGGAGCAGGTCGTCGACGCAGCGCAGCAACAGCAGCGCCTCCTGCGGCCGGTCGGGGAAGCACCAGGGCACGGCGCGGCGCAGCACGGCGCCGTAGTAGAGGTCACAGAGGTCGGCTGAGAGCGGTCCGCCCTGCAGGAGGCCGCGGGTCAGCCGGAACTGCCGCCGGCCGTACCGGGCGGTCTGACCGGTCACTAGTGAGATCAACTCCTCCGTCGCGGCGGCTGTGTGGACGACGGTCCTCTGGCCGGCCGAGACGCCGTCCCAGCCGGTGTAGCCGACACCGCGCGGCCGCCGACAGAGGCTCAGCTGCGCCGGCAGCGCCGCCAGCCGCTCGCGCAGCAGCCGCAGCAGTAGCTCGTGCGACACAGAGCCGTACGCGTCGCGCACGTCAGCACGGACGAACCAGAGCGGTGACGGCAGCCGGCGGCGGACGGTGGCGAAACGCAGCCAGCGGGCGTGCAGGTGGCGCCGGTCCGAGGCGGTCACGTCACGGCGCATCTCCGGCAGACGCAGCACGGCGCGCAGCTGCGCCCAGCGGTCCCGCACGGCCGGCGGCGAACGCAGCGACACCACCGGCCGCAGCGCGCCGCCCGGCTTCGGCAGGAACCGCAGACGGCCAGCCACGCCCCCGGTTCGGGTCCCGTCTCCGGTCCGGGTCCCGGTCCCGTGCCCAGCCCCGGCACCAGTCCCGGCTCCAGCCCCAGCACCAACCCCGGCACCAGTCCCGGCTCCAACCCCGGCACCAGTCCCGGCTCCAACCCCGGCACCAGTCCCGGCTCCAACCCCGGCACCAGTCCCGGCTCCAGCCCCGGCAACAGTCCTGGCACCAGCCCTGGGACCAGAGCTGACACCAGCCGCAGTTCCAGGCCCGGGCTGTCGGCCCGGCAGCGGCTGCAGCGCCCCACTGGACACCATCCGCGCCAGTTCCGCCTCTACGTCGCGCTGCCAGTGGCGCAGCAGGAAGAATCCGAGCTGCAGCCGCGGCTGCAGCAGATCGGTCACATAGAATAAGGCTCGCAGCACGTCCAGGACTAGGCATCTCAGCGCCCAGACGGCCACCCTGCCCAGCAGGCTGACGGCAGCGTCCGCCGGCTCGTCGGCCAGCCAGGCGCGACCGTGCAGGCGCAGACCACGTGTGACATCACCCACACAAAGCACGTCGTGCCTGCCGAGGGAGAGGAAGTGCCGGATCGGGGCGTCCAGCCGCTGGGGTCCGAGCAGGTCCGCCGGCAGCAGGCGGCGGAGGAGGCTCTTCAGAGCAGAAGCCAGCACGCCGGGCGGCACGCGGCCCGGGCCGCAGCGGCGAGCCAGCAGCGCCGACGGCCGGCAACGGCGCCGGCGCGCCAGCAGCTGGGCGAGGAGAGCGGCCAGTCGGCGCCGACAGGCGTTCGAACAGGGCGCCGCGGCTACGCCCTGCCGCCGAGTGTGCAGACGCGTCTCGAGGATCTGCGTCAGGAACTCCTTGATGCGCCTCTGGTCGGTGTCGCCGGCCGGTCCCACATACAGCGGATGGGTCGGCGGGAACGGTACCCGTCTGGGCCGGGAGTACAGGATGTGGCAGAACTTGATCTCGGTGAACGGCGTAGTCGTCGTCACGCGGCTGAACGATCCCGCGCGTGCGGAGCGTTTTTTCTTGCCACGTCTAGTCTTTCTGCGCTTTCCGCCTCTTGCGCCGTCTTCACCGGCGAACTCTGTCTCCAGGACCTCCATCGGTACGACTACGACCTATATGGATATGTGCGGGTAAAATCCCTGCAGCGCGCGTGCACACAACGGGCCTGTTCCCGTGGCGCCTCTAACCTCTTCCAAGTTGCTCTAACCTGCAACTGTCCTATCCTATTACACAGACAGTTGCAAGTTGGAGCAACTTGGAGGAGGTTAGAGGCGCCACTGGAACAGGCCCCAACGTCAGGAGTATCCAACCTAAATTTGCCGATTTCGCATGAACCCGTCACACACCTCTAGTCCCTCATGAAGCAAAACGTGCACAACAAATCATTGGCCTTGAAACCAACGATGAACGATTTCGGTAACGCAGTCCATATGGGCTTTTAAATATTTATTACGTAACATCCATTGCGTGTCATCTAACACAACTCACTTGTTAGTTTGGCTTCCCGGTGTTATTAAAATGTATATATTTTGTATCTGTTTTATAAATGAAGTAGTTAACCGCATTCAAATGTTACCTGTTCTATATAAAACTTTGTTTTCGTCATCAACAAATGTAATGGCTTTTGTAATGGTTTGTCACATACGCGTCATGTTTGTCATGTTGTAGTTGTTGGTTTGTTTATTTTAGGTCCTTTCCGTTTGCTATTTGTGTGGTGGTGGTGGTGTTTGGTGAGGGCCTCGGTTTGCATTTCAGTTACTGTCTTATAGGGCCTTGAGTTACTGCCTCTTGGTTCATTTTTCCCAGCCCAGACCATTTGTCTGCGATAGTTTATCCATCATAGCAGAAGTAGATACATCATAACAGGTCCATCCATCATTGCATAGCAGAAGTAGACATCATACAGGTCGGACATAGTAGGTGTACCAATTGCCATACATTTCTGGTCTCATACTTTTGGTAGGAACCATAATGCCTAGGTACCTAGTCTAGTAATGAATTTGACAAAATACGGTATGGGCCAGTATGCAAAACATGGCAGGAACATCAACAAGATACTTGAGGCAGCCCAAATCCTGCCCCAAATGGGACAGCAAGCTGCCCCATTTGGGGCAGGATTTTCCCTTTTTCCAGAGGAGGAAATTTTGGTCCTCAACAAATACTGTTGGCCTGGGGGGGGGGGGGGCTGTGGTCAGGTATTCACAATCATGTTTTATCTAGTATGTATTCACTTCTCAGCCAAAGGCTGTTGACCGGGAGGGGGGGGGGGGGTGCGGTCGGTCATAATCACAGTCACTTTTTATCTAGTGTGAATAGGCAAATACTTACTTCTGCCCCAGAAAGTCAAAGACTGCTCCAAAATTCCCAAAGCTGCCCCTAACTTTACAATTCTGCCCCTAAATTTAAAAGCTGCCCCAAAATTTCCAAACCTGCCCCCAAATTTGCAAAAGCTGCCCCAATTTTGATGTGTTGGTGCCAACCCTGCCCCGGCAAGATCTCATCAAAACTTGCCATGTTTTGCATACTGGATTATGGGCCTGTTCCAGTGGCACCTCTAACCTCCTCTAACCTCCTCCAAGTTGCTCTAACTTGCAACTGTCTGTGCATTAGTATAGGACAGTTGCAAGTTGAAGCAACTTGGATGAGGTTAGAGGTGCGATGGGAACAGGCCCTATGATTAATGGTAAGCTGTGAGATATTCACTAAAAGCTTGTTTGCACAGGCTCATACTACCTCACTAATTTCCGCATTAGTTGGGAAGGCATCTCATTTAGCATCCTATTTTTGTTTTCCTGGGGGCTATTTTCTGTTCAATAGTCATTGAAAATGTATACAGAATAGGTACCTAGTCTGAATAAGAATATCTTTGCAGTTGTGTGTTGATAATCACTGATTATGGCAGTAGTCCCCATGTGGTGTGATGAGCTGTAAAAGGTGCAGCTGAAGCACCTCAATGTGTGCAAAAATGTGCTGTTTTGCTTGCTGTTAAACACACAGCTCTAGCCTCTAGCTGTTTATTTCCATTCTGCCTGTTTCTTTAAACAATATTTATGTATATGTACATCAAATGATAGAGAATTTCCTCATTAGTAAAGTAACTCTCAGTTGTAAAAAATTGAGCTCCATCCACAGCTAAATAAAATTAGAAAAATTATCATCTTACAACTTCATGTCACAGGAATGTGATTATCCAACTGCCTTGTTTGCTTAAACCTGAACCTGTTTTCTTTTGCATTTTAGCTGACACCTTACATAAGTAATAAATTGGCTGAACCCTTTGGGTAAAGGTAAAATAGGATTTTTCTAAGCAGACATGAGGACTTCTCTAGATAGGTAGGTATCTATAGGTAGGTGTACTGTCTCATATGATTTGAAAGATGTAGCATGAGGACATTGGGTCCTCTTTTGGGAAGTGATATGCACAAACTAAGCATCTCATTATAATTTTTCACTGTCTCCAGTCCAATTTTGATCATGGTGAAACATTTTGAGGCATTTTATCTGTGTTACTTTCACAATAAAAGTGGCAAGCATTATTAAAATAGTTCTTTTCAATTCACCCTGTGAGTGGCTGCTTTAAGTTATTTGCATTAGTGTAGATGGTAGGATGCCTATCCAGTGCACACTGTTACAAGGCAGACCAAAATCAGGACATATTTCCCTATTTCCATATTTTCCAATTTCCACCAGTTCTGATCTGAGCAAATGTGGTGTCAAACAAAAGCTCCAACTCTTGTGATCCTCTTAGGCCTTGCAAGGGCCCTCACAGACTGACTTCAGACCTTCTCAGACCAGTCTAGGGCCCACTAAGGTCTGGGAAGAGCCTTTTCAGACTAGTGAAGGGCTCTATTAGGCTTATTAACCCGCGAGTTACTGGGGGGGGGGGGGCTATTTTTTGCCTCCTCCCGTTATTTTGCAATAACTCCTAAACGAACACCGGTATCGTCACCAAACTTGCAGTACCTTCTTTCACATCAATTCTACACATGTTGGCAAAAGGAAAAATATGAGGTTATGATAGGTCAACCTGGAATGACGTCAGAGTGACGTCATGTTCTTCGGTTTTTGTTGCAAAATAATGGTTTTCGGAAAACGCTGTCAAAGGTACGATGTTTGAGATAAACTCAATTGTCTTAAATCAAATTAATGACAATAGACCGGGCTATCAAACTGCTATCTCAGATTTATGAGTTTTTTTTATTCAAAATTTTAAGAAATCCAAATACATTTTTTTCTTTAAAAAAAATGTCAAGAAAAAATCAGAATTATCCCCAAAACGGAATATATGTAATCGAGACGTGTGCGTTGAATATGTGTACAAAATTTGAAGTTGATATCTTCAAAAATGACTGAGTTATGACCTTTAAATGACAAAAATGGACCACCTCTCACAGCATTACTATGCATAAAAAAACACATTTCCATTTTTGCTTTTTACTTCTATTTATACGGAACAATCAATGTTATAAGGTCATTTTACGCGTTCTAGACGAAAAACAAACCCATACACATGTGTTACAACGCCTAATGACCGTAATCTGCAGTTTGACCTCGTGACCTCGAATGACCTTGACCTGACCCAAGATCATAAACAGCTTAGAAAGGTACTTAGAAGTGTCAGACACACGAATCATACCGATTTTCGACAGCTTATGCGTTTAATATCGCAATTTTGCGCGACAATTCCATCCATCGAGATCTTTTGACACGGTCAAACATGTTGTACTTGACCTGACCTGTGACGTCATCGGTGACCCCGAGGTCAACAATATTATGTTTCCCTTGATAAATTTCCCAGGGCTATCGAATGCCGTTTGAATTTGTACATTCGGTCTAGTAGTTTCGGAGATCGGGGGGGGGGGATAGGGCCCCCACAGTAAGTCGCGTTATGAAATATACCCCAGTAACTCGCGGGTTAAGAGCCCTCTCAGACTGGTGTAGGGCCCTCTGATGCCCAGAAAGGTCCTCTCATGACTAGATAGGGGTTATCAGTCACAGGAGCTACCTCAGACAAGCGTAGCGATTTATATTATATACTATTTACTGTATTATATACTTATATTATATTATATACTATATTATATTATATACTCGGGCACTGTTATTGCTATGACCCTATGGGCCTGTTCCAGTGGCGCCTCTAACCTCCTCAAAGTTGCTCCAACTTGCAACTGTCTGTGTATAAGGATATGACAGTTGCAAGTTGGAGCAACTTGGAGGAGGTTAGAGGCGCCACTGGAACAGGCCCTATGTTTCTGTTTGTGTTCTAGTCAACGGACAAGTGACAGCAGCTGGGACTATGCAGGCCGCCGTAACTCTGCGGCGAGTGCTCGGTGTCAGAGCCGGCCTCCTGCGACTGGGGCGCCACCTATCGATGCAGGTGGCGCCACCAGTCGCAGAGGCTCTCAGAGCAGGGGACGCCGTAGTCGCGCTCGAGTCGACCATCATTACACATGGAATGCCCTATCCGCACAATCTGGAGACAGCTGAACGGGTCGAGGAAATAGTCAGGGAACAGGTAATGGCGAAAAATGAAGATAACGTCGAAAAATGAAGATAGTTTATTTTATAATACGTAATATGTTCGCGCAGAACTAGCGGCCACATGTGGAAAGGCTGCATAGTGCATGGTGCACTCTTACGAAGCCTACGCTACATGGAAACGTCTTGTCCTTCCTTCTGCGGAGCAAACCTGTTCTGTGATTGCACCCTGTTTTCTGGTAAATTCTCACTTTTGAGCTTGAGCTTCATACACCACACACTATATGTCTTTTGAGTTTGAGTTTGTTTATCTGTTGCCGGCGCCGCAGCCTTCACCGCTCTGGTCGGCCCCGCTCACCGTCTGTTCACCGATGTCTGTGTGTACCGCGCAGGGCGCAGTACCGGCGACGGTCGGTATCATCAGTGGTCAGCTGCACGTGGGTCTGAGCCGCGCCCAGATGGAGCGGCTGGCTCGGCACGAGCATCCCTGCGTTAAAACCTCCCGCCGGGACCTGCCCTGCGTCCTGGCTAAGGTAGGTGGCACCACCAGTTAGCTGGGCTGGTTGTGTGCTGAGGATGTATTTAGCATGTGGTCTCAGTATCCGTTGTCAGGCGCGTTAGCCTGATGGAAGTTAAGCTCAGGTTGGTGAGTTCAGTACACAGTAATGTAGTTAGGAGACTCGTTCGAAGACTGGCAACATTTTAGATAAATGTTTTACCTTGATAATATACCTTGCAGACTTTTGCCTGGATCCCGAAGTTGGATCTGGGATCCCAGTGGATCCCTCGGCATAAAATGCATGCAGATATTGGATCCCAGTGGATCCCTTTGCGTAAAATGCATGAAGATCTGAGATCCTCCTGGCTCCCTCGCCGTAAATTGTAGATCCCACGGCGTAAAATATATCAGGATCTGGGATCTTTGTGGATCCCTCAGCTTATTGTGCACCTGGATCTGGTGTTCCATGTGGATCCCGGGACACAGGACACAGATATCCGGGCATCAGCTGGATCCCGGGATCCAGGCACATGTCTGATACCTTGGCTAGTGGCGCTAGGTGTATCAAGTGTGCTAGCACAACGCAAAAAATCCGCTACACCCGCACTTAAAGTGCCTTATGTTGCCGCACTTAAAGTGCCTTATGTTGCCGCACTTAAAGTGCCTTATGTTGCCGCACTTAAAGTGCCTTATGTTGCCGCACTTAAAGTGCCTTATGTTGCCGCACTTAAAGTGCCTTATGTTACCGCACTTAAAGTGCCTTATGTTGCCGCACTTAAAGTGCCTTATGTTGCCGCACTGTTGTTGATTCGCCGAGTGTCTGATGGCTGCGACACAAACACGAATAGTTTATGGGCGCCATACATTGTTGCGGCGCCCTTAAGCCCCAATCATCGTCATCATCAACACACACGAATAGCGGCGACTACTCAGGGACAGCTTTTAGACCAGACCGCGGCGGGTCGAGCTTTTAGATCAGACCGCGGCGGCTGCTTTCACTTCGCGTCCGGATCTATCCAAGCCGTCCAAACTGTCGCCCGCGTCGCCTTTGCACCGTGTTTGTCCCCGTGAGAGTTGTTCCATTTGGCACCGCTGCGGGCGAGAACGAGGTCTCCCTGTCTCCCTGTCTCCCTGTCTCCCTGTCTCCCTGTCTCCCTGTCTCCCTGTCTCCCTGTCTCCCTGTCTCCCTGTCTCCCTGTCTCCCTGTCTCCCTGTCTCCCTGTCTCCCTGTCTCCCTGTCTCCCTGTCTCCCTGTCTCCCTGTCTCCCTGTCTCCCTGTCGGCTGACTGACGCGACACGCGGTAGTCTGGTCGGACTGAATCGACCCGCTGAGGTGCGGCTCACGGCTGTCCAAACTCGAGACGCCATGCCTGTTCACAACATCGTGTGCTGTCCAAACTCGAGACGTTACACAGACTCACCACATCGGGTCACACTGGTGGTCTCGGATCACATTGTGCCACAGCACAGCATCACACTGGTGGTCTCGGATCACATTGTGCCACAGCACAGCATCACACTGGTGGTCTCGGATCACATTGTGCCACAGCACAGCATCACACTGGTGGTCTCGGATCACATTGTGCCACAGCACAGCATCACGCTGGTGGTCTCGGATCACATTGTGCCACAGCACAGCTTCACGCTGGTGGTCTCGGATCACATTGTGCCATAGCACAGCATCACACTGGTGGCCTCGGATCCACCAGCTGACAAGTTTGGAAGATCATACGCAACATCGACAATGCGGGTGCTTGCAGTGTCGGTTGCTAAATCATGTTGCTGAGAGAAGCTGTCGGAAAACACTTAGGAATGAGAGTGGCATATGTTTCACCACTGCGAACTTGACAGTCCTGTTGGACGAAGGCTCGCAAAATGACTTGACATTGGTTAGAAAGCAGCACTGGGGGCTGAAAATACCCGGAGAAGTGATAGGCCTAAAGCGAGATTGATCAAATGCACATTGATTTTATCGCGACTGATAAATCAGGTCTCGCACCTCCAGAACTCAACTCACCTAGCCTAAGGTCGACACGTCATGTGACAATTCACCCGGTGCCGGATGCCCTAGTATTGATCAATTTTGTGGTGCATTATTCCGTGGGCGCAATATTTGAAGTGGAAATAAACAATTGTTTCATAGACTGGATAAAATCGGATGAAACTTTAACTTCGCATAGATATACACAACCGTTTTGTCTAACGAAAGGAAATGTTTTCTTGCCTTGGCTATCATTAAATAATATATTTGTTTATATAAAGATCCGCCAGGGTTTCAATCAACCTTGCTTCTACCTCACGATTTACAAGTCTGCTAAATTATGGTCTGTTGAAGTATATGCTTTTGAGTATCAAATATAAACGTTTGGCATATTGCTGCATCCAAATTAGCTATGTGTTTTCGTGAACGGATACTATTTCCTTTCAAATCCATGTAAGATGAGACCTTGAAACACAGGCGGTCAGAGCGCTCCCTTTCAGGCGACCAGAGCGCCCCCTCTCAGGCGGCCAGAGCGCCCCCTCTCAGGCGGCCAGAGCGCCCCCTCTCAGGCGGCCAGAGCACCCCTCCCAGGCGGCCAGAGCGCCCCCTCTCAGCGGCCAGAGCGCCCCCACTCAGGCGGCCAGAGCGCCCCCTTGCAAGCGGCCAGAGCGCCCCCTCTCAGGCGACCAGAGCGCCCCCTCAGACGGCCAGAGCGCCCCTCTCGGGCGGCCAGAGCGCCCCTCTCAGGCGGCCAGAGCGCCCCTCTCAGGCGGCCAGAGCGCCCCCTCTCAGGCAGCAAGAGCGCCCCATCTGAAGCGGCCAGAGCGCCCCCTTTCAAGCGGCCAGAGCGCCCCTCTCAGGCAGCCAGAGCGTCCCGTCTCAGGCGCCCAGAGCGCCCCTCTCAGACGGCCAGAGCGCCCCCTCTCAGGGGGGGGGGGGGGGGTCGGGGGTCAACTGCCCCCTGCCCCCTCTGCCGCCGCCACTGCTGTCTGTGCGGGTTGTTTGGGGTTACTTCGATAGGCTCCTGCCACCACCAGTAGCCAACGCGTCATCGGAGGAAACCCGCTGAAGTCTGGCCGTCAGCCGTCAGGATATGCTGCTATTCAACGTATACTTGTGGCTGTGCTGTGTAAAGTTATCGCGGTGACTGAATATAATCTCCGTCCGAATTGGGAGTATTTAAGATCTAAAGAAGAATTAGATGAAATAAAGATGAATACACATGAAATATTGGTATAACACATTTGCTTCAATGACATTCTTGAGTTACTTAGGGTGAAATATAATACGATTAGGTCTGGTCTTACTCTGGTTTGATCTGTTTGACTTTTCCGTATTATTGGATACCCATCCCACTGATCCCAGACTGTTTCTTGATTTGTAGCTGTTTGTTTTTACGAAATGACCGACCCGGACTCGGACGTGCTCCGCCTATGCGAGTCGTGTCAGTGCCGCACCCTCACCCATCTCACCGTCCCGGTCCGCCCCATCACCCATCTCACCGTCCCGGTCCGCCCCATCACCCATCTCACCGTCCCGGTCCGCCCCATCACCCATCTCACCGTCCCGGTCCGCCCCATCACCCATCTCACCGTCCCGGTCCGCCCCATCACCTATCTCACCGTCCCGGTCCGCCCCATCACCCATCTCACCGTCCCGGTCCGCCCCATCACCCATCTCACCGTCCCGGTCCGCCCCATCACCTATCTCACCGTCCCGGTCCGCCCCATCACCCATCTCACCGTCCCGGTCCGCCCCATCACCCATCTCACCGTCCCGGTCCGCACCCTCACCTATCTCACCGTCCCGGTCCGCCCCATCACCCATCTCACCGTCCCGGTCCGCCCCATCACCCATCTCACCGTCCCGGTCCGCCCCATCACCCATCTCACCGTCCCGGTCCGCCCCATCACCCATCTCACCGTCCCGGTCCGCACCCTCACCCATCTCACCGTCCCGGTCCGCCCCATCACCCATCTCACCGTCCCGGTCCGCCCCATCACCCATCTCACCGTCCCGGTCCGCCCCATCACCCATCTCACCGTCCCGGTCCGCCCCATCACCCATCTCACCGTCCCGGTCCGCACCCTCACCCATCTCACCGTCCCGGTCCGCCCCATCACCCATCTCACCGTCCCGGTCCGCCCCATCACCCATCTCACCGTCCCGGTCCGCCCCATCACCCATCTCACCGTCCCGGTCCGCCCCATCACCCATCTCACCGTCCCGGTCCGCCCCATCACCCATCTCACCGTCCCGGTCCGCCCCATCACCCATCTCACCGTCCCGGTCCGCCCTATCACCCATCTCACCGTCCCGGTCCGCCCCATCACCCATCTCACCGTCCCGGTCCGCCCCATCACCCATCTCACCGTCCCGGTCCGCCCCATCACCCATCTCACCGTCCCGGTCCGCCCCATCACCCATCTCACCGTCCCGGTCCGCCCCATCACCCATCTCACCGTCCCGGTCCGCCCCATCACCCATCTCACCGTCCCGGTCCGCCCCATCACCCATCTCACCGTCCCGGTCCGCCCCATCACCCATCTCACCGTCCCGGTCCGCCCCATCACCCATCTCACCGTCCCGGTCCGCACCCTCACCTATCTCACCGTTCCGGTCCGCCCCATCACCCATCTCACCGTCCCGGTCCGCCCCATCACCCATCTCACCGTCCCGGTCCGCCCCATCACCCATCTCACCGTCCCGGTCCGCCCCATCACCCATCTCACCGTCCCGGTCCGCCCCATCACCCATCTCACCGTCCCGGTCCGCACCCTCACCCATCTCACCGTCCCGGTCCGCCCCATCACCCATCTCACCGTCCCGGTCCACCCCATCACCCATCTCACCGTCCCGGTCCGCCCCATCACCCATCTCACCGTCCCGGTCCGCACCCTCACCCATCTCACCGTCCCGGTCCGCCCCATCACCCATCTCACCGTCCCGGTCCACCCCATCACCCATCTCACCGTCCCGGTCCGCCCCATCACCCATCTCACCGTCCCGGTCCGCCCCATCACCCATCTCACCGTCCCGGTCCGCCCCATCACCCATCTCACCGTCCCGGTCCGCCCCATCACCCATCTCACCGTCCCGGTCCGCCCCATCACCCATCTCACCGTCCCGGTCCGCCCCATCACCCATCTCACCGTCCCGGTCCGCCCCATCACCCATCTCACCGTCCCGGTCCGCCCCATCACCAGTTTCCGCGGCTTGCATATGACACACCTTGGTGTCTGCAACACAAATGCAGTCTGTCACCTGTGATACCTGTGATACCTGTGATACCTGTGATACCTGTGATACCTGGGACACATGTGCCACCTGTGCCACCTGTGCCACCTGTGCCACCTGTGACACCTGTGTACCCGTGACACCTGTGTGACACCTATGACACACCCCTGCACCTCCACAGGGCCTGGACGGAGGCACCACCGTCTCTGGCACGCTGGTGGCGGCCGCGCGCGCCGGCATCTCCGTGTTTGTCACAGGCGGCGTGGGCGGAGTCCACCGCGGCGGACACCGCACGATGGACGTGTCGGCTGACCTGACCGACCTGGGTCGCGCGCCCGTCTGCTGCGTCTGCGCCGGCGTCAAGAGCATCCTGGACGTCGGCAGGACGCTGGAGGTGCTGGAGACGCAGGGTGCGTCGCTGGAAGGGGGGACAGGGCGGGTGGGTTGCTAGATGGGGGCGCTGGGGTGCTGGATACGCAGGGTGTGTCGCTGGAAGGGAGGGGAGGGACAGGACAAGGCTGGGTGGGGTTGACAGATTGGGTTGCCGGAGGGGAAGGAGCAGGACGTTGCTGGTACAAACTGGACGGAGAGGCATGTTGGGTCTCCGGAGGGGAGCGGGGGGGGGGGGGGGGGGAGGTAGAACAGGGCTGATAACTGCGCCGGCCGGGAAGGCGGGTTATGTCACATGCAGGAAGGTAGAGGGTGTGTAGTGCAGGGCTTCTAATCTGAGACGCGCATTTTTAGACATTATACTTTGAAGTGTTCGGCTTCCTGGCTTCGGACTTCTAAACGTTGGTCTGTAGAGTGTTGGATTTGCTTTGGCTGAGAGCGAACGAGGACAGGCTGCTCCTAACATGAGCTTCGGTCATCAATGTCCGACTCTCCGTGCAATGGTGACGTATTCTCCCGCTGCCTGCACGCGTGTGTGCGTCTGCTGAGTGCTGACTGGGTGTGCTGACTGGGTGTGCTGACTGGGTGTGCTGACTGGGTGTGCTGACTCTGTCCCAGGCGTGTGTGTGTGTGTGTGAGTGCTGACTGGGTGTGCTGACTCTGTCCCAGGCGGGTGTGTGTGTGTGTGTGTGTGAGAGAGAGAGTGCTGACTGGGTGTGCTGACTGTCCCAGGCGTGTGTGTGTGTGTGTGTGAGTGCTGACTGGGTGTGCTGACTCTGTCCCAGGCGGGTGTGTGTGTGTGTGTGAGTGCTGACTGACATCTCTCCCGCCTGCCCTCAGGAGTGTGTGTGTGTGTGTGCTGACGGACATCTCTCCCGCCTGCCCGCAGGAGTGTGTGTGCTGACGGACATCTCTCCCGCCTGCCCTCAGGAGTGTGTGTGTGCTGACAGACATCTCTCCCGCCTGCCCTCAGGAGTGTGTGTGCTGACAGACATCTCTCCCGCCTGCCCTCAGGAGTGTGTGTGTGTGCTGACGGACATCTCTCCCGCCTGCCCTCAGGAGTGTGTGTGTGTGTGCTGACGGACATCTCTCCCGCCTGCCCTCAGGAGTGTGTGTGTGTGTGCTGACAGACATCTCTCCCGCCTGCCCTCAGGAGTGTGTGTGCTGACAGACATCTCTCCCGCCTGCCCTCAGGAGTGTGTGTGTGTGCTGACGGACATCTCTCCCGCCTGCCCTCAGGAGTGTGTGTGTGTGTGCTGACGGACATCTCTCCCGCCTGCCCTCAGGAGTGTGTGTGTGCTGACAGACATCTCTCCCGCCTGCCCTCAGGAGTGTGTGTGCTGACAGACATCTCTCCCGCCTGCCCTCAGGAGTGTGTGTGTGTGCTGACGGACATCTCTCCCGCCTGCCCTCAGGAGTGGGTGTGTGTGCTGACGGACATCTCTCCCGCCTGCCCTCAGGAGTGTGTGTGTGCTGACAGACATCTCTCCCGCCTGCCCTCAGGAGTGTGTGTGCTGACAGACATCTCTCCCGCCTGCCCTCAGGAGTGTGTGTGTGCTGACGGACATCTCTCCCGCCTGCCCTCAGGAGTGTGTGTGCTGACAGACATCTCTCCCGCCTGCCCTCAGGAGTGTGTGTGTGCTGACGGACATCTCTCCCGCCTGCCCTCAGGAGTGTGTGTGCTGACAGACATCTCTCCCGCCTGCCCTCAGGAGTGTGTGTGTGCTGACGGACATCTCTCCCGCCTGCCCTCAGGAGTGTGTGTGCTGACAGACATCTCTCCCGCCTGCCCTCAGGAGTGTGTGTGTGCTGACGGACATCTCTCCCGCCTGCCCTCAGGAGTGTGTGTGCTGACAGACATCTCTCCCGCCTGCCCTCAGGAGTGTGTGTGCTGACAGACATCTCTCCCGCCTGCCCTCAGGAGTGTGTGTGTGTGCTGACAGACATCTCTCCCGCCTGCCCTCAGGAGTGTGTGTGTGTGCTGACGGACATCTCTCCCGCCTGCCCTCAGGAGTGTGTGTGTGCTGACGGACATCTCTCCCGCCTGCCCTCAGGAGTGTGTGTGCTGACAGACATCTCTCCCGCCTGCCCTCAGGAGTGTGTGTGCTGACAGACATCTCTCCCGCCTGCCCTCAGGAGTGTGTGTGTGCTGACAGACATCTCTCCCGCCTGCCCTCAGGAGTGTGTGTGCTGACAGACATCTCTCCCGCCTGCCCTCAGGAGTGTGTGTGTGTGCTGACGGACATCTCTCCCGCCTGCCCTCAGGAGTGTGTGTGCTGACAGACATCTCTCCCGCCTGCCCTCAGGAGTGTGTGTGTGTGCTGACGGACATCTCTCCCGCCTGCCCTCAGGAGTGTGTGTGTGCTGACGGACATCTCTCCCGCCTGCCCTCAGGAGTGTGTGTGCTGACAGACATCTCTCCCGCCTGCCCTCAGGAGTGTGTGTGCTGACAGACATCTCTCCCGCCTGCCCTCAGGAGTGTGTGTGCTGACAGACATCTCTCCCGCCTGCCCTCAGGAGTGTGTGTGCTGACAGACATCTCTCCCGCCTGCCCTCAGGAGTGTGTGTGCTGACGGACATCTCTCCCGCCTGCCCTCAGGAGTGTGTGTGTGCTGACGGACATCTCTCCCGCCTGCCCTCAGGAGTGTGTATGCTGACAGACATCTATCCCGCCTGCCCTCAGGAGTGTGTGTGCTGACGGACATCTCTCCCGCCTGCCCTCAGGAGTGTGTGTGTGCTGACGGACATCTCTCCCGCCTGCCCTCAGGAGTGTGTGTGCTGACAGACATCTCTCCCGCCTGCCCTCAGGAGTGTGTGTGCTGACAGACATCTCTCCCGCCTGCCCTCAGGAGTGTGTGTGCTGACAGACATCTCTCCCGCCTGCCCTCAGGAGTGTGTGTGCTGACAGACATCTCTCCCGCCTGCCCTCAGGAGTGTGTGTGCTGACAGACATCTCTCCCGCCTGCCCTCAGGAGTGTGTGTGTGCTGACAGACATCTCTCCCGCCTGCCCTCAGGAGTGTGTGTGCTGACAGACATCTCTCCCGCCTGCCCTCAGGAGTGTGTGTGCTGACAGACATCTCTCCCGCCTGCCCTCAGGAGTGTGTGTGTGCTGACGGACATCTCTCCCGCCTGCCCGCAGGAGTGTGTGTGTGTGTGTGTGTGCTGATGGACATCTCTCCCGCCTGCCCTCAGGAGTGTGTGTGTGCTGACGGACATCTCTCCCGCCTGCCCTCAGGAGTGTGTGTGTGCTGACGGACATCTCTCCCGCCTGCCCTCAGGAGTGTGTGTGTGTGTGTGTGTGTGTGCTGACAGACATCTCTCCCGCCTGCCCTCAGGAGTGTGTGTGCTGACGGACATCTCTCCCGCCTGCCCTCAGGAGTGTGTGTGCTGACGGACATCTCTCCCGCCTGCCCTCAGGAGTGTGTGTGCTGACGGACATCTCTCCCGCCTGCCCTCAGGAGTGTGTGTGCTGACGGACATCTCTCCCGCCTGCCCTCAGGAGTGTGTGTGCTGACGGACATCTCTCCCGCCTGCCCTCAGGAGTGTGTGTGCTGACGGACATCTCTCCCGCCTGCCCTCAGGAGTGTGTGTGCTGACGGACATCTCTCCCGCCTGCCCTCAGGAGTGTGTGTGTGCTGACGGACATCTCTCCCGCCTGCCCTCAGGAGTGTGTGTGCTGACGGACATCTCTCCCGCCTGCCCGCAGGAGTGTGTGTGCTGACGGACATCTCTCCCGCCTGCCCTCAGGAGTGTGTGTGTGCTGACGGACATCTCTCCCGCCTGCCCTCAGGAGTGTGTGTGCTGACGGACATCTCTCCCGCCTGCCCGCAGGAGTGTGTGTGTGTGCTGACGGACATCTCTCCCGCCTGCCCGCAGGAGTGTGTGTGCTGACGCTGGGAGAGAGTGACCGGTTCCCGGCGTTCTTCACCCCCGACTCTGGCTACCGATCACCTCATCACGTGAACACCTGCTCCGAGGCGGCGGCCGTGGTGTACCAGCACGGCCAGCTGGGCCTGGGCAGCGGCCTGCTGCTGGCAGTACCCATACCGGACCAGTACCAGGCAGAGGGGCAACAGTGAGTCATAACAGGCGGAGGGGCAACAGTGAGTCATACCGCGCAGAGGGGCAACAGTGCAGGCGGCCATAGAGCGGGCGGTGCGGGAGGCGGAGCAGCTGGGTACTTTGTGACGTCACACGGTGCTACCACAGGATACAGGCGGCCATAGAGCGGGCGGGGTGGGAGGCGGAGCAGCAGGGCCCTTTGTGACGTCACACGGTGTTACCACAGGATCCAGGCGGCCATAGAGCAGGCGGTGCGCGAGGCGGAGCAGCAGGGTATCTCTGGTCGTGACGTCACACGGTGTTACCACAGGATACAGGCGGCCATAGAGCAGGCGGTGCGGGAGGCGGAGCAGCAGGGCATCTCTGGTCGTGACGTCACACCGTTCATCTTGGATCGGGTCAATGTCCTGACCGACGGCGCAAGTCTAGAAGCCAGTATCCTTTGACTCCATTATAAGCTCGTATTGTCTGACGTCCAGGGGGCTGATTTCGCCCTGCCTGTGTATTATTACACTCTAGATGCAGCCAAGTATACCTTGCGGCTGTAAGTCTGTAACTGTAAACCTGTAAGTGGTTCTGTTCTTTGTACTATCATCATACATATTAGGTACAAGACGCAAATAGTTCGTGATACGCTGTCTAGTGTTCTGTTCGCTTGTATTTTGCTCGTCTCCTTAATTCAAGATCAGATATCCGCTTGGTGGAAAATAACGCTTTGCACGGAGCGAGGGTGGCGGTGGAGCTGGCTGAACTAAAGAGGAACAGGTAAGTCGGTCCGACTGTCGTAGATACTTTTCACTAGTTATTCCTCATTGTTGGTGAGTTGTTCTTGCGATGCGTCCAGGCTTGTACGGTGTACACGTACAAAGTCAATATGAATTATGTCGTCGGTCATATGAAAACTTGTCCGAACCTATAAATGGGCAGGATATAATAATTGCTAGCATTCTCTGACGAACTGGGGCGTCTGTTCTGCCTGGCATTGTGGTGTCGAAGGCGTTGAGCGTGATTTGATGCGTGCAAACCAGCTGCTACACTGCGATGTTTACACCGCCAGCGATGACCAGTTGACCAGGAGAGGTTTGTTGTGTTCTGTCTCAGTGGTGGACCGAGTCGGTCCTGAGGTTTGTTGTGTTCTGTCTCAGTGGTGGACGGAGTCGGTCCTGAGGTTTGTTGTGTTCTGTCTCAGTGGTGGACCGAGTCGGTCCTGAGGTTTGTTGTGTTCTGTCTCAGTGGTGGACGGAGTCGGTCCTGAGGTTTGTTGTGTTCTGTCTCAGTGGTGGACCGAGTCGGTCCTGAGGTTTGTTGTGTTCTGTCTCAGTGGTGGACGGAGTGGCTCCTGAGGTTTGTTGTGTTCTGTCTCAGTGGTGGACGGAGTCGATCCTGAGGTTTGTTGTGTTCTGTCTCAGTGGTCGATCCTGAGGTTTGTTGTGTTCTGTCTCAGTGGTGGACGGAGTCGATCCTGAGGTTTGTTGTGTTCTGTCTCAGTGGTCGATCCTGAGGTTTGTTGTGTTCTGTCTCAGTGGTGGACGGAGTCGATCCTGAGGTTTGTTGTGTTCCGTCTCAGTGGTGGACGGAGTCGGTCATGAGGTTTGTTGTGTTCTGTCTCAGTGGTGGACGGAGTCGGTCCTGAGGTTTGTTGTGTTTTGTCTCAGTGGTGGACGGGGTCGGTCCTGAGGTTTGTTGTGTTCTGTCTCAGTGGTGGACGGAGTGGCTCCTGAGGTTTGTTGTGTTCTGTCTCAGTGGTGGACGGAGTCGATCCTGAGGTTTGTTGTGTTCTGTCTCAGTGGTCGATCCTGAGGTTTGTTGTGTTCTGTCTCAGTGGTGGACGGAGTCAATCCTGAGGTTTGTTGTGTTCCGTCTCAGTGGTGGACGGAGTCGGTCCTGAGGTTTGTTGTGTTCTGTCTCAGTGGTGGACGGAGTCGGTCCTGAGGTTTGTTGTGTTTTGTCTCAGTGGTGGACGGGGTCGGTCCTGAGGTTTGTTGTGTTCTGTCTCAGTGGTGGACGGAGTGGCTCCTGAGGTTTGTTGTGTTCTGTCTCAGTGGTGGACGGAGTCGGTCCTGAGGTTTGTTGTGTTCTGTCTCAGTGGTGGACGGAGTCGATCCTGAGGTTTGTTGTGTTTTGTCTCAGTGGTGGACGGAGTCGGTCCTGAGGTTTGTTGTGTTCTGTCTCAGTGGTGGACCGAGTCGATCCTGAGGTTTGTTGTGTTCTGTCTCAGTGGTGGACGGAGTCGATCCTGAGGTTTGTTGTGTTCTGTCTCAGTGGTGGACGGAGTCGATCCTGAGGTTCGTTGTGTTCTGTCTCAGTGGTGGACGGAGTCGATCCTGAGGTTTGTTGTGTTCTGTCTCAGTGGTCGATCCTGAGGTTTGTTGTGTTCTGTCTCAGTGGTGGACGGAGTCGATCCTGAGGTTTGTTGTGTTCTGTCTCAGTGGTCGATCCTGAGGTTTGTTGTGTTCTGTCTCAGTGGTGGACGGAGTCGATCCTGAGGTTTGTTGTGTTCCGTCTCAGTGGTGGACGGAGTCGGTCATCAGGTTTGTTGTGTTCTGTCTCAGTGGTGGACGGAGTCGGTCCTGAGGTTTGTTGTGTTTTGTCTCAGTGGTGGACGGGGTCGGTCCTGAGGTTTGTTGTGTTCTGTCTCAGTGGTGGACGGAGTGGCTCCTGAGGTTTGTTGTGTTCTGTCTCAGTGGTGGACGGAGTCGATCCTGAGGTTTGTTGTGTTCTGTCTCAGTGGTCGATCCTGAGGTTTGTTGTGTTCTGTCTCAGTGGTGGACGGAGTCAATCCTGAGGTTTGTTGTGTTCCGTCTCAGTGGTGGACGGAGTCGGTCCTGAGGTTTGTTGTGTTCTGTCTCAGTGGTGGACGGAGTCGGTCCTGAGGTTTGTTGTGTTTTGTCTCAGTGGTGGACGGGGTCGGTCCTGAGGTTTGTTGTGTTCTGTCTCAGTGGTGGACGGAGTGGCTCCTGAGGTTTGTTGTGTTCTGTCTCAGTGGTGGACGGAGTCGGTCCTGAGGTTTGTTGTGTTCTGTCTCAGTGGTGGACGGAGTCGATCCTGAGGTTTGTTGTGTTTTGTCTCAGTGGTGGACGGAGTCGGTCCTGAGGTTTGTTGTGTTCTGTCTCAGTGGTGGACCGAGTCGATCCTGAGGTTTGTTGTGTTCTGTCTCAGTGGTGGACGGAGTCGATCCTGAGGTTTGTTGTGTTCTGTCTCAGTGGTCGATCCTGAGGTTTGTTGTGTTTTGTCGCAGTGGTGGACGGAGTCGCTCCTGAGGTTTGTTGTGTTCTGTCTCAGTGGTGGACGGAGTCGATCCTGAGGGTGTTCTGTCTCAGTGGTGGACGGAGTCGGTCCTGAGGTTTGTTGTGTTCTGTCTCAGTGGTGGACGGGGTCGATCCTGAGGTTTGTTGTGTTCTGTCTCAGTGGTGGACGGAGTCGATCCTGAGGTTCGTTGTGTTCTGTCTCAGTGGTGGACGGAGTCGATCCTGAGGGTGTTCTGTCTCAGTGGTGGACGGAGTCGGTCCTGAGGTTTGTTGTGTTCTGTCTCAGTGGTGGACGGGGTCGATCCTGAGGTTTGTTGTGTTCTGTCTCAGTGGTGGACGGAGTCGATCCTGAGGTTTGTTGTGTTTTGTCGCAGTGGTGGACGGAGTCGCTCCTGAGGTTTGTTGTGTTCTGTCTCAGTGGTGGACGGAGTCGATCCTGAGGGTGCTCTGTCTCAGTGGTGGACGGAGTCGGTCCTGAGGTTTGTTGTGTTCTGTCTCAGTGGTGGACGGGGTCGATCCTGAGGTTTGTTGTGTTCTGTCTCAGTGGTGGACGGAGTCGATCCTGAGGTTCGTTGTGTTCTGTCTCAGTGGTGGACGGAGTCGATCCTGAGGGTGTTCTGTCTCAGTGGTGGACGGAGTCGGTCCTGAGGTTTGTTGTGTTCTGTCTCAGTGGTGGACGGGGTCGATCCTGAGGTTTGTTGTGTTCTGTCTCAGTGGTGGACGGAGTCGGTCCTGAGGTTTGTTGTGTTCTGTCTCAGTGGCGGACGGAGTCGCTCCTGAGGTTTGTTGTGTTCTGTCTCAGTGGTGGACGGAGTCGCTCCTGAGGTTTGTTGTGTTCTGTCTCAGTGGTGGACGAGTCGATCCTGAAGTTTGTTGTGTTCTGTCTCAGTGGTGGACGGAGTCGATCCTGAGGTTTGTTGTGTTCTGTCTCAGTGGTGGACGGAGTCGATCCTGAGGTTCGTTGTGTTCTGTCTCAGTGGTGGACGGAGTCGATCCTGGGGTTTGTTGTGTTCTGTCTCAGTGGTGGACGGAGTCGCTCCTTGTTGTGTTCTGTCTCAGTGGCGGACGGAGTCGCTCCTGAGGTTTGTTGTGTTCTGTCTCAGTTGTGGACGGAGTCGATCCTGAGGTTTGTTGTGTTCTGTCTCAGTGGTCGATCCTGAGGTTTGTTGTGTTCTGTCTCAGTGGTGGACGGAGTCGATCCTGAGGTTTGTTGTGTTCTGTCTCAGTGGTGGACGGAGTCGGTCCTGAAGTTTGTTGTGTTCTGTCTCAGTGGTGGACGGAGTCGCTCCTGAGGTTTGTTGTGTTCTGTCTCAGTGGTGGACGGAGTCGGTCCTGAGGTTTGTTGTGTTCTGTCTCAGTGGTGGATGGAGTCGGTCCTGAGGTTTGTTGTGTTCTGTCTCAGTGGTGGACGGAGTCGGTCCTGAGGTTTGTTGTGTTTTGTCTCAGTGGTGGACGGGGTCGGTCCTGAGGTTTGTTGTGTTCTGTCTCAGTGGTGGACGGAGTGGCTCCTGAGGTTTGTTGTGTTCTGTCTCAGTGGTGGACGGAGTCGGTCCTGAGGTTTGTTGTGTTCTGTCTCAGTGGTGGAGGGAGTCGATCCTGAGGTTTGTTGTGTTTTGTCTCAGTGGTGGACGGAGTCGGTCCTGAGGTTTGTTGTGTTCTGTCTCAGTGGTGGCCGGGGTCGATCCTGGGCTGCTGGGACGGGAGCAGGAGCCGTGCAGCAGTCGGACAGTCATGCTGATCAGACTGACAACAGCGGCAAAAACAGCGCTCCGGACACAGCTGCTGCTGCTACTGGTATACCCGTACGTTAGTGGGTAGTATACTCGTATGCACGGCTCCTTTTGAGTCAGCTAAGTTCCTCTGATTATTTGAAGGCCACTAATGAAGTTGAGTAATCTGGCGGATAATAATTTCTGATCAGCACTCTGAATGACAAATGGTCTTGGTAGACGTGGTAATGCGAACGCATGCTGACGCTTAAAAAGGTAAGCTGGCGCATATCTGGGGAAGTCAGCTGAAATGTCGTGACGCTTAAAAAGGTCAGCTGGCGCATATCTGGGGAGTCCGGGACGTCAGCTGAAATGGTGTACTTGCCGAGCACCGTGTGCAGTATTGCTGCCGTAGTGCTCGCGAGTCGCAACCCTGTGATTGTTGGTGATGAAGGATATCAATATAATCGATAAATACAAACAGAAACCTGATATGATCGACTGCGGTAGGCCGTGGGCATGTGTTTGAATTGATCCGGGGCCGTACTTTGTGTAAGATCCCCGCCCATTCGTCCTTTTTTTCTCGGTTTTGTTGTTTTCAATATCTTGCCAATCTGATGTTTTGCGTTTCCTTTTGCAGACTGTGATTGGTGGCAGTATTGTTGATTTCGTCATCAAAACCACTGATGACCAACTGACGGTATGAGCGAACTGTAAAGGGTTTCCATTGCTTGCCTTCCACGGCAGGAACACGCATGTCGCCTTTTCGCATATGGTTACGTTCTGGATTCAACTGAGAATATCTGTTGAACCGTGGAGTTCAAGAATACGCACCAGAATATATCTGATGCCTTCCGGGAGTTATTTGTATGACAAATATTTCCCACCAAACAGAGTGAGGCACATACATTTGATTTATGTTTTGTAACAGCGTTGACCTCGTAACATCGCTTAGACGCAGCGATCCGGTCACTGTCTATAGCTGGATTTTCTCTCGCTCAATAACAATACCAATCCTTGCCGTTGATGAATCTCGCCGATACTGCCGGAATACACTGTGCCACAGCCAATCCGTATTCGCTTAGCCGCTGATTCGTCTGTCCCCTCCCCGTGTACGCCGATCCCTCCGTCCCCTCCCCGTGTACGGCGATCCCTCCGTCCCCTCCCCGTGTACGCCGATTCCTCCGTTCCCTCCCCGTGTACGGCGATCCCTCCGTCCCCTCCCCGTGTACGGCGATCCCTCCGTCCCCTCCCCGTGTACGCCGATCCCCCTGTCCCCTCGCCGTGTACGCCGATCCCTCCGTCCCCTCCCCGTGTACGCCGATCCCTCCGTCCCCTCCCCGTGTACGCCGATCCCCCCGTCCCCTCCCCGTGTACGCCGATCCATCCGTCCCCTCCCCGTGTACGCCGATCCCCCGTCCCCTCCCCGTGTACGCCGATCCATCCGTCCCCTCCCCGTGTACGCCGATCCCCCGTCCCCTCCCCGTGTACGCCGATCCCTCCGTCCCCTCCCGTGTACGCCGATCCCTCCGTCCCCTCCCCGTGTACGCCGATCCCTCCGTCCCCTCCCCGTGTACGCCGATCCCTCCGTCCCCTCCCCGTGTACGCCGATCCCACCGTCCCCTCCCCGTGTACGCCGATTCCTCCGTCCCCTCCCCGTGTACGCCGATCCCTCCGTCTCTCCCGTGTACGCCACCGTCGCCACTGACCCCCCCCCCCCCCCGCTGCCGTCTCCAGCTGGACGGCTCCACCCACCGGGGCCACATCGCGCAGAGTTACGGCGGAGTGGGCCGTAACGTAGCCGACGCACTCTCCCGTCTCGGCCACCGTCCGCACTTCGTCTCCTCCGTGGGCCGCGACCAGCTGGGCGACGCCATCGTCAGCAACAACGCGCACATGGTGACGGGGGTGTGAGACAGGACCCGCACATGGTGACGGGGGTGTGAGACAGGACCCGCACATGGTGACGGGGGTGTGAGACCTCGGACCCGCACATGGTGACGGGGGGGGGGGGGGTGAGACAGGACCCGCACATGGTGACGGGGTGTGAGACAGGACCCGCACATGGTGACGGGGGCGTGAGACAGGACCCGCACATGGTGACGGGGGTGTGAGACAGGACCCGCACATGGTGACTGGGGTGTGAGACCTCGGACCCGCACATGGTGACGGGGGGGGGGGGGGGTGAGACAGGACCCGCACATGGTGCCGGTTGTGAGACAGGACCCGCACATGGTGACGGGGTGTGAGACAGGACCCGCACATGGTGACGGGGGTGTGATACCTCGGACCCGCACATGGTGACGGGGGGGGGGGAGACAGGACCCGCACATGGTGACGGGGTGTGAGACAGGATCCGCACATGGTGACGGGGTGTGAGACAGGACCTGCACATGGTGACGGGGGTGTGAGACAGGACCCGCACATGGTGACGGGGGTGTGAGACAGGACCCGCACATGGTGACGGGGGTGTGAGACAGGACCTGCACATGGTGACGGGGGTGCGAGACAGGACCCGCACATGGTGACGGGGGGGTGAGACAGGACCCGCACATGGTGACGGGGTGTGAGACAGGACCCGCACATGGTGACG
This sequence comes from Chirona hameri, assembly GCA_036785665.1. Classification (NCBI taxonomy): domain Eukaryota; kingdom Metazoa; phylum Arthropoda; class Thecostraca; order Balanomorpha; family Balanidae; genus Chirona; species Chirona hameri. The sequence goes on along the minus strand of JAXIVJ010000015.1, from coordinate 17,903 downwards.
GGGTGTGAGACAGGACCCGCACATGGTGACGGGGGTGTGAGACAGGGGGCGATACTAAGGACCTGACTAATATCCCAGTCGTCCGGGTTGACCCCGACAGGCCGTGTTGAGTGTCGTGCTCCCTGGCCATCTCCGTTCTCTGTTGACCTGTGTGGCTCTACAGTCCTGTGTTCAGGGTTCCCGGGTGAGCTCCACGCTCTCTTTGACGCTGTTTCTGACCGTCTTCCCCCTGTGCGCGACTCGCCATCTAACTGTGCGTGCTCCTCCTCCTCCTCCTGGTATGTGCTCATGACGTACTGTATGTGTTCATGCCGTACTGTATGTGCTCATGACGTACTGTATGTGCTCATGACGTACTGTATGTCCTCATGACGTACTATATGTCCTCATGACGTACTGTATGTGTTCATGCCGTACTGTATGTCCTCATGACGTACTGTATGTCCTCATGACGTACTGTATGTCCTCATGACGTACTGTATGTGCTCATGACGTACTGTGTGTGCTCATGACGTACTGTATGTGCTCATGACGTACTGTATGTCCTCATGACGTACTGTATGTCCTCATGACGTACTGTATGTGCTCATGACGTACTGTATGTCCTCATGACGTACTGTATGTGCTCATGACGTACTGTATGTCCTCATGACGTACTGTATGTCCTCATGACGTACTGTATGTGTAGCTGTTGTTTAATATTTAGGTATATGCCTGTGTGGACAGGACTGGAGCTGCGTGGACCGGCAGGAGACCCACTGCACGGCCAGCTATGTACTGACACACCACCTAACCACCCCACTCACCCTGTGTGGACAGGACTGGAGCTACGTGGACCGGCAGGAGACCCACTGCACGGCCAGCTATGTACTGACACACCACCTAACCACCCCACTCACCCTGTGTGGACAGGACTGGAGCTACGTGGACCGGCAGGAGACCCACTGCACGGCCAGCTATGTACTGACACACCACCTAACCACCCCACTCACCCTGTGTGGACAGGACTGGAGCTACGTGGACCGGCAGGAGACCCACTGCACGGCCAGCTATGCAGTGATGGTGGACTGCGCCGGATCGGTACAGTTTGGTGTCGGAGACATGGACATCCACGAGACCATTACCCCCCAGCTGGTGGGTAGCCAAGACGGTCAACACATCCTGCGCCCTAGACTGGCCCTCAAAAGACGGTCAACACATCCTGCGCCCTAGAGTGGCCCTCAAAAGACGGTCAACACATCCTGTGCCCTAGACTGGCCCTCAAAAGACGGTCAACACATCCTGCGCCCTAGAGTGGCCCTCAAAAGACGGTCAACACATCCTGCGCCCTAGAGTGGCCCTCAAAAGACGGTCAACACATCCTGTGCCCTAGACTGGCCCTCAAAAGACGGTCAACACATCCTGCACCCTAGAGTGGCCCTCAAAAGACGGTCAACACATCCTGCACCCTAGAGTGGCCCTCAAAAGACGGTCAACACATCCTGCGCCCTAGAGTGGCCCTCAAAAGACGGTCAACACATCCTGTGCCCTAGACTGGCCCTCAAAAGACGGTCAACACATCCTGCACCCTAGAGTGGCCCTCAAAAGACGGTCAACACATCCTGCACCCTAGAGTGGCCATCAAAAGACGGTCAACACATCCTGCGCCCTAGAGTGGCCCTCAAAAGACGGTTAACACATCCTGCACCCTAGAGTGGCCCTCAAAAGACGGTCAACACATCCTGCACCCTAGAGTGGCCCTCAAAAGACGGTCAACACATCCTGCACCCTAGAGTGGCCATCAAAAGACGGTCAACACATCCTGTGCCCTAGACTGGCCCTCAAAAGACGGTCAACACATCCTGCACCCTAGAGTGGCCCTCAAAAGACGGTCAACACATCCTGTGCCCTAGACTGGCCCTCAAAAGACGGTCAACACATCCTGTGCCCTAGAGTGGCCCTCAACGAGCAGAGGCAGGGCTATCGCTGCCCAGTCATATAGTGACCATTTCTTACAAGAGCCCGCATCACTGTCCCTAACTTTGGTGTTAGCCACGTTTTATCGGGTTCAAGGAGGTCACATGACCTCCCCAGGTGGAGCGTCACCGGTCAGTCGGTGATCACGTGACCTCCCCCTCTCAGGTGCAGCGGCACCGGTCGGCGCTGGTCTCCAGCCCTCTGGTGGTGGTGGATGCCAACACGCCGTCTGCCAGCCTAGCGGCGGCGGCGCGGCTCTGCGGCCCGGCCGGGGTGCCGGTCTGGTTTGAGCCGACCGACGTGCGGAAGGCGGAGAAGGCGGCGGCGCTGACGGCCGGGCCGCAGCCGCCGCTGCTGTACGGTTCTCCTAACGCTGCAGAGCTGAGGGCCATGCTGGCCACGCTCACCACAGGTGGGGCGCCGTGAGGGCCATGCTGGCCACGCTCACCACAGGTGGGGCGCCGTGAGGGCCATGCTGGCCACGCTCACCACAGGTGGGGCGCCGGCAGAGGCAATGCTAGCCAATGGGCATCGCAATGGGAGCAATGCACATCCCGACATCCCGCCAAAAGGCATGGATCTCAGAAATGAATTTCTGTTCGAAGGGGATTTCCACAAAATGTAGTGAAGGTTCTGAGCTCCCAACATATCTCTCTGCAAATGTAGCACTACGAGTAGATCTCGGATCCCAGTCGCGTGTGGACCTATCAATTCAATGTAACGACATATCTGTGATCCCTCGATAAACATTCAAAGTGGAACCATGATCTCACAGTATTTTGGATCCGGTATGAACCCATGTTAAAATAATACTTATGTGTGTATTTGTTGACACCATATGAAATGCTGCTGACCGTGGTCATTGCTGCCGTTTCTCTCTGCAGAGCGACCTGGCGACTTCCATCTTCTGGCGGGTGATGAGCTGCTGGGCGCGTGTAGCGATGCCAGCCGGCGACTGTTGGAGTACTTCTACTGCATCCTCGTTACCATGGGAACTAACGGCGTCCTGGTAAGCACTCCATCTGGCAGTTGGTCACCGAAAACAGACCGAGAATTGGTGTCATGTGTACTTGTTAGGTATGCTTCAATGGCAGTTATTGTTTAAATTAGTAAGCTTTCGGACACTTAACGTTCACTGTCCTTCATAGTCTGGCAAGTAGTTTAGTAAAATGTAAAGTCTGAGCAAGTAGTTCAATACAATGTAAAGTGTATGACTGAAATGTTATAACATGACAGAAACGAAACGCTTCATTTTTTTACTGTACGAGAAGCTGCCTGTGGCGCCCGCTGTACGAGAAGCTGCCTGTGGCGCCCACTGTACGAGAAGCTGCCTGTGGCGCCCGCTGTATGAGAAGCTGCCTGTGGCGCCCGCTGTGCGAGAAGCTGCCTGTGGCGCCCGCTGTACGAGAAACTGTACAGCCGGGGCCTGTGGCGCCCGATGTACGAGAAGCTGCCTGTGGCGCCCGCTGTGCGAGAAGCTGCCTGTGGCGCCCGCTGTACGAGAAGCTGCCTGTGGCGCCCGCTGTGCGAGAAGCTGCCTGTGGCGCCCGCTGTACGAGAAGCTGCCTGTGGCGCCCACTGTACGAGAAGCTGCCTGTGGCGCCCGCTGTACGAGAAGCTGCCTGTGGCGCCCGCTGTGCGAGAAGCTGCCTGTGGCGCCCACTGTACGAGAAGCAACCTGTGGCGCCCGCTGTACGAGAAGCTACCTGTGGCGCCCGCTGTGCGAGAAGCTGCCTGTGGCGCCCGCTGTACGAGAAACTGTACAGCCGGGGCCTGTGGCGCCCGATGTACGAGAAGCTGCCTGTGGCGCCCGCTGTGCGAGAAGCTGCCTGTGGCGCCCGCTGTACGAGAAGCTGCCTGTGGCGCCCGCTGTACGAGAAGCTGCCTGTGGCGCGCGGTGTAAGAGAAGCTGCCTGTGGCGCCCGCTGTACGAGAAGCTGCCTGTGGCGCCCGCTGTGTGAGAAGCTGCCTGTGGCGCCCGCTGTACGAGAAGCTGCCTGTGGCGCCCGCTGTACGAGAAACTGTACAGCCGGGGCCTGTGGCGCCCGATGTACGAGAAGCTGCCTGTGGCGCCCGCTGTGCGAGAAGCTGCCTGTGGCGCCCGCTGTACGAGAAGCTGCCTGTGGCGCCCGCTGTGCGAGAAGCTGCCTGTGGCGCCCGCTGTACGAGAAGCTGCCTGTGGCGCCCACTGTACGAGAAGCTGCATGTGGCGCCCGCTGTACGAGAAGCTGCCTGTGGCGCCCACTACGAGAAGCAACCTGTGGCGCCCGCTGTACGAGAAGCTGCCTGTGGCGCCCGCTGTGCGAGAAGCTGCCTGTGGCGCCCGCTGTACGAGAAACTGTACAGCCGGGGCCTGTGGCGCCCGATGTACGAGAAGCTGCCTGTGGCGCCCGCTGTGCGAGAAGCTGCCTGTGGCGCCCGCTGTACGAGAAGCTGCCTGTGGCGCCCGCTGTACGAGAAGCTGCCTGTGGCGCCCGCTGTACGAGAAGCTGCCTGTGGCGCCCGCTGTACGAGAAGCTGCCTGTGGCGCCCGCTGTGCGAGAAGCTGCCTGTGGCGCCCGCTGTACGAGAAGCTGCCTGTGGCGCCCGCTGTACGAGAAACTGTACAGCCGGGGCCTGTGGCGCCCGATGTACGAGAAGCTGCCTGTGGCGCCCGCTGTGCGAGAAGCTGCCTGTGGCGCCCGCTGTGCGAGAAGCTGCCTGTGGCGCCCGGTGTAGGAGAAGGTGTGTGTGGCGCCCGCTGTACGAGAAACTGTACAGCCGGGGCCTGTGGCGCCCGATGTACGAGAAGCTGCCTGTGGCGCCCACTGTGCGAGAAGCTGCCTGTGGCGCCCGCTGTACGAGAAGCTGCCTGTGGCGCCCGCTGTACGAGAAGCTGCCTGTGGCGCCCGCTGTACGAGAAGCTGCCTGTGGCGCCCGCTGTACGAGAAGCTGCCTGTGGCGCCCGCTGTACGAGAAGCTGCCTGTGGCGCCCGCTGTACGAGAAACTGTACAGCCGGGGCCTGTGGCGCCCGATGTACGAGAAGCTGCCTGTGGCGCCCGCTGTACGAGAAGCTGCCTGTGGCGCCCGCTGTACGAGAAGCTGCCTGTGGCGCCCGCTGTACGAGAAGCTGCCTGTGGCGCCCGCTGTACGAGAAGCTGCCTGTGGCGCCCGCTGTGCGAGAAGCTGCCTGTGGCGCCCGCTGTGCGAGAAGCTGCCTGTGGCGCCCGCTGTGCGAGAAGCTGCCTGTGGCGCCCGCTGTGCGAGAAGCTGCCTGTGGCGCCCGCTGTGCGAGAAGCTGCCTGTGGCGCCCGCTGTACGAGAAGCTGCCTGTGGCGCCCGCTGTACGAGAAACTGTACAGCCGGGGCCTGTGGCGCCCGATATACGAGAAGCTGCCTGGGGCGCCCACTGTGCGAGAAGCTGCCTGTGGCGCCCGCTGTACGAGAAGCTGCCTGTGGCGCCCGCTGTACGAGAAACTGTACAGCCGGGGCCTGTGGCGCCCACTGTATGAGAAGCTGCCTGTGGCGCCCGCTGTACGAGAAGCTGCCTGTGGCGCCCGCTGTACGAGAAGCTGCCTGTGGCGCCCGCTGTACGAGAAGCTGCCTGTGGCGCCCGCTGTACGAGAAGCTGTCTGTGGCGCCCGCGGTACGAGAAGCTGCCTGTGGCGCCCGCTGTACGAGAAGCTGCCTGTGGCGCCCGCTGTACGAGAAGCTGCCTGTGGCGCCCGCTGTACGAGAAGCTGCCTGTGGCGCCCGCTGTACGAGAAGCTGCCTGTGGCGCCCGCTGTACGAGAAACTGTACAGCCGGGGCCTGTGGCGCCCGATGTACGAGAAGCTGCCTGTGGCGCCCGCTGTACGAGAAGCTGCCTGTGGCGCCCGCTGTGCGAGAAGCTGCCTGTGGCGCCCGCTGTACGAGAAGCTGCCTGTGGCGCCCGCTGTACGAGAAACTGTACAGCCGGGGCCTGTGGCGCCCGCTGTACGAGAAGCTGCCTGTGGCGCCCGCTGTACGAGAAGCTGCCTGTGGCGCCCGCTGTGCGAGAAGCTGCCTGTGGCGCCCGCTGTGCGAGAAGCTGCCTGTGGCGCCCGCTGTACGAGAAGCTGCCTGTGGCGCCCGCTGTGCGAGAAGCTGCCTGTGGCGCCCGCTGTACGAGAAGCTGCCTGTGGCGCCCGCTGTACGAGAAGCTGCCTGTGGCGCCCACTGTACGAGAAGCTGCCTGTGGCGCCCGCTGTACGAGAAGCTGCCTGTGGCGCCCGCTGTACGAGAAACTGCCTGTGGCGCCCGCTGTACGAGAAACTGTACAGCCGGGGCCTGTGGCGCCCGATGTACGAGAAGCTGCCTGTGGCGCCCGCTGTACGAGAAACTGCCTGTGGCGCCCGCTGTACGAGAAGCTGCCTGTGGCGCCCGCTGTACGAGAAACTGTACAGCCGGGGCCTGTGGCGCCCGATGTACGAGAAGCTGCCTGTGGCGCCCGCTGTACGAGAAGCTGCCTGTGGCGCCCGCTGTGCGAGAAGCTGCCTGTGGCGCCCGCTGTACGAGAAACTGTACAGCCGGGGCCTGTGGCGCCCGATGTACGAGAAGCTGCCTGTGGCGCCCGCTGTACGAGAAGCTGCCTGTGGCGCCCGCTGTGCGAGAAGCTGCCTGTGGCGTCCGCTGTACGAGAAACTGTACAGCCGGGGCCTGTGGCGCCCGATGTACGAGAAGCTGCCTGTGGCGCCCGCTGTACGAGAAGCTGCCTGTGGCGCCCGCTGTGCGAGAAGCTGCCTGTGGCGCCCGCTGTACGAGAAGCTGCCTGTGGCGCCCGCTGTACGAGAAACTGTACAGCCGGGGCCTGTGGCGCCCGCTGTACGAGAAGCTGCCTGTGGCGCCCGCTGTACGAGAAGCTGCCTGTGGCGCCCGCTGTGCGAGAAGCTGCCTGTGGCGCCCGCTGTACGAGAAACTGCCTGTGGCGCCCGCTGTACGAGAAACTGTACAGCCGGGGCCTGTGGCGCCCGCTGTACGAGAAGCTGTACAGCCGGGGCCTGTGGCGCCCGCTGTACGAGAAGCTGCCTGTGGCGCCCGCTGTACGAGAAGCTGCCTGTGGCGCCTGCTGTACGAGAAGCTGCCTGTGGCGCCCGCTGTACGAGAAGCTGCCTGTGGCGCCCGCTGTGCGAGAAGCTGCCTGTGGCGCCCGCTGTACGAGAAGCTGCCTGTGGCGCCCGCTGTACGAGAAGCTGCCTGTGGCGCCCGCTGTGCGAGAAGCTGCCTGTGGCGCCCGCTGTACGAGAAGCTGCCTGTGGCGCCCGCTGTACGAGAAGCTGCCTGTGGCGCCCGCTGTACGAGAAGCTGCCTGTGGCGCCCACTGTACGAGAAGCTGCCTGTGGCGCCCGCTGTACGAGAAGCTGCCTGTGGCGCCCGCTGTACGAGAAACTGCCTGTGGCGCCCGCTGTACGAGAAACTGTACAGCCGGGGCCTGTGGCGCCCGATGTACGAGAAGCTGCCTGTGGCGCCCGCTGTACGAGAAACTGTACAGCCGGGGCCTGTGGCGCCCGATGTACGAGAAGCTGCCTGTGGCGCCCGCTGTGCGAGAAGCTGCCTGTGGCGCCCGCTGTAGGAGAAGCTGCCTGTGGCGCCCGCTGTACGAGAAACTGCCTGTGGCGCCCGCTGTACGAGAAACTGTACAGCCGGGGCCTGTGGCGCCCGATGTACGAGAAGCTGCCTGTGGCGCCCGCTGTACGAGAAACTGTACAGCCGGGGCCTGTGGCGCCCGATGTACGAGAAGCTGCCTGTGGCGCCCGCTGTACGAGAAACTGCCTGTGGCGCCCGCTGTACGAGAAGCTGCCTGTGGCGCCCGCTGTACGAGAAACTGTACAGCCGGGGCCTGTGGCGCCCGATGTACGAGAAGCTGCCTGTGGCGCCCGCTGTACGAGAAGCTGCCTGTGGCGCCCGCTGTGCGAGAAGCTGCCTGTGGCGCCCGCTGTACGAGAAACTGTACAGCCGGGGCCTGTGGCGCCCGATGTACGAGAAGCTGCCTGTGGCGCCCGCTGTACGAGAAGCTGCCTGTGGCGCCCGCTGTGCGAGAAGCTGCCTGTGGCGTCCGCTGTACGAGAAACTGTACAGCCGGGGCCTGTGGCGCCCGATGTACGAGAAGCTGCCTGTGGCGCCCGCTGTACGAGAAGCTGCCTGTGGCGCCCGCTGTGCGAGAAGCTGCCTGTGGCGCCCGCTGTACGAGAAGCTGCCTGTGGCGCCCGCTATACGAGAAACTGTACAGCCGGGGCCTGTGGCGCCCGCTGTACGAGAAGCTGCCTGTGGCGCCCGCTGTACGAGAAGCTGCCTGTGGCGCCCGCTGTGCGAGAAGCTGCCTGTGGCGCCCGCTGTACGAGAAACTGCCTGTGGCGCCCGCTGTACGAGAAACTGTACAGCCGGGGCCTGTGGCGCCCGCTGTACGAGAAGCTGTACAGCCGGGGCCTGTGGCGCCCGCTGTACGAGAAGCTGCCTGTGGCGCCCGCTGTACGAGAAGCTGCCTGTGGCGCCTGCTGTACGAGAAGCTGCCTGTGGCGCCCGCTGTACGAGAAGCTGCCTGTGGCGCCCGCTGTACGAGAAGCTGCCTGTGGCGCCCGCTGTACGAGAAGCTGCCTGTGGCGCCCGCTGTACGATAAGCTGCCTGTGGCGCCCGCTGTACGAGTAGCTGCCTGTGGCGCCCGCTGTGCGAGAAGCTGCCTGTGGCGCCCGCTGTACGAGAAGCTGCCTGTGGCGCCCGCTGTACGAGAAGCTGCCTGTGGCGCCCGCTGTACGAGAAGCTGCCTGTGGCGCCCGCTGTACGAGAAGCTGCCTGTGGCGCCCGCTGTACGAGAAGCAACCTGTGGCGCCCGCTGTGCGAGAAGCTGCCTGTGGCGCCCGCTGTGCGAGAAGCTGCCTGTGGCGCCCGCTGTACGAGAAGCTGCCTGTGGCGCCCGCTGTACGAGAAGCTGCCTGTGGCGCCCGCTGTGCGAGAAGCTGCCTGTGGCGCCCGCTGTACGAGAAGCTGCCTGTGGCGCCCGCTGTACGAGAAGCTGCCTGTGGCGCCCGCTGTACGAGAAGCTGCCTGTGGCGCCCACTGTACGAGAAGCTGCCTGTGGCGCCCGCTGTACGAGAAGCTGCCTGTGGCGCCCGCTGTACGAGAAACTGCCTGTGGCGCCCGCTGTACGAGAAACTGTACAGCCGGGGCCTGTGGCGCCCGATGTACGAGAAGCTGCCTGTGGCGCCCGCTGTACGAGAAACTGTACAGCCGGGGCCTGTGGCGCCCGATGTACGAGAAGCTGCCTGTGGCGCCCGCTGTGCGAGAAGCTGCCTGTGGCGCCCGCTGTAGGAGAAGCTGCCTGTGGCGCCCGCTGTACGAGAAACTGCCTGTGGCGCCCGCTGTACGAGAAACTGTACAGCCGGGGCCTGTGGCGCCCGATGTACGAGAAGCTGCCTGTGGCGCCCGCTGTACGAGAAACTGTACAGCCGGGGCCTGTGGCGCCCGATGTACGAGAAGCTGCCTGTGGCGCCCGCTGTACGAGAAACTGCCTGTGGCGCCCGCTGTACGAGAAGCTGCCTGTGGCGCCCGCTGTACGAGAAACTGTACAGCCGGGGCCTGTGGCGCCCGATGTACGAGAAGCTGCCTGTGGCGCCCGCTGTACGAGAAGCTGCCTGTGGCGCCCGCTGTGCGAGAAGCTGCCTGTGGCGCCCGCTGTACGAGAAACTGTACAGCCGGGGCCTGTGGCGCCCGATGAACGAGAAGCTGCCTGTGGCGCCCGCTGTACGAGAAGCTGCCTGTGGCGCCCGCTGTGCGAGAAGCTGCCTGTGGCGTCCGCTGTACGAGAAACTGTACAGCCGGGGCCTGTGGCGCCCGATGTACGAGAAGCTGCCTGTGGCGCCCGCTGTACGAGAAGCTGCCTGTGGCGCCCGCTGTGCGAGAAGCTGCCTGTGGCGCCCGCTGTACGAGAAGCTGCCTGTGGCGCCCGCTATACGAGAAACTGTACAGCCGGGGCCTGTGGCGCCCGCTGTACGAGAAGCTGCCTGTGGCGCCCGCTGTACGAGAAGCTGCCTGTGGCGCCCGCTGTGCGAGAAGCTGCCTGTGGCGCCCGCTGTACGAGAAACTGCCTGTGGCGCCCGCTGTACGAGAAACTGTACAGCCGGGGCCTGTGGCGCCCGCTGTACGAGAAGCTGTACAGCCGGGGCCTGTGGCGCCCGCTGTACGAGAAGCTGCCTGTGGCGCCCGCTGTACGAGAAGCTGCCTGTGGCGCCTGCTGTACGAGAAGCTGCCTGTGGCGCCCGCTGTACGAGAAGCTGCCTGTGGCGCCCGCTGTACGAGAAGCTGCCTGTGGCGCCCGCTGTACGAGAAGCTGCCTGTGGCGCCCGCTGTACGATAAGCTGCCTGTGGCGCCCGCTGTACGAGTAGCTGCCTGTGGCGCCCGCTGTGCGAGAAGCTGCCTGTGGCGCCCGCTGTACGAGAAGCTGCCTGTGGCGCCCGCTGTACGAGAAGCTGCCTGTGGCGCCCGCTGTACGAGAATCTGCCTGTGGCGCCCGCTGTACGAGAAGCTGCCTTTGGCGCCCGCTGTACGAGAAGCAACCTGTGGCGCCCGCTGTGCGAGAAGCTGCCTGTGGCGCCCGCTGTGCGAGAAGCTGCCTGTGGCGCCCGCTGTACGAGAAGCTGCCTGTGGCGCCCGCTGTACGAGAAACTGTACAGCCGGGGCCTGTGGCGCCCGCTGTGCGAGAAGCTGCCTGTGGCGCCCGCTGTACGAGAAACTGTACAGCCGGGGCCTGTGGCGCCCACTGTACGAGAAGCTGCCTGTGGCGCCCGCTGTACGAGAAGCTGCCTGTGGCGCCCGCTGTACGAGAAGCTGCCTGTGGCGCCCGCTGTACGAGAAGCTGTACAGCCGGGGCCTGTGGCGCCCGCTGTACGAGAAGCTGCTTGTGGCGCCCGCTGTGCGAGAAGCTGCCTGTGGCGCCCGCTGTACGAGAAGCTGCCTGTGGCGCCCGCTGTGTGAGAAGCTGCCTGTGGCGCCCGCTGTACGAGAAGCTGCCTGTGGCGCCCGCTGTACGAGAAGCTGCCTGTGGCGCCCTCTGTACGAGAAGCTGCCTGTGGCGCCCGCTGTACGAGAAACTGTACAGCCGGGGTCTGTGGCGCCCACTGTACGAGAAGCTGCCTGTGGCGCCCGCTGTACGAGAAGCTGCCTGTGGCGCCCGCTGTACGAGAAGCTGCCTGTGGCGCCCGCTGTACGAGAAACTGTACAGCCGGGGCCTGTGGCGCCCGCTGTACGAGAAGCTGCCTGTGGCGCCCGCTGTGCGAGAAGCTGCCTGTGGCGCCCGCTGTGCGAGAAGCTGCCTGTGGCGCCCGCTGTACGAGAAGCTGCCTGTGGCGCCCGCTGTGCGAGAAGCTGCCTGTGGCGCCCGCTGTACGAGAAGCTGCCTGTGGCGCCCGCTGTACGAGAAGCTGCCTGTGGCGCCCGCTGTACGAGAAGCTGCCTGTGGCGCCCGCTGTACGAGAAGCTGCCTGTGGCGCCCGCTGGCATATCAGCGGGATCAGCAATGTTTGGCTGTGAGGAACCGACCTTGCGTAAAATAGTTCCAGCCAAAATTGCCCGAAGTCATCCCGTCCCTGAATCGGTCCCGGGTGAATAAAAAACCGCCAGATGTGACGGACTGTTGTTACCCGGCAGTGTTTGCTGTGAGCAGGTATCTTCCCCATCGGTGAGTGTGTTTGCAGCAGGACGCGATGCACACTGGAAAGATATGCATTATGTCTCTGTATCTGATGAATAACTCGCCGAGTTCAAAGTGCATTTGATCCGGACCTGACTCGCCTACAGGTGTGTTTATCCTTAATAATGCGTGCAGTACAACACTGAGATCACTAATGAGGTGTGACTGGTGTTGAGGCGGGACTGTGACCGTCTGTTTCCCCGGCAGATCAGCCGGCGTGGCGGCCCGTCCGACCCCCTGCCGCTGGGGCCGGCGGCGCGGGCCGAGTCTGCGACCTCCGGCACCTCGTGCGTCCACTACCCGGTCACGGCCGCCAGCCGGGCGGTGAACGTCAGCGGAGCCGGAGACTGGTACGAAGCGGCGCTGAGCGGCGCTGAGCGGGCCACCATGTGCAATGTCTGACACTCTGAACCGAGCTCGGCCGCCTGGTTTGAAACTAATCATATTGGCAGGCGCTGATCACATAAGCCCAAATTATCTACAATATCGTCAGCAGCAGCAGCAGCAGCGTGTCCGAGTGATGTGGTTCTCATGTTGCGGCTGGTAAACGGCTATTTTCTGTTACTGAGTTGAGCTTTCTCCATACGGCGTCCATACACGCAGCTTATCGTCTGTAACTAGCACCGTCAATGGACTGTAACTGTACCTGTAACTGTACCAGTAACTAGCACCTACAATGGACTGTAACTGTACCTGTAACTGTACCAGTAACTAGCACCTACAATGGACTGTAGCTGTAACTGTATCTGTAACTGTGCGTGTAACTGTACCTGTAACTAGCACCTACAATGGACTGTAGCTGTACCTGTAACTGTAACTGTGCGTGTAACTGTACCTGTAACTAGCACCTACAATGGACTGTAACTGTACCTGTAACTGTACCAGTAACTAGCACCTACAATGGACTGTAGCTGTACCTGTAACTAGCACCTACAATGGACTGTAGCTGTACCTGTAACTGTAACTGTAGCTGTGCGTGTAACTGTAGCTGTACCTGTAACTAGCACCTACAATGGACTGTAACTGTACCTGTAACTGTACCTGTAGCTGTAACTGTAGCTGTGCGTGTACCTGTACCTGTACCTGTAACTAGCACCTACAATGGACTGTAGCTGTAACTGTAACTGTACCTGTAACTAGCACCTACAATGGACTGTAGCTGTACCTGTAACTGTACCTGTAGCTGTAACATGTAGCTGTAACTGTAGCTGTGCGTGTACCTGTACCTGTACCTGTACCTGTAACTAGCACCTACAATGGACTGTAGCTGTACCTGTAACTGTACCTGTAACTAGCACCGTCAATGGACTGTAACTGTACCTGTACCTGTAACTGTACCAGTAACTAGCACCTACAATGGACTGTAACTGTACCTGTAACTGTACCAGTAACTAGCACCTACAATGGACTGTAGCTGTAACTGTAACTGTACCAGTAACTAGCACCTACAATGGACTGTAACTGTACCTGTAACTGTAACTGTGCGTGTAACTGTACCTGTAACTAGCACCTACAATGGACTGTAGCTGTACCTGTAACTGTAACTGTAACTGTAGCTGTGCGTGTAACTGTACCTGTAACTGTAACTAGCACCTACAATGGACTGTAGCTGTACCTGTAACTGTAGCTGTACGTGCAATTTTGTATTCCATTCCATTTCATTTTATTATCTTTAGAGACAGAGCTCTGAACACCTCCGGTAGTGTTCTGCTCCATAACCATAACCACCATAGAGAAGCGTGTTCCATTTCATTCAATTTCTATTCCGTATTAGCATCCCGGCCATTTCTGCTTTATATTCTGATCTATACCTCTGACACATCTCCCCGTATACCGTCTACCTGCCTGTTTGTGACCCCCTCCCCCTCCCCTCCCATGTATTCCCAGCTTACTTCCCGTCCCGTGTGCCCCCAGCTTCAACGCGGGTTTCATCTCTGGCATTCTGGGCGGTCTAACTCAGGACCGGTGCGTGTGGCGCGGCCAGCAGGTGGCGCTGCAGTCTGTGGCCGCTGCCGCCGCCGTGCCCGACTCACTGCGGCCGGCCGCGCACGGCGAGGCGCAGGCGGCGGCGGGGTTCGACAGGATGGTATGAGAGACGGACCCTGGCCAGGACGGCTGTAGCTGGCCAGGACGGCTGCAGCTGGCCAGGACGGCTGCAGCTGGCCAGGACGGCTGTAGCTGGCCAGGACGGCTGTAGCTGGCCAGGACGGCTGTAGCTGGTCAGGACGGCTGTAGCTGGCCAGGACGGCTGTAGCTGGCCAGGACGGCTGTAGCTGGTCAGGACGGCTGTAGCTGGCCAGGACGGCTGCAGCTGGCCAGGACGGCTGTAGCTGGCCAGGACGGCTGTAGCTGGCCAGGACGGCTGTAGCTGGCCAGGACGGCTGTAGCTGGTCAGGACGGCTGTAGCTGGCCAGGACGGCTGTAGCTGGCCAGGACGGCTGTAGCTGGTCAGGACGGCTGTAGCTGGCCAGGACGGCTGCAGCTGGCCAGGACGGCTGTAGCTGGCCAGGACGGCTGTAGCTGGCCAGGACGGCTGTAGCTGGTCAGGTCCGCTGTAGCTGGTCAGGTCCGCTGTAGCTGGCCAGGACGGCTGTAGCTGGTCAGGGACAGCTGCAGCTGGCCAGGACGGCTGTAGCTGGCCAGGACGGCTGTAGCTGGCCAGGACGGCTGTAGCTGGCCAGGACGGCTGTAGCTGGCCAGGACGGCTGTAGCTGGCCAGGACGGCTGCAGCTGGCCAGGACGGCTGCAGCTGGCCAGGACGGCTGTAGCTGGCCAGGACGGCTGTAGCTGGCCAGGACGGCTGTAGCTGGTCAGGACGGCTGTAGCTGGCCAGGACGGCTGTAGCTGGCCAGGACGGCTGTAGCTGGTCAGGACGGCTGTAGCTGGTCAGGACGGCTGTAGCTGGTTAGGACGGCTGTAGCTGGCCAGGACGGCTGTAGCTGGTCAGGACGGCTGTAGCTGGCCAGGACGGCTGTAGCTGGCCAGGACGGCTGTAGCTGGCCAGGACGGCTGTAGCTGGCCAGGACGGCTGTAGCTGGCCAGGACGGCTGTAGCTGGTCGGGACGGCTGTAGCTGGTCAGGACAGCTGTAGCTGGCCAGGACGGCTGCAGCTGGCCAGGACGGCTGTAGCTGGCCAGGACGGCTGTAGCTGGCCAGGACGGCTGTAGCTGGCCAGGACGGCTGCAGCTGGCCAGGACGGCTGCAGCTGGCCAGGACGGCTGTAGCTGGTCAGGACGGCTGTAGCTGGTCAGGACAGCTGCAGCTGGCCAGGACGGCTGTAGCTGGCCAGGACGGCTGTAGCTGGCCAGGACGGCTGTAGCTGGTCAGGACGGCTGTAGCTGGTCAGGACGGCTGTAGCTGGCCAGGACGGCTGTAGCTGGCCAGGACGGCTGTAGCTGGCCAGGACGGCTGTAGCTGGCCAGGACGGCTGTAGCTGGCCAGGACGGCTGCAGCTGGCCAGGACGGCTGTAGCTGGTCAGGACGGCTGTAGCTGGCCAGGACGGCTGTAGCTGGCCAGGACGGCTGTAGCTGGCCAGGACGGCTGTAGCTGGCCAGGACGACTGTAGCTGGTCAGGTCCGCTGTAGCTGGCCAGGACGGCTGCAGCTGGCCAGGACGGCTGTAGCTGGTCAGGACGGCTGTAGCTGGCCAGGACGGCTGTAGCTGGCCAGGACGGCTGTAGCTGGCCAGGACGGCTGCAGCTGGCCAGGACGGGCTGCAGCTGGCCAGGACGGCTGCAGCTGGCCAGGACGGCTGTAGCTGGTCAGGACGGCTGTAGCTGGTCAGGACGGCTGTAGCTGGCCAGGACGGCTGTAGCTGGCCAGGACGGCTGTAGCTGGCCAGGACGGCTGTAGCTGGCCAGGACGGCTGTAGCTGGTCAGGTCCGCTGTAGCTGGTCAGGACGGCTGTAGCTGGTCAGGACGGCTGTAGCTGGCCAGGACGGCTGTAGCTGGCCAGGACAGCTGTAGCTGGCCAGGTCAGCTGTAGCTGGCCAGGACGGCTGTAGCTGGTCAGGACGGCTGTAGCTGGTCAGGACGGCTGTAGCTGGTCAGGACGGCTGTAGCTGGCCAGGACGGCTGTAGCTGGCCAGGACGGCTGTAGCTGGTCAGGACGGCTGTAGCTGGTCAGGACGGCTGTAGCTGGTCAGGTCCGCTGTAGCTGGCCAGGACGGCTGTAGCTGGCCAGGACGGCTGTAGCTGGTCAGGACGGCTGTAGCTGGCCAGGACGGCTGTAGCTGGCCAGGACGGCTGTAGCTGGCCAGGACGGCTGTAGCTGGTCAGGACGGCTGTAGCTGGCCAGGACGGCTGTAGCTGGCCGCGCCCAGCGAGACGCAGGCGGCGGCGGGGTTCGACAGGGTGGTATGAGAGATGGACCCTGATCAGAGCATTTGGCTAACTCCACTGGACACACGCGCTAAGCAGGGAGCTGGTCAAATGGACTGGGCAGAGGTGGTGAACATCCCGCGGGGCTGGTTAGATCTGCTGGACACAACACACAGGACCTGTGTGGTGCCATTCTGCTCTGGTAGCGCAACCGGGCCGTGGTTCCGGAGAAGCCAGGCTGAACCTGTCGCAGGACGAAGTTTGGCCAAGTCCTACATCTGAGACGGCGCTGATGTCAGGATACTCACGGATACGGCTGTCTGGTGTTCATTTCTGCGTGATGAGGCGACGACAATGTTAATTCCATGAAAGGGAGTTTGGACCAAGCTTCGAACCACCATGAGGAAGTGTTGATATTGGATATAACGGGGCGTTATCCGGCTGTGTCAAGTGTTGTATTGGGTATTGCGCGCAGTGTGCTATGCGCAGTGTGCTATGCGTAGTGTGCTATGCGTAGTGTGCTATGCGTAGTGTACTATGTGTAGTGTGCTATGCGTAGTGTGATATGCGTAGTGTGCTATGCGTAGTGTGATATGCGTAGTGTGCTATGCATAGTGTGCTATGCGTAGTGTGCTATGCGTAGTAGTGTGCTATGCGTAGTGTGCTATGCGTAGTGTGCTATGCGTAGTGTGCTATGCGTAGTGTGCTATGCGTAGTGTGCTATGCGTAGTGTGCTATGCGTAGTGTGCTATGCGTAGTGTGCTATGCGTTAGTGTGCTATGCGTAGTGTGCTATGCGTAGTGTGCTATGCGTAGTGTGCTATGCGTAGTGTGCTATGCGTAGTGTGCTATGCGTAGTGTGCTATGCGTAGTGTGCTATGTGTAGTGTGCTATGTGTAGTGTGCTATGTGTAGTGTGCTATGCGTAGTGTGCTATGCGTAGTGTGCTATGCGTAGTGTGCTATGCGTAGTGTGCTATGCGTAGTGTGCTATGCGTAGTGTGCTATGCGTAGTGTGCTATGCGTAGTGTGATATGTGTAGTGTGATATGCGTAGTGTGCTATGCGTAGTGTGCTATGCGTAGTGTGCTATGCGTAGTGTGCTAGGTGCTGGTAGTGTGCTATGCGTAGTGTGCTATGCGTAGTGTGCTATGCGTAGTGTGCTATGCGTAGTGTGCTATGCGTAGTGTGCTATGCGTAGTGTGCTATGCGTAGTGTGCTATGCGTAGTGTGCTATGCGTAGTGTGCTATGCGTAGTTGTGCTATGCGTAGTGTGCTATGCGTAGTGTGCTATGCGTAGTGTGCTATGCGTAGTGTGCTATGCGTAGTGTGCTATGCGTAGTGTGCTATGCGTAGTGTGATATGCGTAGTGTGCTATGTGTAGTGTGCTATGCGTAGTGTGCTATGCGTAGTGTGCTATGCGTAGTGTGCTATGCGTAGTGTGCTATGCGTAGTGTGCTATGCGTAGTGTGCTATGCGTAGTGTGCTATGCGTAGTGTGCTATGCGTAGTGTGCTATGCGTAGTGTGCTATGCGTAGTGTGCTATGCGTAGTGTGCTATGCGTAGTGTGCTATGCGTAGTGTGCTATGCGTAGTGTGCTTATGCGTAGTGTGCTATGCGTAGTGTGCTATGCGTAGTGTGCTATGCGTAGTGTACTATGTGTAGTGTGCTATGCGTAGTGTGCTATGCGTAGTGTGCTATGCGTAGTGTGCTATGCGATGACTTGTAGCTTGCACACTGTGTCAACCATACGGGTTTTTGGTGGCAATAAGGGCGAGTATTCCTGTTCACGGTTCAGTGGACTGTGATGGAGTTGAACAGGGTTGGCGTGCGTTTCAATTGGTTACTTTGGGTCGGGAGGCTTAGCTGGGTATTGTTGTGGATCGTATTACCATCTCTGGGAACTGTCAGGGAATATGACAGCAGTTGTTGAACCCATGTGGCTTCC
>JAXIVJ010000014.1:765211-767126 GCA_036785665.1 Chirona hameri | reverse complement strand
CCACTTTAGCGATTGCAAATTTCACTGGCTGGAGTTTGCTTTTTTCCGTTTGTTTCTAACTAGCATAGTTTCTGAGATATATGGTAATTACTGGAGCGATGTCATAAAACAGGAAAAAATGGAAAATTTGACCTTTGATGACTTCTGGTGACCTCAATTTTGACCTGACCTAAAACAATACTGAAATACTTTCGATAGAACATGTATCAAGCTATCGAATATCGTTTTCCGCTTCTCGCTACGTAGCGTAGTTTTCGAGATCTCAGGGGGGGGGGCGGAAATCAACCCCCCCCCCCCCTGCAGTTCGTGTTCGGCGCAAAGCCCCTGCAGTGCGCGGGTTAAGGTGGGATAGTCCCTTTAACCCTATTTGTAACAGGCTCCTGGCTACCCCTATTTGTAACAGGTGCGGGGCGGATTCCGCCCCCCCCCCCCCCCCCCCGGAGATCTCGAGATCTACCCGTCCGATTTTCACAAATGAAACGGCGTTTGGTTCCCCTCAACACGATCTACATTTCTAAATAATACAAAATCTAAATTTTTGATAGGGGGGCAACAGGGGGGCAAAAACCACAAATTTTAGTGGTATTTTTGATCCAACATAGCTTTCATGTTTATCGACTGATTTTAACACAATTAATACGAATCGATAGAGATTGAATTGGAAATTGATATATGACAGTGGCGTTTGAAAATTCAAAAATCATAGGCGTGTGCAGGTCACTCAATATGGGGGTGAAGTAAATGCGTAATAAAACCATTTTTTATGTGTTTTTTTAATAAATGAAATGGTATGTGATTGTGACATTAGACAAAACAGCTAAAAATCATATTTTTTGCCATAGGCGATACCAGGTTAGTGAAAAAGGGGGGTAAAATTGAAAAAAATATTAACCGCAGACAAGTTGCTACCCAGCACTATAAATATGTTACTGAGCGTAAATAGTTCCTTTTTGCATGTTGTACTTCATCATAGGCGTATCCAGGATCCAAACTGGGGCGGCTCAATACCTTTTGATAAGTATATTATCCGCTATTATGATACTAACTAGTCAACAGTGACTATTTCACTTACAACTTCAATTAACATTGCTTACCCCCCTTTTACCCTACCCGGACTCGCCTATTATCTTATAATCGTTCGTAGAGTATCCTGTGGTGCGTGTTTCATCCGAAAACTACAGTATGTTATGTCATTGTACGCCCATGCCTCTTAGTTTCCTTGCAATAATATGACCCCCTTTCTTCCATTCCTGAGCGCGCCTCTGCAAAAAAAATGACTTTATTCCCTTTGCTGGCCTCATATGTGCATATATCATTATAAGCTAACCGTCTATTGCGCCGTTATCGCTGGCATATCGTCATCACCAAGCCAGTCACCCCCCTTTTCATGTGCCTGAACACGCCCCTGAAACTCTATATGTAATAAATTATGCAAATAATGGAAGCAGAAGTTATCTTTTACATCTTGATAACTATAAATTCCCCTTACATTGCTCTATTTGCTTCCCGCCAAGCATTGAATACTTCCTGGAACCCCCCCCCCTTTTTCAAGCCCCTGAAGCCGCCTCTGCCATGGAATTTTTATGATATTTCATTAACATCAACTAATTTTCACTTGTTGCAATCACCGTGAACCGATGTAACTCCTTCATACTTGAGGCAGTTGGGAAGAAACCGTGAAGATCGCATTTCCGTATTATCGCCAAACATCGCCTCCGAACCCGCCCAAAACTGTACCCTGGAACCGCCTCTGTTCAGGTTAAGAACTCAAAATTTTGACTCCAAATGCGGTGTTCAATTCTATGAAAAGTCCCAAAATTGAATGGGCCTGCTCCCAGCCGTTCTGGAGATATCTGCGAAAAACATGAGGGGGGGGGGGCGGAATCCGCCCCCCCCCCCCTGTTATAAATAGGGT
>JAXIVJ010000014.1:705211-760211 GCA_036785665.1 Chirona hameri | reverse complement strand
TGGTGGTGCCCCGCGGGTGCATCCGTCAGAGTGCGGCGGCTCAGTGGCGCTCCGGCGGGGCTCTGTGACGGCCCGCGCAACTCCCCTCCGCACGCAGTGACCACCGCCTCGCACGCAGTGACCACCGCCTCGCACGCAGTGACCACCGCCTCGCACGCAGTGACCACCACCTCGCGCCAGTGACCCACCGCCGCCATGGGGACCTCCAACTCGGGCCGCGGTGGCGCCTCCAAGTGGTCCACCTGCGGTCACTACACTAAGAACATCCTGGTGTTTCTCGTGTCGCACATCGGCCTCGTCTCCCTCGTGGTGGGCTACTGCGTGATCGGAGCGCTCGCCTTCGAGGCGCTGGAGGCCGACAACGAGCTGCAGGTGAAGCGGAACGTCTCGCAGATCCGGCGGAACGTCACCTCGTCCATCTGGTCCCTGACGCAGGAGCTGGAGGTTCTCCGCGAGAACAACTGGACCCATATGGTCGGCAACCAGCTCAAAGAGTTCGAAAAGCAGCTGATCGAAGCAATGAAGACCAAGGGCTGGGATGGGAGTGAGGACGACGAGCACAAGCAGTGGACGTTCGCCGGCGCGCTCTTCTACTCCATCGTGGTCATCACCACTATAGGTAAGACGGCGCTGGGTGGGGAGCTCGCCCGCTGGCAAGGCACGGAACAGGGGTTCATTGGGGAGAGATGTGCTTTCTGAAAGTCCGTAACGCTTGACTATAGGCTCACGGATAAGACGGGACTATTGCCTCATGTTGGTCTAGCAGAGGTATTGTGCCACTGGCGGTGTTGCGCCGGCTGGGCAGAGCAGTGTTTAGGATACATTTCAGGTGGACGTGGGTTCGAAGTGATGCATATGTACCGTGCCGCTGTTTGGTGGACGTTCAGCGGCAGGCACGTAGCCAAGGGGGGGGGGCGGCCGCCCCCCCCCCCCCCCCTGGAGGCCGGGAGGGCCCTTTTCGCGCCGACGAGACCGCGCGAAGCGCGGTATCATTTATCAGTTAACCACGCGAAGCGTGGTCTTTAGAGAGTTTAGAGCACTTTAGGGCCAACAGGGCCCTCTCTGAAAGACCAGAGGGCCCCTTGGACGTTCAAAAGAGCCCTATGCATGTCAGAGGAGCCCCTGGCTAGACCGGAATGGCCCCTGAGCGGGTCAGAGGGCCCCCTGAACACGTCGAATGGGCCCCCTAGCCAGCACAGAGGGACCCCTGAGCAGGTCAAGAGGCCCTGAGCATGTCGACAGGTCAATAAACGACCAGCGCAGTCCCTTACTAGGTCATAAGGGCCCCTGAGCAGGTTGGATGGCTCCTGGACATACCAGAGGGCCCCTTGGAAGTTAAAAGGGCCCCTGTGCAGGTCAGAGGGGCCCCTGACCAGACCGAAAGGGCCTCTAGGTGGGTCAGAAGGGTCCCTGAACATGCCGAATGGGCCCCTCGTCAGAACAGAGGGGCCCCAGGGCAGGTCGGAGGGCCCTCAGAGCATGTCGCAAGGCGACAAAGCAGCCAGCGCAGTCCCTTGCCAGGTTGGAAGGGCCCCCTAGAAGGCTAGAGGGCCCCTGAGGAGACCAGAGGGCTCCTGGAAAGTTCAAGGGGTCGTTGTGCAGATCGGAGGGGCCCCTGACTAGACCGAAAGGACCCCTGGGCGGGTAAGAAGGGCCTCTGAACATGCCGAATTGGCCCCTAGCCAGACTGGAGGGGCGCCTGGGCAGGTCGGAGAGGCCCCTGAGCATGTCGGCAGGGCGACAAAGCAGCCAGTACAGTCCCTGGCCAGGTCGGAAGGACCTCTGCACAGGCCGAATGGGCCTCTTGACACACAAGAGCGGCTTCTTGGAAGGTCAGAGCAGTCCCTGGTCAGACCGGAAGGGCCAAAAGCACGTAGAGATCCCAGATGAAGATTACATACAAAAAGGACTTACTCCACAAGAAAAATATTAAAAGCGGAGCTTTCGGGAATATTGTAACACCCTTCGTCAGGGTGTTACAATATACCCGAAAGTTCCGATTTTAATTTGACTTCTAGAGTAAGCCCTCTTTGTATTTAATATATATCACACACTCCACATCATGTCTTTTCGCGGATCCCAGATGAGTCCCTGAACAGGTCGGAAGGGCGTTGAAAAGGTCGGAGGGGTCCCTAGACGATCTGAAGGGACCCTGGGCTTTCCAACAGTAAGAATGCAGTTGTCCATGGAATAAAACTCAACATTTTCGCGCCGCTCCGCGGCGCAATGTAACTACAAATTCAATTATATGGAGGTTACAAAAAAATCGGCCCGTTTCTCGGCGCATTTATGTGTTATGTTGCTACTTTCCTATATAATTGGCCAAAGTAGTTCATTTAACCCTATTTGTAACAGGCTCCTGGCTACCCCTATTTGTAACAGGGGGGGGGGCGGATTCCGCCCCCCCCCGGAGATCTCGAGATCTACCCGTCCGATTTTCAAAAATGAGACGGTGTTTGGTTCCCCTCAACACGATCTACATTTCTAAATAATACAAAAATCTAAATTTTTGATAGGGGGGCAACAGGGGGGCAAAAACTACAAATTTTAGTGGTATTTTTGATCCACTATAGCTGTCATGTTTATGAACCGATTTTAACACAACTAATAGGAATCGATAGAGATTGAATTGGAAATTGATATATGACGGTGACGTTTGAAAATTCAAAAATAATAGGCGTGTGCAGGTCACTCAATATGGGGGTGAAGTAAATTCGTAATAAAATAAATGTTTGATGTTTTTTTGATAAATGAAATGGTATGTGATTGTGACATTAGACAAAACAGTTATAAATAATATTTTTTGCCATAGGCGGTATCAGGTTAGTGAAAAAAGGGAGGTCAAATTGGAAAACAATATTAACCGCAGACAAGTTGCTACCCAGCACTATAAATGTGTTACTGATCGTAGATAGTTCCTTTTTGCATGTTGTACTTCATCATAGGCGTATCCAGGATACAAACTGGGGCGGCGCAAGACCTTTTGATAAGTATATTATCCGCTATTATGATACTAACTAGTCAACAGTGACTATTTCACTTACAACTTCAATTAACATTGTTTACCCCCCTTTTCACCCTACCTGGACTCGCCTATTATCTTATAATCGTTCGTAGAGTACCTTGTGGTGCGTTTTTCATCCGAAAACAGCGGTATGTTATGTCATTGTACGCCCATGCCTCTTAGTTTCCTTGCAATAATATGACCCCTTTCTTCCATTCCTGAGCGCGCCTCTGCAAAACAAAAAAAAAACTTTATTCCCTCTGCTGGCCTCATATGTGCATATATCATTATAAGGTAATCATCTATTGCGCCGTTATCGCTGGCATATCGTCATCACCATGCCAGTCACCCCCCTTTTCATGTGCCTGAACACGCCCCTGAAACTCTATATGTAATAAATCATGCAAATAATGGAAGCAGAAGCTGTCTTTTACATCTTGATAGCTATAAATGCCCCTTACATTGCTATATTGGCTTCCCGCTAAACATTTAATACTTCCTGGAAACCCCCCTTTTTCAAGCCCCTGAAACCGCCTCTGCCATGCAATTTTTATGATATTTAATTAACATCAACTAATTTTCACTTGTTGCAATCACCGTAAACCCATGTAACCCCTTCATACTTGAGGCAGTTAGGAAGAAACCGTGAAGATCGCATTTCCGAATTATCGCAAAATGTCGCCTCCGAACACACCCAAAACTGTGCCCTGGAACCGCCTCTGTTCAGGTTAAGAACTCAAAATTTTTACTCCAAATGCGGTATTCAATTCTATGAAAAGTCCCAAAATTTCATGGGCCTGCTCCCAGCTGTTCTGGAGATATCTGCGAAAAACATGAGGGGGGGGCGGAATCCGCCCCCCCCCCCCCCCCCTGTTACAAATAGGGTTAAGCACTTTTAACGCACTTCTAAACACACAATATAACATTGTTAGAGGTCTGCACCATACGCAATGCGACGCATTGATGAGAAAGTATATCCAGGGCATAAGACTAAAAAATTTAGCGCCGCTCCGCGGTGCAATTTGTTTAAGAGTTCCAGGTCTTGAGCTTAACAAATATTCCAAGTTGGTATAGCTAATTCCAAATTGGTGTCGCTGGTTCCAAAGTAGATATGGCAGTGTGCTAACCCCAGCTCCTAAAAGTTGGTATGACCATGCCATACCTGTCATACCGGATTTCCATTCTTGTAACGCGCCTTTTCATCCGTTTTGTTTGGCCCTTTAAACGCTTGGGAAGGGGACCCTTTCAACGTTCGGGAAGAGGCCCTTTCGAGCCCCCCCCCCCCCCCCCTGGACGAAGTCCTGGCTACGTGCCTGTCCAGCGGTGACTGAGGTGGCGACGGCGGTCAATCCCGGCAGTTAATTGCCACACGAAATGCTTGATTCGTAATGATTGTATCATGTTTGGCAATGTTTTCAGTAAGTATATGTATCAGGTCGTTATAACTTGCAGATTCCAAGCTGGCGTTCAGCCCGATAAAATAAATTTTAGCCAGCGCCCTGTGTCGGTCGCCTCTAATCACGGGCCACGGAAAATTGTCAACCATCGTCTTTGACTCAGAAACAGGTCTATCATTCCATTAATATATCTTGTAAATCTAGATATATGGATGGTAATTTGCCGGAACACAGGGAAACGGCGACTGTTTGTTTGGCCTCGGAGTCGCGCCAAGAAAAGTTTCGAAACTTTGCCGTCGGAGATTGGTACCTCGGGATAAGTTGTTCAAGTTGTGAGAGTTTTGTGTTCTATCTCTTTCTCCTGTGCAAGGAGAAGGCGTTCTACTGCACCCTCTTTCGTGTGCTCCTGTGCTAGGAGAAAGAGATACAAATCTGCAGGATTATCTTGGCGGGTTGCCAATTGACCCCACGGGCTGGTCGGAGTCAGTAAGATCACTTTTCACTGGGGCCGTCATGCTGATAAGGCCACACAGGTCGGTAAACTCGCAGTTTGACAACGGTGTCGATTGACTCAGACAGAACATTTTGTCCTTGATGACATGAGGTAGCCGTTTCCCTACGCTTCCGTTGCACGCCCTTCTTCCTTTTCGACTGTTCCTGATCATTTTATGAACCCGCCATTTCATTGCGTGTTTAGCTATTGTGCACTGTGCAGCCCAGTGGCGTCCCAAAAATAAATAGTGTGTGTGTGTGGGGGGGGGGGGGGGGGGGCATTCCAGGGGTTTGGAGGGGGCAGCCAGGGGTTTGGGGGCCAGCCCCATTGGGCTAATGTTAAAATCCTGCGAATCTGGTGGGCCGGACTCCGGCCGGAGTGATCCTGCCTGCCCCCCCCCCCCCCCCCCCGTGGCGACGCCCCTGGTGCAACCCAATTCCTGGCTAGAAATGTAGGACTCGGTTTGGTTGTCACCCATGTGGGGCATAGCTATCAATAAGTTGAATCCAGTCATTGACTCTGTTTAATATATCATGCTGCTGCGGCTATTTTGACAGAAATATGAACTATTTTGAACGCACCCGAGTCAGTCAACATATAGCAATAACACCGAAGGAGAGTGATCATCGCCGTTACTCTGTCTTTTCACTCAGCCACTGGCCACCGGCTAACTCACTCAGCCATTGGCCACCGGCTAACTCACTCAGCCACTGGCCACCGGCTAACTCACTCAGCCACTGGCCACCGGCTAACTCACTCAGCCATTGGCCACCGGCTAACTCACTCAGCCATTGGCCACCGGCTTACTCACTCAGCCATTGGCCACCGGCTAACTCACTCAGCCATTGGCCACCGGCTAACTCACTCAGCCATTGGCCACCGGCTAACTCACTCAGCCATTGGCCACCGGCTTACTCACTCAGCCATTGGCCACCGGCTAACTCACTCAGCCATTGGCCACCGGCTAACTCACTCAGCCATTGGCCACCGGCTTACTCACTCAGCCATTGGCCACCGGCTAACTCACTCAGCCACTGGCCACCGGCTAACTCACTCAGCCATTGGCCACCGGCTAACTCACTCAGCCACTGGCCACCGGCTAACTCACTCAGCCATTGGCCACCGGCTTACTCACTCAGCCATTGGCCACCGGCTAACTCACTCAGCCACTGGCCACCGGCTACCGGCCTGACCTGCGGGTGGCCTTAATGACCACACGACGTATCCATCCGCAGCTCTCGTCTGATAACGTTAACGACATTGCTGCTGTGACGAGAGGCATCCAGGATCATTTAGCAGGACGATTTGTACGTCATCGGACCGACGCGGGGCGACACCTGGTGGCCGTTGTCATCCATCATCATCGTTCAGTCGGTGGTCATACAAATCGCATTAACTTTTTCAAATATAATAATTATTTAAACCGTTCTCTGTGAATAACATGCGGAATGTCGTTTTTTGTCACAAAAACCCCAAGGCTCAGTTTCGAAAGTTGTTTTAAGTGGTAATATTTAAATGATGCTTTTCTGAGCACTAATTTAACCCTCGCCCCTAAGGGTACCTTTTCTCACCTTCGCCCTACGGGGGAAGCATAAAACGACCCCCTGTTAACTTCTAAACCAAGCAACATAGAGCAATGCGGTAAGAACCAGCATGTTGCCTGTCATGAGAGGAATCTAACAGTATGCGATTTGTAGGTTTCAGGTCAACGGGTGACCTTCCAGGTCAAGTGAATGACCTAAGATCGACCACGTCCCAAAATAGCGATTGTACAGGGCGCTTAGTATAACTTTCGAACAGAGTGAGATAGAAAGACACCGTAAACAGTAATGTGTTGCCTGTCATAAGGCAAATTCAAAGGCATCACATTTTAAGTATCTAGGTCAACTGGTGACCTTTGGGGTCAGGTCAATGACCCTATGGGGTCTGACATGACCTTGACGAAAAGGTCGTAGGTCACGATCTAATAGTGTATGATCTAGTAGTGTAATAATAATCACTTCAAATTTTGATAGGATACGTATAATTATTGTTGTAAACTCAGCTACTGAAAATGTCAGCAAGATGCGCCGCATGTGTAAAAATGTATTCAAGAAAAACCTCAGGGGGGGGGGGGGTCGTTTTAGGACCCCCCCCCCCCCCCGTAGGGCGAGGGTTAAGCGTTTCAGACATCCGAACACATGTTTTCGTTATTTGTTGATGCTTCAGCTAGTGATGATGTATCGTAACGCTGACTAGCCATCAGCTGTTCGTGCAACGCGGTCCCCAGTCCATCCGTGTGGCTCACCAGTGTGGCTCACCAGTCAGCCAGTGTGGCTCACCAGTGTGGCTCACCAGTCAGCCAGTGTGGCTCACCAGTGTGGCTCACCAGTCAGCCAGTGTGGCTCACCAGTGTGGCTCACCAGTCAGCCAGTGGGGCTCACCAGTGGGGCTCACTAGTCAGCCAGTGTGGCTCACCAGTCAGCCAGTGTGGCTCACCAGTATGCACCAGGCCTGTCTGTCAGGCTCTGTTCTAGAATGACGCGTCCCGACGCTGAAAAGGCGTGTGGCCATCTCGGTGCGCACGAGTGAGCAACTGCAGCAGCGGGGCTGCAGCCGTCCAGCAGCTGCAGCCGTCCAGCAGCTGCAGCCCGAGTTATAGCAGACGGACGCGTCACGGCGTTAGACAAGCGAATCTCGCAAAACCCGTGGCGCGTGTGGTGGCTTGGCATTCGATAATACATCGCGACAGAGCACTGTGCTCCGCAAGCAGTAATACAGTATAACATGTGAGGGAAAATTAACGATTCTATTGCAGAACTATTGGTGCCAGGTGAATGTCTTTATAAATACTCACATAAATGTGATGACTGAAGATCGTGTAGCGGAGCGTGGCAGCTGCGTACAAAAGGTGACACTGTAATACATTATTATATTGGCCTCGATTACGATATAGCATCGGTGAATGCGATTAATCCTAGTATTTTCGATTGTTTTATGACGCGACCAGCGTGGCACTGACACAGAGCTAACTGCAAAGCTTCTAAAAGCCTATCTGTACGGCCCAGCAGGGGTTACAGTACACCCTTCTAATGTCTATAGGTGGTCCGGTAGAGGCTACATCAAGCCCGTCAGGGGCTTCCTCAGGCCTGCCTGTGGTAGTACGGCCCGTCAGGGGCTTCCTCAGGCCTGCCTGTGGTAGTACGGCCCGTCAAGGGCTTCCTCAGGCCTGCCTGTGGTAGTACGGCCCGTCAGGGGCTTCCTCAGGCCTGCCTGTGGTAGTACGGCCCGTCAAGGGCTTCCTCAGGCCTGCCTGTGGTAGTACGGCCCGTCAGGGGCTTCCTCAGGCCTGCCTGTGGTAGTACGGCCCGTCAGGGGCTTCCTCATGCCTGCCTGTGGTAGTACGGCCCGTCAAGGGCTTCCTCAGGCCTGCCTGTGGTAGTACGGCCCGTCAGGGGCTTCCTCAGGCCTGCCTGTGGTAGTACGGCCCGCCAGGGGCTTCCTCAGGCCTGCCTGTGGTAGTACGGCCCGTCAAGGGCTTTCTCAGGCCTGCCTGTGGTAGTACGGCCCGTCAGGGGCTTCCTCAGGCCTGCCTGTGGTAGTACGGCCCGCCAGGGGCTGTCTCGCGGTGCGGGATCACGTGATTACGTTGATATCGAGCCGGGCCAGCCGGGTGGGACGGTCCCGTGGTGCTTGGGGATCGTAGCCGTGGTACAGCTGTCTGTACTCGCTGAAGAACAGGGCTGGAGGCAGGGGCGCGGTGCCGCCTCCTCCGCGGACCACGGCCCGGCAGAGGCCGAGCATGTCTATCTGCTGTCCGGCTGGACACGGCGCCGGTCGCACCACGATCACACCCAGCCATCGGTCTGAAACACGGGACAGACACAGTCATTAACACGCGCACTGGAGAGGGGGAACTCTTGTGCCCACCCACCCCCCCCCCCCCCCCGCCCCTGAGATCTCCGAAAGTATGAGAGTTAGAACGATCAAACTTACATGTTAGGTAGGTGCTATGATGGTATACATTTTCTGAAATTTAGATGACCTTAGGTTGATATCTTCAAGGTCAAACGAGGTCACGAAGGCCAAATCCTACCAAATATCACCATTTTGGGAATTTGAGCTCTGTGACGTCACAGCTCACCAGCAGGGTGTCCAAAGTTGTGTTGGGGGATGAACATTGACATTGGCTACCGAATGTCGTTTGAATCATCCCGATCTGACTGTTGGTTCCGAAGATATCGCTTCGCCGACCTCGATTCTGGCCGCCATCTTTGACTTCAAATCCATATAACTCAAAAATTGACCGACCAATTTTCAATCTTTTGGCGTCAAACGATCCGCTATTGTGGTGGCTTAAATTTCGCACAAAAAACACCGCTCTGGTCCGCTTTTTTTCGAGCTATTCACGAAAAACATGTGGGGCACACAAATGCTCCCCCTCCAGTGCGCGTGTTAACCCGCGCCCCGCTGAGGTCGCCAGCCGAACGCGCCCCGCGGGGGTAAATGTTACCTCCCTTGTATCTTCCGAACCAATAACTGCAGCGGCACGCGCAAGACGGCGATCAAAAGCTCTCAAAGCGATGAATATAATGCACACTCGATTTATTTTTTAAAAAGGTCACATGTCAGGTCACGATCAGGTCAAAGGTCAAGATTGAGATATTTGGGTTTTTGGGCCATACTTTCTATCCAAAGCCTTAGATTGCGACTATTATCGCACAAGGTGCTCTCAAAAGTATAATTCATCTCCCGTATAAGCTAAAGTGAAATTGTAAGCAAAGGTCAAGGTCAGGTCACAAAAGGTCACAGGTCTACGGAAGTCATGCGACACATGTTGTATGGGTTTATTTTACACGTAGAATTCGATAGTAGCAGCCGTTTTTACAACCTGACTCCATATAATGGCCCTCAGGTCAAGGTTAGGTCACAATAAGGACAAAATTTGAAATTGAGTAATCTAAATAAAAAAGGCATGCTTCTAGACCAGCTTTGTATCATAAATACAGCGGTGGTATTTATTTGTCTATATCTGGTCACTAAAAGCCAAAAAACGTAACTTCAAAAATGACGTCATGAGTTACTTATACTTAGGAGTTAGGGATCCATAAGTCAGTCAAAAATAAAGATATTTCTATGAAATTTGGTTTGAGTATTGTCCATACTTGGTTCTCTAACATGTATTCCGTTTTTAAAATACCTTTAAAAAAAATAGTTTGCAGAAATGTTGCCCCCAAAAATAAGTTGTTTGAATTTTTCGGGATCAAAAACCCTAAATTTTGCAAATCCGAGATATCCATTTTCAAGACTGTCTCATTTCCTTTCTTTTGACGTTTTTAATTTGCAATTTGCATTAACACTCGATTGTCTACCTACGAATTTTCAAACATGTATCGTTTTTCCACCAAAAATGGCATGAAATGACGTCATTAAAACGTCATTATCTTCCAAAGTCCTACCTCAATTTCAGTGAAATTGTGTGACAAACGTAGAATTGATGCAGCATAAGCTACTGAAAGTTTGACGTCGCTATCACTCATAATTTTCAAGATATTGAGAAAATCCGAGAGGAGGGGGGATTTACCCCCTCCCCCCTCCCGCGGGGCGCGGGTTAACCACCGAAACACACCCAGTCACCGGTCTGAAACACGGACACAGAAAAGGCCGTCAGTCATCAGTTTCAAAACAGCTCTCAACATGGGTCAAAACCCATGAATACCCATTCATTACGTTGATCGGTTTTGGCGGGCATCGATTGTGGGTTCAGACCGCACGACGTCATACAGTTCCCGACTCCAGTGCAGGGCCCGGCCTTCTGGGCGCTGCGGGAGGCAGGTTCAGAGGCGTCGCCAAAGGCGAGTTTAATTTGCAACAATGGAGGCGCATCGTGGTCAGGGAAGAAAGCTGATTGACCAGTCCAGAGCAGTCAACGATAGGGGAGCGGTCTCGGGGCAAATCTGATGACATTAGTGACGTGGGGTGTCAGGGGTCGTAAGACCGCTGTCGCTATTGTCCTGGTGTTTCGACAATGTACTTACTACTGTGAACGGCAGACCGCTTGGGACCCTAATTTTCGGCGATAATTTGTGAAAGAACCAACTGGTATGGACAAATTTATCGCAATGAACGTTTCAGACCTTGCCCGTATTTATATTACTAAGGTTATTTAATGTCAAATTAACATTTAGGTCATTTTCTATTCACTGGTAATGTTCAAACTCGTGCAGGGAATTCAATCTATGGGTTGAGGCTATCGTGAAAGGGGGAGCTATGATCTGACGTCAGAGCTTAGCTCCGACCTGGCTTACATTTGAGCCGGCGCTGTCCGACCTGTGACCGGTCCGTTACGGGTGGTGGGCGGAGTCGAGAGCGGGACTACAAAGCGACCAGGCGTTAGCCTCTATCCGAGCTCGGAATATCTTTAACATTACAGTGAATGGGAAGTGCCCTAAATTTTCGTTCGACATTAAACAACCTTAAGAATACAAGTTGGCGCATGGTCCGAACCGTTGATTGCGAGAAATTCCTTCATGCCAGTTAATGCCTTCAAAAGTTATTGCCGAAAAGCAGCGTCCCAAGCGGTCTGCCGTTCATGAAGTAGTCCACTCTGTGTAAAATGGAGTATGTAATTTGAGATTCGATAGGTGATTTTGGACGTTGTGCACTGAATACAATATTTTCTTATAATAATGAGTCTTGGTTGAGCGTGTGCATGTATCATGCATTATAGCTCATGCAGCATGCAGCATGCATTAGAAAAGCCCTTTCACAACTAGGCTTTATTCAACGTAAAGGCAGCCATACTCTGCAACATAAAAGCTCAGTTACTAATCCGAAGGGCACGACATTCTCCCCCGCTCGGTTTTGTTACATACACAAACTGTTTTGTTACAACGCATAACATAAAGCACAATTCCCATATCTCAGAACACCAGTCAGTGCGAAGCTCACATAGCATAACTTCATGCTCCAGATGAACGGCGCTTACAAAACATAGTCACGCTCGAGATGAACAGGCCTGCACGTAGAGCGGGCAGAGCGACGCAACTGCGCATGCTCGGGCGCTGCTGGCGAGGGCTCGGGTCTAGACTGGGGTTGAGGCATTGGGGTGTCAATACGGCTGTTTGACAGGCGTGGAATAGGATCTGTTTCTACCATCAGGGTTTCTGTCTTCTGGCAATCATAGTTTTGCTGGCCCGTCTGGACGTCAGTGCTGGGATCATTGTCCTGGTTGTCCAGAACCTCGGCACCGGGATCCGGCGGACACACTGTGCCTCGCGGGACGAGGTGTCTGATGCTGACAGTCGTCTCTCTGCCATCTGGCAACCGTACATGTGCGTACTGTGGGTTGACCTCCAGAAGTTCCACTTCGTCGACGAGTGGGTCATACTTTTGACGCACATGCCTCTTCATCAGAACAACTTCACCAGGCCTTGAAAGCCACGTCGGTACGGAGGAGCCAGATGTTGATCGTCTCTGGTGCCGGAACAAGCGCTCATGCGGAGTTTCGTTAGTTGCCGTCGACAAGAGACTTCTCACTGAATGAAGAGCGTCTGGCAGGACCGCTTCCCAGTTCTCCACAGGCAGGCCGCACGACCGGAGAGCCAGCGACACTGCCTTCGCGATGATGCCATTGTAGCGCTCCACTTGGCCATTGCGGTCGGGTTATATGCGGTCGATCTGCTGCTTGCGATACCTTTTCCGAACAGGAACGACTTGAGCTCAGCTGAGATGAAGGATGATCCGCGTTCAGAATGGATATATGACGGCATGCCAAAGATGGCGAATAGCTGGCACAAACAGTTGATGACTGTAGCGGACGTGAGGTTGGCACGTGGGAACACAAACGGGAATCTTGAATACTCATCGACTATGGTAAGCATGTATCGATTTCGGCTCGCACTTGGCAGAGGGCCCTTGAAATCGATGTTCAGGCGCTCGAAGGGCTGCGTGGCCTTGATGAGCTGAGATTGAGGTGGTTTGGCGTATTGTGGTTTGCACTCTGCGCAAACAGGACACGATTATGTGATTTGCCTCACGTCTTCCACTGAGAATGGCAGATTTCTCGTCCGAACGAAGTGAGTCATCCTGGTGACGCCGGGGTGGCACACGGCACTGTGCAGCTCCACCAGCAGTTTCTTGTTGTCGGAAGCAGAGCATACTGCAGAGCGAGATAGTGTTTCCGCTGAGGCGTTTTCCATGACTGGCTGGTAGATGATGTCGTAGCAGTAGCTGGACAGCTCAAGGCGCCACCTCATAATCTTCTCGTTCTTGACCTTCCCCGCTTGCTTCCCATCAAACATGAAAGCGACAGATCGCTGGTCAGTAATCAGCTTGAACTGTCGTCCCAGGAGGAAGTGTTTCCATCGACGCAACGCTTCCACGATTGCGTAGGCTTCTTTTTCGACTGCAGGGTGGTTTCGCTCACTGCTCGACAGGGTGCGTGAGAAGAACGTTACCGGACTTCCATCTTGACATAGAGTTGCAGCTATGGCCTGATCTGATGCGTCTGTTTCCACGACGAACGGTGTGTCGTCGCTGATGGCTGATCTCGTGGCGTCGGCTATGTTTTCCTACAGCTGCTGAAACGCCTCTAGTACAGGTTTCTGTAGAGGAAACTTGTGACTCAGCACCAGAGGGCGGATTTTCTCTGAGAATCCATGAATCCAATGCGAGTGGTGGGCGAACATCCCGAGAACGCGCTTCAGAGAGGCAGCGCCACGAGGTGGAGGCAGCTATCGCAGCGGCTTCAGGCGTTTGGGGTCCGGACAAAGCGTTCCGCCACCGATGACGTAACCCAGGAGATTCACGGATGTGACGGAGTAGGGGACACTTGTCCTCATTGAACGTGAGGTTGCACTTCTTCGCCACCTTGAGAAGTTTCTGGAGGTTTTCATCGTGTTCTGCCTGATCACGGCCACATACTGTGATGTTGTCCAGGTACACGAAGGTGTCGCGGAGTCCTTCCTGGGATACAATGGTGTCCATCACGCGTTGAAAAGCCGCGACTCCGTTCGTCACCCTGAAAGGGATTCGTGTGAACTGGAAGAGCTTTCCGTCAGCCTCAAACGCGGTGTACTGTTTCTCCTCTTCACGAATTGAGATCTGGTGGTAGGCACTGCGTAAATAGAGGTTGCTGAACACCTTGTAGCGGGCGACATCACCAACCATCTTCTCAATGTTTGGCAGGGGATACGCATCCAGCTGTGTATACCTGTTGACAGTCTGCGAGTAGTCGATGACTAAGCGTTTCTTGTGGTTCTCGTTTGCAGTGACGACGACTTGAGCTCTCCACGGCGTCTGACTTGGCTCGATGATCCCCTCCGCTTGCAATCTCCGGACCTCCGACTCGATGAATCTTGCGTCTGGTGTCATGTACCGTCTTGACTTAACGGCTACGGGTCCGCAGTCAAGCGTAAGATTGACGAACAGAGTTGGTAGCGGAACAGCCATGGTGGCCAGGCCACAGACCGTCAGGGATGGTCTGGAACCTCCGAAGGGGATCTCCACTGACGTGTGCTGGTTGAGGATATCATGCCCCAGAATGACGTCTGCACACAGATCTGGTAGAACTGTCAATTTCACATCTGTGTAGGAGTGTTCTGATAGCTTGATTGTTGCAACACAGAACCCCTGGACCTTGGAAGTGTGAGCAGTTGAGGCCATGAACACTTAACCACCGCCGGGAAGCATCTCCCACCTGTGCTCTTTACCAGATGAAGACTGGCGAAATTTTGAGAGCTCCCAGTGTCGATCAGTATGTCGACATGTTGGCCATTCACCTCTCCTTTCAGTGTAGTCTTCGATAGCCCACCAGGTGAAGCAGATGAGATAGATGAGGCAGCCAGTGTTGGTGCTGATGGTCCTTCATCCATTGACGGAATGGCTGCTGCAGTCGTGCTACCAGAGCGACACACTTTGGCAAAGTGACCAATCTTTCCGCATGAGTTGCACTTAGCATCCCTTGCAGGACACTTGGAGCGTGGATGTCTGGCCAGTCCACAGAAGAAGTAGTGTTGTCCGGCTGCACGACCTGTAGCTGCTGTTGTAGGCTGCTCGTACTGAGTTGGAGGTTCAGGAGGAACAGAGGTTGAGGCATTGACTGGATAGCTAGGATGATGGTAGGGCTCTGAGTGCCTCTGAGCAGCTTCGAGAGCACGGACCTGATCTACAGCAGTTTGCAAGTCAAGTGTTTTCTTCTGAAGTAAGCGCTACCTTATGTGACCAGACACCAGACCATTGATGAAAGCATCACGAATCGACTCATCCCTAGCTTGCTCAGCTGAGAGAGCCCTAAAGTTGCAATCCCTACTGAGCTGCCGCAAACTCTGCAAGTACTGGTCAAGAGATTCCCCTGCCTCCTGCTTGCGAGTGGCCAGAAGATGGCGTGCAAAAATCTCGTTTTTCCGCTTAACATACAGCGATTGTAAGACACTGTATCATAGGTATCACACTCTGCAATATAGTCATACACTCTTGGTGACACATAGTTGACAAGAACATCAAGTCTGTTAGGCTCCTGACTGTCCAGCTGGTTCAAGAAGCTTGAGAAAGTCCTGTGCCAGTGACGCCACTGTTGAGCAGCAGAACTGGAGTTGGGGTCAGCATCAAGACGCTCCGGTCTCAGGTACTTGTCCATGGTGTTTTCTTTGAGTTGCTTGAATTACTTTACGTTGAATAAATTGTAATGAGTCTTGGTTGAGCGTGTGAATGTATCATGCATCATAGCTCATGCAGCATGCAGCATGCATTAGAAGAGCCCTTTCACAACTAGGCTTTATTCAACGTAAAGGCAGCCATACTCTGCAACATAAAAGCTCAGTTACTAATCCGAAGGGCACGACAAATGAGAAATACTCAAAATGTGTATTTTCAAATAAGGATGAAGTCATCCATTTATAAGGATCCATTTATAAAGATCCGTTCATCTTAAGTAAAGGCATATTGTAGTTTTACTCATCTGTTTATTGCTAGGGTGACCTACGTCAAGTTATTACGAGAGAGCGCTTCGCGCTCGCTCGTCCTTCCGTGGTGTATGGGAAAAATCTGAATATGAGCGGCCCGGCCCGACCCGGCCCGTGGCGACGCTTTTGAGAAGCTCATGTCTCTGCAACCGCACGTCCGATTGACAAGCGGACTTCTTTGCTGAGCAGCCCCATATAACCTACCCTGTTTGAGACCAGTGCCGACTCATGTGGGTGACTACCACTGCTCGTGGCACGCGCCGCGTGAGGGGTGTTGAAAAGTATTTTCCCGCAATAACTCCGCAACGGCTGGGCAGATTATGTGCAAATTTCGTGTGTGGTTAGGGACACCTCAACCGCCACTTTCACACAACTCAGGGGCTCTGCACGTGCGCACGTGCACACCTCTATTCTATATCTCAGGAACGGCTGAGCCGATTGTGTTCAAATTTGGTGTGTGGTTAGGGACCTCTCATCCGCCAGTTTCCCACAAGTCAGGGGTGGGGTGCCTCTGCACGTGCGCACCCCTATTATGTATCTCAGGAACGGCTGAGCCGATTGTTTTCAAATTTTGTGTGTGGTTAGGGACCTCTCAGCCGCCGCCTTTCCACAAGTCAGGGGTGGGGTGGCTTTGCACGAGCGCACGTGCACACCCCTATTATATATCTCTGGAACGGCTGAGCCGATTGTGTTCAAATTTGGTGTGTGGTTAGGGACCACTCAGCCCTCACTTTCCCACAAGTCAAAGGGGTTACAGGACACATTGGCGAATGTCATTTTGCCGAATGTCATTTTGCCGAATGTCATTTTGCCGAATGTCATTTTGGCGAATGCATATTGTCGAAGGACACTTTGACGAAATGTCTTTTTGACGACATGTGAATATGCCGAAAGCAAAATGGCGAATGCCTTTTTGTCGAAATGTCTTTTTACCGACATGTCATTTTGTCGAAATGTCTTTTTGTCGACATGTCAAAAGGTCGAAATGTCATTTTGCCGAATGTCATTTTGCCGACATGTGAAAAGATCGAAATGTTTTTTTGCCGAAATGTGATTTTGCCGATATGTGAAAAAGTCGAAATGTCTTTTTGCCGAATGTCATTTTGCCGACATGTGAAAAGATCGAGATGTCTTTTTGCCGAAATGTCATTTTGTCGAATGTTACTTTGTCGACGTGTGAAAAAGTCGAAATGCCTTTTGGCCGAAATGCCATTTTATCGACATGTGAAATGTTCGAAATTTATTTTTTCCCGAATGCCGAATGCCTTTGGTGTCAGGCGCAGCAATTGTCATGTGTCAATATTGTTTGTGCGCGTGACGCTTTCAGCCTTCGTCTCGGCGCGCTCCTTCATTTCCGCGCGTGCGGCAGACTGCTCCATTGCAGCCCTGCTGGGGGCGTGATTGTGTCCCTTGCTCTCCACAAAGACCCCGCGAGCATACACCCTTTGCAACTCAGACGCACTCGGGCGCTGCATCTCATGTATATCTTGTCGTCCCCACTCTGTTAGCAAACTACCATATCAACTTGGGAACCAGCGACACCAATTTGGAATCAGCTATACCAACTTGGAATATTTGTTAAAGCTCAAAACCTGGAACCCTTAAACAAATTGCACCGCGGACCGGCGCGAAAATTTTGAGTCTTATGTCCTAGATATGCATTCTCATCAATGCGTCACATTGCTTATGATGCGGACCTCTAAAAATCACCTACCCCCCCCCCCCCCCCCTTGGCTACGTTCCTGCCCTGGTGGATGGTGCAAAACCACAGCAGCAAGGGAGGGACAGTGGAGTAGGATGTGCTTGGCAAAAAAGGCATTTCGACGTTTTCACATGTCGACAAAATGACTTTCGGCAAAAAAGGCATTTCGACTTTTTCACATGTCGACAAAATGACATTTCGGCAAAAAGGCATTTCGACCTTTTCACACGTCGACAAAGTAACATGCGGCAAAATGACATTTCGGCTTTTTCACATGTCGACAAAATGACATTTCGGTAAAAAGACATTTCGATCTTTTCACATGTCGGCAAAATGACATTCGGTAAAAAGACATTTCGACTTTTTCCCATGTCGACAAAATTACATTTCGGCAAAAAGGCATTTCGACCTTTTCACATGTCGACAAAATGTCATTCGGCAAAACGCATTTCGATTTTTTCACATGTCGCCAAAATGACATTTCGACAAAATGACATGTCGGCAAAAAAACATTTCGACATTTTGACACGTCGGCAAAAAGGCATTTCGACAAAAAGGCATTCGCCATTTTGCTTTCGGCATATTCACATTTCGACAAAAAGACATGTCAAAGTGTCCTTCGACAATATGTATTCGCCAAAATGACATTCGGCAAAATAACATTCGCCAATGTGTCCGGACACCAGTCAAAGGAAACCATTTGCCCGATCGAGTTGAAATTCCCCATACATTTTCTTCGCGCTCGCTCGTTCATCGCCAACTACAGCGCCTTAGTGGCAGTGGCGGATCCAGGGGGGGGGGCGTAGGGGTTGAAGCCCCCTGCCTTAGAAAACGGCTCCCTCGGGCCCCGCGGCCCCGAAGGCGCCGCGACGCCGTTCTTGCAAAGGATTTGCCGGCGCCGAAGGCGCTGTAACGTTCTCGGGAGGCCGCCAGGGCGCCCTTGTGTCTACCGACAGCGTCGTAGCACTCTTGAAAGGCACTCTGGCATCCTCAAAAGACAGCTTGCCGCCCTCACAACGCATTATGCCGCCCTCAGAAGGTACGTCGCCGCCCTCGGAAGGCATCATGCCGCCCTCGGAAAACATCGTGTCGCCCTGGGAAGACATCTTGCCACCCTAAGAGCGCACTATGCCGCCCTCAGAAGGCATCCTGCCGCCCTAAGAGCGCATTATGCCGCTCTTGGAAGGCATCATGCTGCCCTCGGAAGACATCATACCGCACTCAAAAGACATCTTACCGCCCTCGGAAGGCATGTTGCCGCCCTCAGATCGCATTATGCCGCCCTCGGAAGGCATCATGTCCCCCTCAGAGCCCAGAGAGCATTATGCCGCCCTCGGAAAGCATCATACCGTCATCGGAAAACATCTTGCCGCCCTCGGAAGACATTTTACCGCCCTCGAAGTGCATTATGCCGACCTCGGAAGATGTCTTGTGGCCCTTGGAAGGCATCTTACCGCCCTCAGAGCACATTATGCCGCCCTCAGAGTGCAATATGCCGCCTTCGGAGTTCGGAAGACGTCTTGCCACCCTCGGAAGGCATCTTGCTACCCTCGGAAGGTATCATGCCGCCCCCGAATTGCACCTTGCCGGCCCGAATGCGATGCGGTGTCCCGGCGCACTCAGAATGATGGCACCCTGGCGCCTTCAGCTTCTCTCTGACGGCGACCGGGCACCCTTGACCTTCGAAACCAATAACACGCTTTTGCCCCCGACCCCCCCCCCCCCCCCAACACTCCCGATAGCGCCCTGGATGGCGCCTACGAAGAGGCCTGGACCCCATGAAATAACCGTGACACTTTTGTAATATGCCTGGCGAGGTGTTGAAGGTGCTGCCGTATTGTACCTTTCACACTCGGGGCGCCTAACAATAGCTTGGATGAATGTCCAATGTTCATGATGTCCACAGCTCCACAGAAACGTTTTCAGCGTCGGTCACCGATTTTTACGCGATTTGGTCCTGAGGACAAAGGTCAAAACGAACCTCCTGCTTGAAAAAAAATCAGGTCCATTTTGACTTTACTGGTCTCCTTCAAGATCAAATTCAAGGTCAAACGACGGGGAACGCTGTAGAGCCCAAAGTTACCGTCCGATCGCGACAAATTGGTTTCAAACGATTCCTTGTGCCCAGTTCCAAGATGACAAGAATATTCAGAGTTATGCCCCTTGACCTTCAAGGTCAAGCCCCGTGACCTTTAATGTCAAATTCAGGGTCTAAGGACGGGATTTTTCCCTCATCCTTTCCATTTCCAGAATGACAAGCATTCTTAGAGTTGTGCCCCGTAGCCTTCAAAATGGTGCCCAAAGTTGGGCGCTACAGCGTTCCCCGTCCTTTGACCTTGAAGGTCACAGGCAAAAAATTTACTCTAAGAATGCTTGTCATCCTGGAAATGGGCACGGGGCTTCGTTTGAGACCATTTATGTTGCAATCGGACGCAAACTTTGGGCGCTACAGCGTCCCCCGTCCTTTGACATTGAATTTGACCTTGAATGAGACCTGTTAAGTCAAAATGGACCTGATTCTGGGAAACAGGATGTTCGACTTGATATTGAGACCAAATGTCGTAAAAATAGGTGACCGACGCTGAAAACGTTTTATAATCCCCTGGTGCGACCCAATAAGAACGACTCAACTGTCGTAACACAATATTTTTCTCCTTGTTTATCCACGTATGCAACTTAGTCTCCCCATGTTACGACAATATATTTTTTTGTTTCTCCAGGCTACATGTAGTTAGCCCGGAGAATAAAAAAAAATTGTGAATCATGTGAACCTACGTATATCCGCAGTCGGACCTTCGATCATGCCACCAGACTTTCAAAAGGGTCCGCGCCCCGCTGGGGTATTCAGCCGAACTGGGGTGGGGGCATATTCTGCCACCTCGTTATCTTCCGAACCAATAACCGCAGCGAGACGCACAAGTAAGCAATCGAAAGCTCTCAATGAGCCACACGTAAAACATACGTGAAATGTTCAAAATAAGGTCACATATCAGGTCACCGTCAGGTGAAATGTCAAAATCGAGATATTTGGGTTGATTTGCTATACTTTCCATTTAAAGCCTTATATTGCGACTATTATGGCACAAAGTGTTCTCAGAGGCATAATACATCTTCCGCATAAGGGAAATTGAGATTGTAAGCAAAGGTCAAGCCGTCAAGGGCGGGTCAGAAAATATAACTATTGGCAAAAGGTCTACAAAAGTCATGCGACACATGTTTTATGGGTTATTTTACAGGTATAGTTTGATAGTAGTAGCCAATTTTACACCCTGACCCCATATAATGGCCCTTAGGCGAAGTTTGGGTCAAGGTCAGGTTGCATAAGTTCAAAATTTGAAATTGATTAATATAAACAAAAAGGTCATGTTTCTAGACCAGTTTTGTCTAATAAATACAGTGGTGGCATTTATTTGCCTGTATCTGGTAATTAAAAGCCATAAAATGCAATTTCAACCAATTACGTCATGAGTTAATCATACTTGGGAGCCATAAGTCAGTCAAAAATAAAGATTTTACTTTGAAATTTGGTGTGGGTATCGTTCATACTTGGTTATCCAATATGTATTCCACTTTGTTATATCTTTGAAAATTTATGTTCTGTGGGATTTTTCCTAAACAAATCAGTTTTTTTTTGGGGAGGGGGTCAAAAACTAGCAAAAATGCAATCCGAGATAGCCATTTTGAAGAAAATGTCATTTTCTTTCATTTTTCTTTTTTGCAATTTGCTTTACAACTCGATTTTCTACGGTTTTTCAAACATGTATCGTTTTTCCACCAAAAATGGCATGACCTGACGTCACTAAAACGTCATTATCTCCCAAACTTCTTCACTAATTTGAATGACATCAGTTGGGCAAACT
Source organism: Chirona hameri (assembly GCA_036785665.1). NCBI lineage: Eukaryota > Metazoa > Arthropoda > Thecostraca > Balanomorpha > Balanidae > Chirona > Chirona hameri. Next base: position 738,812 of record JAXIVJ010000014.1, on the reverse strand, counting down.
ACGGGGAGGCGATCTAAAAATGGATCGATCAAAAAATAGGTCGTGACGTCATGAAAATGGGCAGAGCATGCCCTTATAAGGAGATCCGATCTAAAAATTGATTGTTTTCCTGACATTCACACCTTTAAACGCCCTATCAACCCTAAAAAAATGCCCATCACCCCTGTTTTTTTTCGGTTGAAACTGCACGAATCGCACCATCATATTGTCTTGTACTTGTATGATCAGATCCCTATTTTGGCAGATGTGGCCAAAGTAAGGGTCGTCGATGTCAATTTGGGACTCGCAGGCCGCAGCAGCATCAGCGATTTAAATTTTGATTCGCCACCTGACTTCACGATCTAAAATTGGATTAGCTGGCTGACGACCGATCTAAAAATGTATTTCACACTGTGGTCGTTGCGTCGCGGAATCGATATTTAGATCGTCATTCACAGTGGAATAAGGGCAATTGCCGAATCTGGTCACATTTATTACTCCAATATATTGATGGACAACATGTTCTCCAACACTTTTTAACCTCCGAGTATGCGTATGTTGCTCCGAATTGGCCTAATGACATAGACCTCACAGTTTGATACTGCATGTATACCAAAAAAAATAAAAATAAATGGGCATAACAAAATCTAAAAATTGATTGATCTATTTTTGATCGCCTCTTTAGTTTGCCCAACTGACATGTTGAGAGAAGACGTAAAATGGATGCAACATAAGGTACGGAACGTTTCACGTCAATATCTATCATAGTTTTCAAGATATTGAGAACATCCGGGAGGGGCAGATTCTGCCCCCCCCCCCCCCCGGGGGGGGGGGGGGGGCGGGTTAAGGAAGAGACATATTTGACCCGTTTAATTGACATATTGGATTGGCGCCCCTCTGGACCATGCCGCCCCTGTTACCGAGGAATTATGCCTCCCTCGGGCCTGAAGCCCCCTGCCTTAGAAAATCCTGGCTCCGCCACTGCTTACTGGTGAAACAAAATCTGCTTGGTAGCTTTGACGTGCGTTGGCGGTGGTTCTAAATTCGACGCCGGCCGAACCATGACATATATCACGACGCAACACAACGGCCGAACCATGACATTTATCACGACGCAACACAACGGCCGAACCATGACAGCAAAATGATAAATGACGATTGTTATTAATCATAAATGACTAAAATGACAAACGACTTGTGGTCATCAGAAGGAACTTATTTACTAATATAATATTAAATAATTTCAGGATTATAATTGATGTTTATTTACAAGGACAGTCATCTTCCCCATCATTATATCTATTTATATCGGTAGGAATGTGTTCAAAAGATCTCCATCCTATCACCAAATGCTAATGTAATGGTAAATGAAGGGGGCGGACTTGTAACCGACTCAGAGTTGAGTCAGGAATCGACTCATGAGTCGGACATTTTTGGATGGGTCATGAGTCGAGGCGATTCAATTACAAAATAAACAGCACTTGAGTCAAGAGCCGAGTCGACTCAATTTCTTTGAAACAGCACTTGAGTCAAGAGTCGAGTCGACTCAATTTATGTGAAACATCACTTGAGTCAAGAGTCGAGTCAGTTCTTCGGCTGTGAGTCAGACTTGAGTCGACTCAAACAAATTTGAGTCTGTTAAAACAGGGGCATAGCCAAGGGGGAGCACTGGGGCCACGCCCCCCCCCCCCTCACCTGATCAAGCCATTTTACACTAAAACAGAGTCAATAAAAACCACAGCCTCATATTATTTAAAGGGAATGTTTCACCTTTCTGAAAGTTGTCAAATATACGCTGGTGGTAGTCGACAATATGAAGTAAGTGCTGCTGAAAACGGTGGTGATATTTTTTATCTCGAAGTCACTTAAATTTATACAAATTAAGGTTTTAAATTTGGGATGATGACGTCATTATTGAGCTATAGACCGCCGCTGATTGGCTGACAAAGTGGGATTGGCTGACAAAGTGGCTGTCAACCAATCAGCAGCGGCACTAGCCTAGACCCCATTTTGCAAATTAGAAATTAAATTGCTTAAAAACGGCTAAGTTTTTGGGAAAATGACCTTAGTATTTTCAACATTTCAATAACGGCCAAAAATAATGGCTATCTCAGTTCAAAACCAATACAAAGGTGAAACATTCCCTTGAATATATTAATGAGAAAACGAATAAAAAGAGACAAAAGAGACAACAGTTTCGGGCGTAGCCCATCCTCAGGCGCTGGTAGAAATTATAAAAACATCCGTAAAAGAAGCAAACACACAAGAACGCATCATCAGCTCTTAGAGTGCAAAAAACAAGGTTAATTCCGAAATGCATCCAAAACTAAAAAAAAAAATGCAAGGAAGATTAGCAAGAGTATAGTTTCTTTTTGCATTTATGGTTTCTCAAAAAGGAAGAGGTGCTCGAGTGTTTGCGGATTTTATAATGATGTCCTCAAAAACAAGTGTCTTCATTTTGTCAGACCTGAGGATGGACTACGCCAGAAATCCTGTTGTCTCTTTTGTCTCTTTTGATTAGTTTTCTCATTAATATATTTAATAGTATGAGGCTGTGTTTTTATTGGCTCTGTTTTACATTGAGCCTAAAAAACGCTACCCCACATTTTACGCCAGATAAAATGCGATTCTGCTGACACTTAACCCCTCCCCCCCCCCCGGCCAACATCAAGTAAGAATTCAAAGATGTGATGAGTCAAATTGAGTCGACTAAAAAAAAAATTGGGCCGAGTCGATTAACTTTTTTTAACAGCACTTGAGTCAAGAGTCGAGTCGACTAAATTTGTTTGAAACAGCACTTGAGTCAAGAGTCGAGTCAGTTCTTTGGCTGTTGAGTCAGACTTGAGTCGGCTAAACAAAATGTAGTCGTTACAAGTCTGGACGGAGGTCGCTCGTGGCCTATTATCACCTAAGACAAATTGAATGACCAATGAACGTTCATAACCTATACGGTCTCTAAATGATTTCTGGTGCGATGTACGCGAGTATTGACAGCCATCGTTCAGACATGTACTCGATGTGTCAGTCTCCACTCACAAGTATTCATCCGTGACGGCATGACAGTCACCAGTCTGACATAAGCCTAATCCGAGTCAGGAACACTGTCACCGTCTCGTAGCGAATGGTGCTCACTGGTCCAGTCACGAAACCAGCACACATTAATGTCACCTGTGCCAGACGCTCTGGTGCAACAGAGAGTCTTCACTGGAGACTCTCCAGTCGAGCTATAGAAGCCAACGATGTGAGACGCTGCCAAAGGCATTCGATGTGTTTGCTTTTGCTAGACAAATGTGTTTTTTTGTTCCTGCTGGCAATGCAACAGGCAACGTATAACACCGCCGACAGCCGGCTTCACAGTGTCCGGGGCGATAGTTTGTTTTTATTCACCGAAAATATCGAGACTCATTAAACACGTAATTTAGGCCATACTTCTGACGTCATTTAGGCCACGCCGTGTTGGTAACGTTACTCCGCCACTCAGTTACCTCCGCCACAGTTGGCAGTATCGGCCATTGCCTTTGGCTCTTAGGGTCGGTAACAGAGCCCGCTTTTTTAGTGGTAAAACCGTGGCACTGGCTAATTGTCAGGCCCCATGAGGAACACCAGACACGATCGAGTATTACAGAATGTTGTACATTACACGTGGTCCGATGACGGTAAAAGTTACGACCATCTTTATCGTCGCCGAGGAAAGTTCAGGCAGTGTTACCGGATACACTTGGAAAGCTGAAATCGCTCACCACCCATCACGGACGAACGGTCACGGTTCGTTGGAAGGTGTCGGAGGGCTCAAAAGATGAGAGTCATGCCAATGACCGATGCTACAGCTTACGTTAGGGAAAAGAGGCTGGCAAATGGCAAATGGTGCAAAATCGTTACAGCCTGTAGAACAACCTCCAACTGATAACTGAGCGTCGTGCTGTTGATATAAGCAACAATCACCAGCGGTAATGAATCGCCCCAATAGCTGCCGTACGGCTCACCTCCCCCGCTCCCGTGAACGCCTGATCGACCATCGCGACCCGCCCGCGCAGCGCTGGCCGCCGCCGACCCCCTCTACGGAACTGTGTTTTGGCAAAATGTGGGCGAACCTAGCGTTGGAATGTGAAATTTTGAGTTCAGATGGTCGGTCCAGTCCTCCACAAAGACATGGAGCGAGGCCCAGTAGAGACCAAGCCAAGGAAAGGGTAGGTATACATTCTCATGAGTTTCCAGGGTATTTTGCATGATTTAGCCTCTAACCAGCGCGGTGTAACGCTCCCGTTCGGGGCGCACCGCCAGAGGCCGTACGCACTCGGCGTGCTGGGCCGGCGTGCTGGGCCGGCGTGCTGGGCTCGGCGCGGCGTGCTGGGTCCTTACCGGTTGGCGCGGCGCGCTGACACGCCACCGCCGCCCAGCCACAAGCCGACTGACAGCTGACCTGGGTCGGTACAGTCTCTGGCAGCGCGCCCCGAACGGCAGCGATACACCACGCTGGTTAGAGGCTAAATAATACAAAATACCCGGAAACTCATAACAATGTATACCCTTTCCTGGGCTTGGTCTCTACTGGGTCTCGCTTCATGTCTTTGTGGAGGACTGGGCCGACCATCTGAACTCGAAATTTCACAATACAGCGCAAGGTTCGCCCACATTTTGCCAAAACACAGTTCCGTAGAGGGGGTCGGCGGCGGCCAGCGCTGCGCGGGCGGGTCGCGATGGTCGATCAGGTGTTCACGGGAGCGGGGGAGGTGAGCCGTACGGCAGCTATTGGGGGCGATTCACTATCGCTGGTGATTGTTGCTTATATCAACACAACAGCACGACGTTCAGTTATCAGTTGGAGGTTGTTCTACAGGCTGTAACGAGTTTTCACATATGCCATTTGCCAGCCTCTTTGCCCTAACGTAAGCGGCAGCATCGGTCATCCGAAAAGTTCCGAGATTTCGACAAGAATAGCATTTGCAAAAAAATCCATAGACAGATTTCAAAAATATTATATATCTGACACTCTCATGAGGTAAGCTTTCGAGTTTCGAATGGCATGACTCTCATCTTTTGAGCCCTCCGACACCTTCCAACAAACCGTGCGGTGTAAGCGAGTTCCCTTGGTCATGCTTACCCTTTGCAACTTTGCAAATAAAGAAAAAGAGAAAGAAAATAAAAAAGGAGGAAACAAATAAAAATATCACTTACTCATCATGTTGTATTTATGCTTCCAACGGCCTTCATGAGAATCGTGACCGTGATTTTTGATGTCGCCTGCAAAACAGATAAAAGTAAAAAATAAGAAACTGTGTCAGCATGCTTGTTTTAGGATTACTGATGAACGTATCACACACAAAAAAAAAGTATTCGTAGTTGTATAAAATGTGCAGAAATCAAAACATTTGAGTTTAGACAGTAGCCGTTTTCACGAACGAAATGAAAAGATTCTGGAAAGTTTCTGAAGTTTTGTTATAAAAAGCCTTAGTAGCCGTTTTTACGAAGGATTATTGTGTGAAACTTTTCAAACCTTTTCAAATGTTTTGAAAAGTTTCGACGATCCATTCCTTAAAGGAAATAGTTCACCTTCGGGAAATTTTTCAGAACACGATTGTATTATATTTTTTAATACAGTTTCTTTTTTTCTTTTCAAAAATGGTCCTACATCGAGCCAATTCAGGACAGAAGGTCGTAAATTATTAATGTTATGGTGTGCATTATTGATCTGCGCATGCTCCATGGCAGTGCTGGCACTTTCAGACGGTACGGTACATCATATATGCGCCGTATTCCTTCGCCAAAAAGTCAAATATCTTCGGCTGGAGAGTCTTTTCAGCCAATAAAAGTTCCAGATAAGGATTTCTCAACACGGGCTACAAAACTGCTATTTCAGTTCAAAACCCATGTAGAAGGTGAACTATTTCCTTTAACCCTATTTGTAACAGGGGGGCGGATTCCCCCCCCCCCCCTCATGTTTTTCGCAGATATCTCCAGAACGGCTGGGAGTAGGCCCATGAAATTTGGGGACTTTTCATACAATTGAACTCCGCATTTGGAGTCAAAATTTTGAGTTCTTAACCTGAACAGAGGCGGCTCCAGGGCACAGTTTTGGGTGGGTTCGGAGGCGACATTTGGCGATAATACGGAAATGCGATCTTCACGGTTTCTTCCTAACTGCATCAAGTATAAAGGAGTTACATCGGCTTACGGTGATTGCAACAAGTGCAAATTAGTTGATGTTAATGAAATATCATAAAAATTGCATGGCAGAGGCGGTTTCAGGGGCTTGAAAAGGGGGGGGTTCCAGGAAGTATTCAATGCTTGGCGGGAAGCCAATAGAGCAATGTAAGGGGCATTTACAGCTATCAAGATGTAAAAGATAGCTTCTGCTTCCATTATTTGCATAATTTATTACATATAGAGTTTCAGGGGCGTGTTCAGGAACATGAAAGGGGGGGGGTGACTGGCATGGTAATGACGATATGCCAGCGATAACGGCGCAATATACGTTTATCTTATAATAATATATGCACATATGAGACCAGAAAAGGGAATAAAGTCATTTTTGCAGAGGCGCGCTCAGGAATGGAAGAAAGGGGGTCATATTATTGCAAGGAAACTGAGAGGCATGGGCGTGCAATGACATAACATACTGCAGTTTTCGAATGAAACACGCACCACAGGCTACTCTACGAACGATTATAAGACAATAGGCGAGTCCAGGTAGGGTAAAAAGGGGGTAAGCAATGTTAATTGAAGTTGTAAGTGAAATAGTCACTGTTGACTAGTTAGTATCATAATAGCGGATAATATACTTATCAAAAGGTCTTGCGCCGCCCCAGTTTGGATCCTGGATACGCCTATGATGAAGTACAACATGCAAAAGGAACTATCTACGATCAGTAACATATTTATAGTGCTGGGTAGCAACTTGTCTGCGGTTAATACTTTTTTCCAATTTTACCCCCTTTTTCACTAACCTGGTACCGCCTATGGCAAAAAAAGAAGATTTATAACTGTTTTTTTATAATGTCTCAATCACATACCATTTAATTCATCCAAAAAAACCCATAAAAAATGGTTTTATTACGCATTTACTTCACCCCCATATTGAGTGACCTGCACACGCCTATGATTTTTGAATTTTCAAACGTCACCGTCATAATCAATTTCCAATTCAATCTCTATCGATTCCTATTAGTTGTGTTAAAATCGGTCGATAAACATGAAAGCTATGTTGGATCAAAAATACCACTAAAATTTGTCGTTTTTGCCCCCCTATCCAAAATTTATATTTGTGTATTATTTATAAATGTAGATCGTGTTGAGGGGAACCAAACACCGCTTCATTTTTGAAAATCGGACGGGTAGATCTCGAGATCTCTGGGGGGGGGGCGGAATCCGCCCCCCCCCCCCCCCCTGTTACAAATAGGGGTAGCCAGGAGCCTGTTACAAATAGGGTTAAAGGGAGATAATTACCTTTTGATTTTGTTAGCAACAATTGATTTGGCTACCTTTATGGTATTAAAATAATGTTATCTAAATTTAAGAATTAAATAAAATTATTCCCTAATTCAAAGTGGGAAGTTTGGGGAAATTAATGATGGGTATTTTCCCTCCACTATTGGAAAGCGCAACATCTGGCGCTTTTACATCAATCTGTTCAACGTTGTTGAATGGGCACTTGAAAGCCTACAATTGATGACCATTTATTTATATAGCCAGCAAATTCATATAGCAGGCTAATTTATATAGCCAGCTAATTTATATAGCATGCCATTGAGAAGACAGCTAATTGATATGGCCAGCAAATGTGTTCGCTGCCCATTAACCGGTCCGATTTAGGTATTTATTAAGCATAGGACACATTACATAGTTCTAGTTGAATGGGCCTGCCTAGACAATACACTTTTCGCTTACACCGCAGTCCAGTACATGTGCAAATGAGGCGTGTGCGTGTGCGTGTACGTGTGCGTGTGCGTGCGCGTGCGTGTGTGTGTGTGTGTGTGTGTGTGTGTGTGTGTGTGTGTGTGTGTGTGTGTGTGTGTGTGTGTGTGTGTGTGTGTGTGTGTGTGTGTGTGTGTTCATGTGCATTGGCGTCAGCCACGAGTGCGTAACGCATTTCATAATTTCCTAATTACGAGAGGATAACCTTTAATGTTTTCCATTTATTTTCCAAACTCTCTATCTTGTCTTTCAGTCTGCTGGCAAGCTGTTCTTTTTGTGCTTCAATTTTTAATACATTTATCATATGAGTGGTTTCAGGTTTTTTACCGGCGTTTCGGGATCTGTATATTACTGCTTTAGCTACAGTGATTATTAGTGTTTGTAATGGATCTGTTTCTTGTGGGAAGAACCATGACTGAACGTTGTGGTGAAAATGTATTTGATATTGAGTGTGCAACTTTCTATCGATATCTTGCAAAAATGTTTGAGTAGCTGGACACTGCCAGAATAAATGAATTATTGTTTCGGCATCACGCGTACAAAATGTACAAGTGTCGGATATTCGAATTGTATGTAAGAACTTATTAGTTGTTATTATTCTACTAATTACTCTGTAATGCAGGTAAAGTAAATACACTGAATTCGTAGATTGTTTAATGTGCAACAAACTCCCTTCATGATGGAAGCCGACATCGCGTTCCCATTTTTGTTTTCGGTTTCTATCAGTAACGTCACATTTTGTCCGCAATGCATTGATAAATAATTCATAGCAATATTTTGTGATATTTGGCTTAGTGAGGAACAATTGAACTTGAAAGGGATATTCAGCCCCTCGAAGGCAAGCATATTGCGTTTCTGACGCTTTGAAGTAGGCTACGTATTAATGTTCATAGCACATAAATGTCATTGATATTCGATATTGTACTTTGATTTCTTCTCGTGTTAGTATGTTGCCGTTTGTATCATTAAATAGATCTCCAATGAATCTTAGTCCTTGATTATCCCATTGATTGACAATAGATGTTTTGAATTTTGTGTAGTCTGAGAACCATAAATGCTCCCTTATTATGTCTTCAGGTTGAAGATTTAACAGTTGATTAAATTGAATGAGAGAATCTACCACTTCTCGCCAGAATATGTTGCTTATCTGTGTTTTGATTACTTTCAGCTGTGCCGTGCTGTATGTGAGAAGCTTCAAGGGGTCCAACTGCTGTAGGTTTGCCGATTTTGTCCAATCGGCTGTGGAACTAACTAATCGTTTTAACCATGACATTTTCAAGCTATGTATAAAAGACGTCAAGTCCATCAAATTCAAGTTTCTGAATTATTTTCGTTCTTTTAATGCGATCTGGTTTGTTATTCCATAGAAAACCGTATAGCATTTGTTCAATCTTTTTAATGTAAACTTGTGAGGGATTCGGTAAAAAAACAAATTATTGTCGCCTCGCCAACTTGAACGCACAAATGGCCAATTGGAATGAAATGTTAACGTTTTTCGTCTGGAGTTCGGAATAGGAGTATGTGCGAAAATGGCAAGAGGTATTTACACTTTGCCCTTGTCCTTGCTAAACCGATTAGCCGTTTAGTGAGTGATGCTTGATGTGAAAGCGGGTACTGAAAGTTTTGGGAGTATATTGGCGGTAGTTTACGAGATATTGCGAAATACGCGAGGGAGCAAAACAAAATACTCTCGTGTTAGTCACTAGTCCAGTGACATAAAAGGTCAGGCCGTAATTTACTGAACTGTATCTGGCTTCCTCCTGGCGCTGACAACGCTAATGCACGCGCGCTTTATTTTACATGGATCCAATCCAAGCACGTATTAGGCCTAACCCGCGCCGTGCTGGGGAGGGGGGCGTTTGGATGTGCCTCCTGAAATTTTAGGAAATGCAAGGAACAAACGGGAGAGCTAGAGATGTGTGACTGATACCATAGTGTTTATCTCGTCGAGATGCGTCTCCCCACATAACACATGGCCAACTTGGGTCACCAAATGACTTGACCTGAGGTCATATTTTGAACTTGACCCGATCCGGTCACCATAAGTGTGATTCAGATCGTCTTGACGAGGCAAACACGATGGCGTTAAAATTATTTTCCTATCATTATTAGGTAAAAGTTATGCACGAGCAGCTTTTGAAAAGAAAATGTCAACATGACGTTTGGTTACCTCTGGAGCCTAAAATATTGACCTTATATAAAATTTGAGGACACTTAAGTGATAACATTTTTCAAGAGCTGTCGATTGCGTTTCTCCGTTTGTTCCAAGCTATCATAGTTCGATATATTTGGGGTGTTTCTGGAGCAAGTCCTAAACTTTGCAAATTTGACCTTTTATGACCTCTGATGACCTCAATATTGACCTGAGCGAAAATGTAACAAGCGTAGGAACAAGGGGCCGGGAGGCCACTACCGTCCATGTGTCGTCTATTTTATCTTTGGATAAATTATCCAGATATACCCCAACAACTTCTGTTTTGTTTTCGAAAGGTATTTCGATAACATAGACACACGTTTTCAGTATAGATTGTGAAAGTGGCGCAAAATTCGAAAATGGTGCATGTTGTTATGATATTGTGTGCTTCGGGGGAGCAATCTGGCACAGTGGTAAGACATTTGCTTTCTGTGCCAGGGACCGGGGTTCAAATCCCTTGGCGGGACTCTGAAAAAATAGTCCCGGCCCCATATCCCTCGGAACGGGGTGAGAGTTCCAGTTAGCGCTTTGGTCGCAGGAGGATATGGTGCTTGTTCCACTACATTGTGTGCTTCGAAAGAAGAATAGAAGTGAGCTGTAAAGGCTAGAAACTTGGATAAAATAATTATTTATATAATTAGTAAGTACAATTACAAATGTAATGATTATCTCATCATTGCTTACACAACTAGGATCATATTGTCAGTGGCGGAGAGTTCGCTCGCGGGTCCAGTAACGTTACTTTTATCACATGCTTACATATAAAGCTTGTCGACACAGCGCTACTTTTTTGACACAACGTAACGCTGAATCTCAGCGCTAAAAAATTCCATTATCAAAGTGACTGGTTTTCTAAACACCGTGCAAAATTGTATTTTTGTATTGTATTTGACGTTGGACCCCATCCACGCCGAAGCGGGCTATTCCGGAGCCACATACAAGCATGGACAACACGAATGATACACTCATCCTAATATAAAATGAAGACAGTTTCACTACAGCACATACTCTCATACAGCACATACTTCAATACTCTCACATACACATTACATCACATACACTGCAATGCTCTCACACGCACATTACGTTATATACATCAGGCTACTCTGTTTGAGGCATGTTCTGTATCGCTCTTTTGAATGCGGGCATGGCTGAGTGACGTGTCGCTAAAGGCAGCTCATTGTAATTTTGCACAACATGATATAGAAATCGGCGCTTGCCAGCCTCTGTCCTAACGCGTGGAAGGGCCAGGTCAGAGTTCTGTCGCGTAGAGCGGGAGCGGAGATCAGAATTGACATGAAGCTGGGAAGCAAGAGCCTGTGGTTCCCCGGTGTTTCGAATTTTGTGTAGTAGATTTAGGGAGTGCTGTCTGTATAGCTGCTGGGCAGTGGGCCAGCCAAGCTCAGCTCGCACGTCAGAGATGTGATCAAATTTACGTTTGCCAGATATGACACGAAGGGCAAAATTTAGAATTTTGTCAAGGCGTTGTATGTTCCTCTGCGAGCCATTGCCAAATACTGCTAAACAGTACCGAACGTGTGAAACGATCAAGGCATTTACAAGAAGTGGCAACAGCTCGCGGGGGATGCTGTGCCGCACGTGCGATAGCCCAATGAGGATACCACTACATTTTTTTTACCAGGGAAGACACGTGTGAGTCCCATGTGAAGTGCTTATCAAACAGAACACCTAAATTTTTGACGTATGGGCTCTCTTGTACTATGTCTTCGCGGAACTGAACAGCAACAGGGTAAAGGTCGCGACAATTTTGGCGGGATCCGAACGCTATTAATTCGGTCTTGCTTGTATTTACTTTGAGACCATGAGAGTGAAACCAGGTATCAAGTGCACTCAGGGTGTCCTCCAATTTACTGACCAGATCATTGAGTTGGTGTTTTTTGCCGGATAACAAAATTTGAGTATCATCAGCGTACTGGACCACATGAACAGGCACATATCGTTAGAGAATATTTGAAAAAGTAAAGGCCCAAGAGATGAGCCTTGAAAAACTCCGATAGAGTTGGGGAGAGGCCTGGAGAAATGAAGGTTCCCACTCCCATCAGCCGTACAGACAGACTGAGTGTGACCGCAGAGGTATGATGTAAACCAGGTGGGATCGATGTTATATGTACGTAGTTTAGAGAGGAGCATAGAATGGTCGATGACATCGAAGCACTTGGATAAATCGAGGAGACAGAGAAGGGTGAGTTCCTGGTGGTCAATAGCCGAGAGGATGTGATCAGAAACAGTCAGAAGGGCGGTCTCAGTAGAGAACAGGGAGCGGAACCCGTGCTGGGATGAGGAGAACAGGTGGTTATCCGACATGTATGAGTAAAGCTGACGCTGCACAATACGCTCAATGAGCTTTGGGAAGGCACATACAATGGAGATAGGGCGAAAATTGGAAGCTTCGGACTGGCTGCCGGCTTTGTGTATTGGATGAATAATGGAATGTTTCCAGGGCGCTGGGTATTCGCCGGAAGATAGGCTAGTATTGATGATATGGAGTAAAACGGAGCCGATAGCAGCAAAGCAAAGCTTTATTACCTGAATAGAGATGCCGTCAGCACCACATGCCCCTGCATTTTTCATTGAGTTGAGGAAGGACCGGAGAGCGGACAGAGAGATAGGCTGTAGTTTGAAGGCACATGTGCCGACACGAGGTAGACGGACAGGGAGAGAGGGGGGCTCACCTCTGGCCCGGACCTCACTCGCAACCCGGGGACCAACGCCCACAAAGTACTGGTTTAGCTCGTCAGGGGTGGCCTCTGGCACGATGCGGTCGGCAGACTTCTTGCCCGCGATGATTTGACGTACATTTCGAAATATGGTGGTAGGACCCAGCTCACGCACTCTCCTGGCGATGTCCTGCCTTGTGTCGTGACGAATGGCAGAACGGACCTGTTTGTTAAGCGCAATGAACTCAGGGGTCCTACCACTATGGACAAGAAGTCTGCGACGCTGTGCCATCAGGTTGCGAGTGGTGTCGGATACAGGGGGAGCGGAAGGGTTACGAATTTTGATACGTTTTAGAGGTGCGTGATGGTCGAGGATGGGGAGGAGGCAATTTATGAATGCAGACCACTGGTCTGACACTTCCACGCGTGAGAACACTCCACTCCAGTCAGTGGCTCTGAGAGCAGCGTGAAAAGCCGATATATTAATGCGATGTAGGCGCCTAGATGAGACGAAAATCGGCTTACGGCGAGGCTTGGGGATGTACAATTTAGCTTGGATGATACAGTGATCACTATAGGGACATGGGCAGACAGATACGTCACTCAAAAAGTTTCCCGTATTGGACACAAACACATCAAGTAGAGATCCAGACTCGTATGTGGGACTAGTCACGTGCTGGTGCAGGGCCAGGCTGCTAGGAACTGATTAAATCTCGATTTACATATATCGTTGCCGGACGCTAGAAGGTTGCAGTTAAGGTCGCCAGTTATTACAATATTGTCAGTGGACGAAAGAAACACGCGTTGCACTTGAGTTTCAAGAAAATCGAGGTCGGCTGATATGGCGGCTACGGTGTGTCGAGGAGGTCTATATACGCAACCTAGGTTAAAACGACGGCCGTGCGAGTTACTGACTTGTAACCAAAACGTTTCTATTTTGCCGTCGTTTTTGGCACCTACAACTGATTTAAGTGGTTTTACTTTCAAATTGTTTTTTATCAGTACAGCTATTCCCCCGTAACCACTACCGTCTGGACGGTCGGCACGGTGCAGAGAAAACCCCGGGAACGTGACGAAGCGTGAGCAAGTTTCGGGGCGAAGCCATGTTTCTGTGAGCACAGCAATATCACAATTTAATAATTCTAAATCATGACGGAGGTCTAAAATCTTAGGTTTTAGGCTTAAAATGTTCAACGCCATGATGGATAAGGCCCCGCGTCCAATCGTAGTGGGCCGACTCGCTGCTTGCCGGGTCTGGCCGGTGTGTCGGTCGGTTGCAGCGAGCGCCGGCCCCGGCCGCTCGCTGGTAGCCGCGTCGGGTGGGTCGGCGGCCGCCGCCGCTGCCGCCGCTTGGTCTGACGGAGTAGCAGGCGTCAGCGGGTCGTCTCTGTCTTGCGTCACTGACCCTGTCGTGGTGACGGATGGTTGTTGGCACACTACACGACAGGGCCCATCGGGGTCCCCAGTGCCGGGAGCAGTCGGCTGGTCGCTGCTCCCTCTCTCCCTCGCTCGGCGGGCCCGCCACCCGCCCCGGGCTCCCCGCCGCGCCGGCCGCCGGGAACGTGCCCCGGTGACCGTTTGGCCGCCTGGCATTTGTTGACTTTAGCCGGGCGGCACTGCGGCGGGTATCCCCTGGTCAAGGGGGGTTGCCATGGCGACGGCCAGGCTAGTGGTGTTCATCTGCACTGCCGCGTTAGTATACGTTGGAAAAGAAGTAGTTCCGGAAAATAGACGCAGGACTCTTGAAGAAATGCAATATTCAAGCACGTAATATCACTGCCGCACCATAGAGAAAAAAAAGACACCTATTTGACTGAAAACTTGAAGCGTTCACACACTTTTGCTGACACAGACACTTCCCAGGTTTCTGTCTTCCGGCTTGGTTTTTCACACAGGTTTCAAAATCGCAAATCTTCTCAGGTAGATAATAAGTCGAAGACGCAACTCACAGTCTTTGCGGTGTAGCACGCAGATGAACTCGAAGATAACGAACACATAGACACTAAATTTCACGTTCCGCCGGGTGGCGCGCTAGACGGGCGACCCCCGGCCGCTCCGCACTGTTTTCGGTTTTACTCGGGGAATTAGACACCCGGCTTCGTGAAATTTAGTGTCTATGTGTTCGTATCATATGTACTATTGAGCGCAGACTGCCACCGGTTATCGTGATTTACTATCCGAGGCTAATGTATATGAAAAATTGCCTTCATTTCAACATTTTTCAACATACCGAGATGTGCAACCAGGAAAAGGTGTTACCTGAGGCTTGGCTCCACTCACGGTCTGGTTCCAATATTAAAATTGCGTTTTCCACGACCTAAAATTAAAATGTTCACGCCGCATCAGTGGCCACCGTCATAACGAAGCCATCGTCATCGTCTTCATTTCGTCGTAACGCTGAATTGAATGAATAACATGTTTAGCTTCTTATCCTCTACAAGGCTAAGAAGCTAAAAATGCAAATGTTTCAGGGTATTATCAGGCAAACCCGAGACAAAAAATTCGCGCCGCTTCGCGGCACTAAATAGCAAGTACCTACTATAACATGCAAATCCACATTACAAATGCCGCAAAGACTTAAATACACGCATAACAAATTGGGGGACATTTTTTTCGTCATTTCAGTCCACCCCCCACTCAAAAATTATTGACGACGCCCCTGGGTACAGCTGACAATTGACATAGTTTTGCTCAGTGTAAGGCAATGTCGGAACAATACAAACTGCAAGCTGACATCTTTCCTTTTTCGATATCCCAAAAGGTCAAAAACCTTAAAAAAATATATAAAAAAATCGAAATCGTGTGATTGCAAAATAAAGTGGCCCAAAACCGGGAAGAAATTCGAAATCGGGGGTAGGTAAGGTCCGCTAAAAAACGGTTTGCCCCCCCCCCCCCTTCCCAAAACGGCCGGCTGGATCCGCCCTTGGCTGGGTCTATGCTAGACCGCCGCTGATTGGCTGACAAAGTAGGATTGGCTGATAAAGTGGCTGTCAGCCAATCAGCGCGGGACTAGCCTATACCCCATTTTGCAAATGAGAAATTAAATTGCTCAAAAACGGCTATGTTTTGGGGAAAATGACCTTAGTATTTTCGACATTTCAATAACGGCCAAAGATAATGGCTATCTCACAGTGGCGTCGCCACGGTTTCAAAACTTGTACGGACACATCATGAATCGAAATTTGCGAGGGGGGTGGGGGGGAGAAGGTCATTTTCCCCAAAACATAGCCGTTTTTGAGCAATTTAATTTCTCATTTGCAAAATGGGGTATAGGCTAGTCCCGCGCTGATTGGCTGACAGCCACTTTGTCAGCCAATCCTACTTTGTCAGCCAATCAGCGGCGGTCTAGCATAGACCCAGCCAAGGGCGGATCCAGCCGGCCGTTTTGGGAAGGGGGGGGGGGCAAACCGTTTTTTAGCGGACCTTACCTACCCCCGATTTCGAATTTCTTCCCGGTTTTGGGCCACTTTATTTTGCAATCACACGATTTCGATTTTTTATATATTTTTTTTAAGGTTTTTGACCTTTTGGGATATCGAAAAAGGAAAGATGTCAGCTTGCAGTTTGTATTGTTCCGACATTGCCTTACACTGAGCAAAACTATGTCAATTGTCAGCTGTACCCAGGGGCGTCGTCAATAATTTTTGAGTGGGGGGTGGACTGAAATGACGAAAAAAATGTCCCCCAATTTGTTATGCGTGTATTTAAGTCTTTGCGGCATTTGTAATGTGGATTTGCATGTTATAGTAGGTACTTGCTATCTAGCGCCGCGAAGCGGCGCGAATTTTTTGTCTCGGGTTTGCCTGATAATACCCTGAAACATTTGCATTTTTAGCTTCTTAGCCTTGTAGAGGATAAGAAGCTAAACATGTTATTCATTCAATTCAGCGTTACGACGAAATGAAGACGATGACGATGGCTTCGTTATGACGGTGGCCACTGATGCGGCGTGAACATTTTAATTTTAGGTCGTGGAAAACGCAATTTTAATATTGGAACCAGACCGTGAGTGGAGCCAAGCCTCAGGTAACACCTTTTCCTGGTTGCACATCTCGGTATGTTGAAAAATGTTGAAATGAAGGCAATTTTTCATATACATTAGCCTCGGATAGTAAATCACGATAACCGGTGGCAGTCTGCGCTCAATAGTACATATGATAATAATACTGTAGTCTGTATACATACCTATGTACCGAACTGTAACAAACAACTGGTAACTTTTGGTTTGGTTAGGATAAGGCCGCTTCGGTCTACTTGGACCATTGCGCAACCATGGGATGAATGAGAAGGGGTAAAGTGGGGCAAAATGGACGCCGACCGGGCAACCGCCCATGGACAGGCCCTTCCCCGCAGCGCGAAGCTGCGATGAGAGCCCACGCCATGCAGGCGGCCACCACTCCCGGGGGCAGCTCGAGGCCACCACATGCCCGGTGGCCAGCGACCACCAGACCCGGGGTAACGTGGGCGTGACAAAGGATGGAGGACCGGCAGTCGGGATGATCAAAAGGGATCTGAAGTGGTAACGGTGCAAATTGTTTCAAAGTAGCAAGAGGCAGACCGACATTTCCGCGCATAAATGGTCCCTGTGGATCTGAAGGAGCCTGGGGGAGATGGCTTGGTGAGATAGTCTTGGCCTGGTCCCCACTATTAGCTCTTCGGCCAGCAAGTTAGGCACCGCTGGAACAGCTTCCGGTTGCCGAGGCCCGCGTCTTTGCGTTCGCGTCGCCTTTTTCGGAACTGGGCAGACTAGCTAAACATGTAGCCCGCTTTAAAGGTAAAGGAAATAGTTCACCTTCAACATTATATTTAAACTGAGATAGCAGTTTTGTAGCCCGTGTTGGCAAACCCCTATCTGCAAGTTTTCTTGACTGAAAAGACTCTCCAGCCGAATATATTTGAGTTTTTGGCGAAGGAATGCGGTGCTGGCGAAAGAATGTGGTGCTGGATTTAGCCCGGGCAGAGGCTATACCATCAGCCAATCAGCTTGCAGGTGGTGCTAGCAAGCGAACCGCCGGCCGCCGGTTGGCACATCTCTAATGCGAGTCTATCCTTACGCGACTACTTTCGAATCTGATTGGCTGAACGATTTTTTTTAAATTCGCGTGACGTCAGGACTCTAACTCAGAGAGAATGCATATAGTTTTGATAAACAATAATAATTTACGGCCTTCTGTCCTGAATCGGCGCGATATAAGACCATTTTTGACAATATAAAAAGAAATTGTATGAAAAAATATGATCAAATCGTGTTTGGGAAGAAAAAAATGCAAGGTTAATTATTTCCTTTAAAGGAAGATAATCACCTTTCGATTTTGTTAGCAACAACGTATTTGGCTACAGTTATGGTATTCAAATGTTGTGATCTAAATTTAAGAATTAAATACAATTATTCCCTAATTCAAAGTTGGAAGTTTGGGAAAATTAATGATCGGTATTTTACCTCCACTATTGGAAAGCGCAACATCTGGCGCTTTTGCATCAATCTGTTCAACGTTGTTGAATGGGCACTTGTAAACAAATCGCCGTCACTAAATAGGTCGCCGTAGCTTGGCACCGGCCGGCCGGTGCCAAGCTAAACTGCCGATTTCAATGCACTTTTTTCAAATTATTGTTGATTGTTCATATTTTTTTTGCCACATTTGCAAAAGAGTGCAGGAAACATATTGCATACCTTCATGATAAATAACAATGCGTAGGGAGGCTAATTTACTGAATTCGTTATCGAGTACTTGCTGAGTACCGACCGATATAAGCGTGGATCGCTTATCAGTAGGGAACTGCCAATATCTTTCAGTAGGAATGTTTATATGCAAAATGTGATGAATTTACATCATATTTTGGCCTCGTCTATGGATTTGAGGTGCTAACTCCATTTGTGTGGAAACATGTGATTATCTCCCTTTAAAACGAACTGTTAAAGACATTTATACTAAGACTTTTATATTAAGACTTACTACTTTCACACTTTTTACTTTTATACTATATCAAAGCTTTTTCAAAACTTATCAGAATCTTTTCAGCGCAAAAATCCTTCGTGAAAACGGCTAGTATGAAAGGACCTATTTTTACGACGAGTTCTGGACTCTTATGTCTCAATCTCTCCGAAATGACCGGGCGATATGAATTTCGGCATAACGCTTACAATGCAAATCATATACCTACATATACATATATATATATATATATATATATATATATATATATATATATATATATATATATATATATATATATATATATATATATATATATATATATATATATATATATATATATATATATATATATATATATATATATATATATATATATATATATATATATGTCTATATATATATATATATATATATATATATATATATATATATATATATATATATATATATATATATATATATATATATATATATAAGCATATACCTACAGAAAGACTCGGAAACACAAAACCTACACAACGTACCTACTAATTGCAAGTATTGGCAAAATCGCAAAAGTGTGCACATTACTTATTTTAGGTATAGGGCTGATAATCAATCATCATAAGCAATATTGTAATACACGATGAGCAAACGCCTCCACTAGTGTAGCTAATTTGGTAGAATGAAAAGCTACAATGCAATGCAGTTTGTATCTACATTCTACATCAAATAAAGTTGGTCGACTCACGCTTAGTCGTCAGGTTGAAGATCGCGCGCGCTTTCCGTGCGTCTGTGGTTCGCGAAAGCAGCGCAAACGCCAGCAGCAACAGCAGCATGCACATTTTACCAGCGGCCATAGCTTCCCATGCGACCATCCGATCGCAGTGTTTGTTTGTCGTGCGTCATCGGTTGCCGACGAAGGACCTCCGTACGCGGCTGAGATTGGCGACGCTTGTGATACGCCGCTGAGACTGGCGACGCTTGTGATACAGTGGCGACAGCGCCGGTGGTGGCGACAGCGACGGTGGTGGCGGCGGCGGCGGCGCAGCTGATCAAAGCGGCTGAGGCGGTGGCAGAAACAGTCGCGTCGCAATCACGGGGAAGGCGGCTGTGGCAGCAGTGGCTCTCAACCTAAGATGATTATTGACGTCAGGAGCCTTCAGCCGCGTTCGCGCTGGAGCTGAGCCGACGGCCTGCTGCCCGGCTGACTCCAGCTCGCCAACTGACGTCACCGAGCACGCCATACGGCCCTGGGCACGCCCGGACCCCGCACGTGAGGGCGCCGCCTCTGCCGCCGCCGCCGCTGCAGACGTGACGCGCCGCAGCGAACAATGCGTCGTTACTGTATCAGGTGGCGTGGCGTGGCCACGGTGAGCCCTGACCCCCGCCGCCGTCCAGCTCGGCTGCACGTGGGTACAGACGTCACTGGACGACTACTACGGAGTGCGAGCAGGCAGGCGGCGTCCGTTTCAGGCTCTGAACACCGAAGACTGACCAACCGAGACTGGGACACTGGCGGATCCAGGGGGGGGGGGGGCAACCAGGCCACCCCCCCCCCCCAACAGCCTCGAAGGGGGAGGGGACAACATGACTTTTGCCCCCCCCCCAAAAAAAAAAGAGTTAACAATTTAATGTAAAAATTTACTTTGCAGCAATCAAAATCCAGCTATCCACAGTGAAAACTGGACAAATTTGGAAAACACGGCTCTTACCATCAAATATGGGCTTAAAAACTCAACTGGACGAGAAAATAGCGGCCAGCAAGCTGCCAGTCGGAATTGAAAATGACCGATTTACAAACGGCAATTATGAAGCACTGGATAACAGTGATGGGATGAATGGCACATGAATATGTGCATTGTGCATTGTGGCAATACAGTTTCAGCCACCTAGATGTTCAATAATTATCTTGGAAATTGATACAATATTGCTTTATAAGTGCATCATTTTTTGTATCCCTTGGCTCACCTGAATCCATTTTTTACTCAAATTAAAATCACTGCATCAAAATATTGATGCAGTAACAGCATGGGTGAATAGTTTTGGTAAAAACATACTTTTTCATAATAATTTCATGTAATTACATTACAAAATTAATTTTATTTACTTACAAAATATAAACTTGAAAATTTAGAAAGGTTATCCTAAGAAAATGACAGAAACATATTTCATGTAATTTATCGCCACGTGATGGCGTCTCAATCTATCCCGAAAAAACTTACGTAAACCGTTTGAGTTGTGACAGAGGTGGACGGAGTAAACAGTTGTGTATCAGATGGTGCGATTATTTTTGGACACTGGCCATTTTCCATGGGGACTAGGTGTTTTTAGTGAAAGTCAATAATTGTGTCCATTTTTGTTATCCTTAAAGGAAATAGTTCACCTTCAGAATTTTTTTCAGAACACGATTTTATTATATTTTTAATACAGTTTCTTTTTTTCTTTTCAAAAATGGTCCTACATCGCGCCAATTCAGGACAGAAGATCGTAAATTAGTAATGTTATGGTGTGCGTTATTGGTCTGCGCATGCTCCGTGCAGTGCTGGCACTCTCAGACGGTACGGTATATCATATGTGCGCCGCATTCCTTCGCCAAAAAGTCAAATATCTTCGGCTGGAGAGTTTTTTCAGCCAAGACAAGTTGCAGATAAGGATTTCTCAACACGGGCTACAAAACTGCTATTTAAGTTCAAAATCCCATGTTGAAGGTGAACTATTTCCTTTAAAGGAAATAGTTCACCTTCGGAAAATTTTCAGAACACGATTGTATTATATTTTTTAATACAGTTTCTTTTTTTCTTTTCAAAAATGGTCCTACATCGCGCCAATTCAGGACAGAATGTCGTAAATTATTAATGTTATGCTGTGCGTTATTGGTCTGCGCATGCTCAGACCAGTGCTGGCACTCTCAGACGGTACGGTATATCATATGTGCGCCGCATTCCTTCGCCAAAAAGTCAAATATCTTCGGCTGGAGTCTTTTCAGCCAAGAAAAGTTGCAGATAAGGATTTCTCAACACGGGCTACAAAACTCCTATTTCAGTTAAAAATTTCATGTTGAAGGTGAACTATTTCCTTTAAAGGGATATTGCCACCTCCGGAGGATTTCTAAAACGCAACTTAAATGAATGGTGGGGATCAATAATCGTGTATGCTCAAGCTCAAACTTGCTCCTGCAGCACCTAAAGCAGGGTATCGGCAATTTATTTTGTATTTATTTCTGACTCCAAAACGTTGGTTCCAGCCGTGCTCAGTACTAGATTCATGATGGCCGCTCTCATCCAGTTTGGCTGTGAAATTGGCGCCCGCCCAAAGCCGAAGCGTCTAAATTCGCCGAGACTTGACCTTGAAAAGTATATCTGTGTATTGGTCACAAATCGCATACGGCCCCAACGTCGAGCCATAGCCATTCTTGCTGTTTTATTCCTGTTTTATTATGAACGCGGCTATGGTTGTTGAAAATATAATTAACTATATACGCATTTTAATTGTAAAGTGCACTGACGGAATGGTGATGTTGAGTTTGCAATATTCAAGAGTAAATCATAGTCCGCAAAGAAGTGATTCTAAATAGTGATGAGGCGACTCCAATTTTACGAATGTGTGCCAATCATGAGTGGTGCAAATGTATTTTTGATCTAATGGGGGGGGGAGTTTCAGGAACCAAATTTTGCAGGTGAAATCGGACACGCTTAATCTACCGATACACACCAAAAACTCCACATTGGCCTGCGAGGTGGCAATATCCCTTTAAAGGGATTATACGGGTTTTTCCCAGAATAATTGAGTTACATAGTAAAACGTACTTATAAAGGTGGTAGAAGTCCCACGGTAGCCACATTTTTATGGAAATGACCTCTTCTGCACGTAAGGACATTCCAAAGTGCGCTGTGATGCCACCGCGTATTTTCTGCAGGACCGGCTGAGGCAGAGTCAGTCATCTCTTTAATGCTAATAAAAACATCTCACTTATGGCATATTTCCGGTAAAATAAGCAATATTTGAAAGAAAATAAACTTGTTTTGTTCCAACGACAGCAGTTACCTAGTTTTCCCATAAAATTCTATATTTTTCGTGAATTTTCATGTCAAAAAATGAATACGCCACCACCAAATTCTCAACGCTAAAGGCCGGAGATAAGAAAACTACAACACAAAACCTCAACGAACAGTGTGTAGTAATACAAAGTCCCGTCAGTTTTGAATTGCATAATAATTTTGTGATCCATGTAGGACTTGCAGATAATTCAAAACTCTCAAATTGATCCTAAGATAAAGTGATGGCCAGTAGTGCCGATCAAGTACTCGTTATCTGATACTAGTCTCGAAAAACGCCCAAGTTTTAACGCTGATAATTGCTGAAATAATTAACTAAATGAGCATTGAGGTCCCTGTTATGTCTTAAACGTGTTTAAAGCTCATACAACTGCAAAAGCGTGCATTCACTTTCAGGACGGAAACCCATATAATCCCTTTAAAGGGAGTGAGCCTACTCAGATCGCTTATTTGGGGTTATTGACACTGGTCTATAGAACATAATTTTCTGAATTGACCCATTACTTCGTTTCTCCAGATTCGCCCTAGTTGCTGAGATATTCCAAAGACTCCAGGAACTTGCTGGGAGCAAAAAGTTATTGGGTAGACTCCAGAGGGCTTCCGCTACTAGAAGCACTGCAACTATCGATTAAACTGTTAGCATATTGTTAGCGCCGGCCAATAGCAATTCAACAAAACAGCTCGTGCACGCTGACAGCAGCAGCCGAACAGAAACTGGACGGCCATCATGTTTTTCGATGATGGCCGTTTCGATGATGGCCGATGGCCATTTTTTTTAAAGATATAAATTTAGAGCTACGAAACTTGCACGTAATAAAGTTCACAGTGGCAAGAACGTGCTGTGCAAAACTTGTCTTTCTATCTTGCATGATGTGACCGTTATTGTATTGTCTTATGTGCGCCGTTTTACATAACATCACCATAGTGACGATCGTTTTATAGATATCGAGAAAAAAAATAAGCAAAAAACAATATAAGTGAAAATTCAACTAAAGGGGCTCTAGATGTGAATTTCATCATATACAACAATCAAACCAATAGCTACTTACCGTATGAAAAATATTTTTGACATTCCAAAACAGTAGGCACACTCCCTTTAAGTACAGTGCCTATGACAACCTCCGCCCACTTTGCATCAAAAAATTGATCTTTTGGACCTAGTGCCAGCAACTCAATGGCAATTGTGCAATCAAAATAAAACAAACTATAGGTAGGTACTTAGGTGAGATAGGTACTTCTAGCTCAAACCTTATCAGAAGTATCTGCCCCCTCCCGTATTTTCTCAATAACCTGAAAACTATGATAGATATTAACGTGAAACTTGCAGTACCTTATGCTGCATCAATTTTAAGTCTTTTCACTAACTCTCAGTGAAATTGAAGCAGTATTTGCGGAGATAGTGACGTTTTAATGACGTCATGTCATGCCATTTTTGGTGGAAAAACGATAAATGTTTGGAAAATCGTAGAAAATAGAATTTTGAAACAAATTGCAAATAAAAAACGTCAAAAGAAAGGAAATTACATTTTCTTCAAATTGGCTGTTTCGGATTTTCGAAATTTTGGGTTTTTGAATCCCAACAATGGAGAGAAAAAAATGCATTTTTGTGAATTTGAAAAGTTAATTTCTTAAGCTCGAATACCAAAATAGGGTGACCGGCCCAAATCCATGGAGAAAAACAAATAGGGGTACCTTTTCGCCACAAAAAGTTGCCCCCCCCCCCAAAAAAAAAACGACGACTGTATCCGCCAGTGGTCTGGGATGGCTATTGGCTGCCCGACTGTTCAGTCTCGTCTCTGTTGTTCGGTCTCTGTTAGTGTTTTGTTTGTTTGCTATTGGGGTTTATTACAAATACCGCCAGCGCAGCGGTGGCTGAGCTAGTAACCTCCAGGGGCGTATTTAGGGGGGTCACTGCACCATGCCCCCCCCCCCCCCTTGGGCGCCGAAGGCGCTCTCACGCACCGAAGGCGCCCTCATACACCGAAGGCGCCCTCATGCACCGAAGGGCCGAAGGCGCCTTCGGTTTATGAAATGTGTCTCACATTCAGCGAAGGGCGCCGAAGGCGCCCTTTGCTGAATGTGAGGCGCGCTCCGGCTGAATATGAGGCGCGTTCCACTGAATGTAAGGCGCGTTCCGATACATCCCTGAAGGCGCCCTTCTACATACGTCTAAAGGCGCCCTCCGATACACCTCTAAAGGCGCCCTCCCACATACTTTCAAAGGCGCCCTCCCACATACCTTCAAAGCGCCCTCCCAAATACTTCCAAATGCACATCTGAAGGCGCCCTCCCACATAGCTCCGAAGGCGACCTCCAATACACCTCTGAAAACGCTTTCCTACCTGCCTTCAAAGGCGCCCTTTGATACACGTACACATCTGAAGTCGCCCCCAAACATACCTCTAAAGGCGCCCCCCCCCCCCCCCCATATACATCCAAAGGTGCCCTCCGATACATATCTGAAGGCGCCCTCCTAAATACTACCAAAGGCGCCCACCGATGCACCTTTGGACTTTGAAGGCGCCCTCATACATACATGCAGGCTCCAAAGGCGCCCTCCGATACATCTCCGATTGCGCCCTCCCACATACCCACAGACGCCCTCGAATACACTTTCGGAGGCTTCCTCCAATACATTTCCGAAGGCGCCCTCCGATACACCTCTGAAGGCTCAAGTGGAAAGAACAGTTAATTTAAGTTATCGATTTATTGTATAATTCATTTTCCTTAACCCGCCATTGACTGGGGAGGGGGCGTTTAAACCCCCCCCCCCTGATGAATTTTCGCAATAGCTGAAAAAACTAATAGCGCTATCAACGTGAAACTTCGGGAACCTTCTTATAAATCATTGTTGCGTCTTGTGTGTAAAAATGAAGAAATTTCGTAGAGCATTTTTCGAGTTAAAGCGAATTTAGTGACGTCACTACACACGAGTTGTACACCAAAATCAGCTAAACTTTGCCAGGCCGTACAAATGCCACATGTGAAGCAAAATGCAATACAAAAACGAGAAAAGATAGCAAATTGCAAGGGCTACAAACTGTCTATCTCAGTTTTTTTATTAGAGTTTTTGACCCCCAAAAACCCCAAAAACGTTTTTTTGGGGGGGGGGGAATTATCACAAAATCATAATTTTCTAAAATATTCAAAAAACCGGAAGATATATCAGAGAACCATACCTATGCAACTACCATACTAAATTTAAAACTGATATCTCCATTTTTGACTGACTTATGACATCTAAAGTATGGGTAACTCATGACGTCATATATTTAAATTGCGTTTTTGGGCTTGTATTGCCCAGATACAGACACATAAATTCCAGCACTGTATTTCTGAGAGAAAACTGGTTCATAAACATGCCTTCTTTGCTTGTATTTAAATTTAAATTTAAATTTTTGATCTTCAGTGACCAGAACTTGACCTGAACTTGACAATAACTTCACGTAAATGAATTCAGTTGGTAAAAGGACTATCACTAACGAATTATACGTGGCAAATAACCCATAAAACATGTGTTGCATGACTTTCGTAGATATTTTGCGCATAGTGATTTGTTGTGACCTGACCTTGACCTTGACCTTTGCCAACAATCTCACTTTAGCCCATGCGAGATGAGTATAATACCTTTGGCAGTACTTTGGGTAATCATGGTCGTAATCGATGGCCTTTGCTGGAAAGTATGGCCCATAAACTAAAATACGTCGATTTTGACCTTTGACCTGACCCTGACCTGAGATTTGACCTCACTTTGAAATTTTTAGCATGATTTAGATTCATATAATTGATAGCTTTCGAATGCCGCCTTGCGCGTCTCTCTGCGATCATTGGTTCGGAAGATAACCAGGGGAGGGGCGTTTAACGCCCCCCCCCCCCCCCCCCCCAGTCAATGACGTTCGGCTGAGACCCCAGTCAATCCCGGGTTAATTTCTTTGTTATTTTGCTATTTGTATAATTTACCCCGCTCAACAACACATTTCTCTGACGGCACTGGCGGATCCAGGGGGGGGGGGGGGCGGGCATCAGGGGCAAATGCCCCTCCTCACAGGAATCTTGGTGGGGGGCATTCAATACAAGTATGCGTTCCCTGCACCGAATGTGAAAAATAATTATCTTAGGAGAAAACTTTATGAAAACGGAAGTTTGTTTTCTCTCGAGTGGTTGAATGCAATTCAAGCAGCCCCGGCGACACTTAAAGGAAAAGGTTCACCTTTGAATTTGTTTTCCCAACACGATTTGATTATATTTTTAATACAATTTCTTTTTATATTGTCAAAAATGGCCTTATATCGCGCCGATTCAGGACAGAAGGCCGTACATTTGTATTGTTTATCAAAACTATATGCATACTCTCTGAGTCAGAGTCCTGACGTCACGCGAATGTAAACAATGGTTCAGCCAATCAGATTCGAAAGTAGTCGCGTAAAGATAGACTCGCATTGGAGATGTGCCAACCGGCGGCCGGCGATCGCTTGCTAGCACCAGCTGCAAGCTGATTGGCTGATGGTATAGCCTCTGCCCGGTCTAGAACCAGTACAACATTCTTTCGCCAGCACCGCATTCCTTCGCTAAAACTCAAATATATTCGGCTGGAGTCTTTTCAGTTAAGAAAACTTGCAGATAGGGGTTTCCCAACACGGGCTACAAAACTGCTATCTCAGTTTAAAACTAATGTTGAAGATGAACTATTTCCTTTAACCCGCGCCCCGCTGGGGAGGGGGTAGAATCTGCCCCCCACCTCTCCGATTTTCTCAATAACTTGAACACCATGATAGATGTGAACGTGAAACTTTCAGTACCTTATGCTGCATCAATTCGACGTCTTACCAAATTTAAATGACATTGACACAGTGTTTTGAGAGATAATGACGTTTTAATGACATCATGTCATGCCATTTTTGGTGGAAAAACGATAAATGTTTTTAAAAAATCGTAGAAAATAGAGTTTTAAATAAAATTGCAAATAAAACACGTCAAAAGACAGGAAATTACATTTTCTTTCAAATGGCTATCTCAGTTTGTCAAAACTTTGGTTTTTTGACCACCTCAAAATAAAAATAATTTCTTAAAAATAAAATTCAACAAAATACATTTTCGTAAATTTGAAAAGTGAATTTCGAAAGTTCAAATACCAAACTAAGGTGACCGGCCCACATCCGAGGGAGAAAAAAAAATTGAGGGTACTTTTTTGCCACAAAAAGAGGCGCCCTCATGTGGGGGTTTGGCGCCCTCTTGAGGGTTTGCCCCCCCCCCCTGACAAATTTCTTAATACTCCCCTGGTGACCTCTGACCCCACCTGTGCCCGCAGGGTATGGCCACATCGCACCCAAGACCGACTGGGGCAAAGTGGTGACGATGTTGTACGCCATCCTGGGCATCCCGCTCATGTGTCTCTGTCTCTCCAACATCAGCGAGGGTATGGCACATTCCTTCAAGGTCGTCTACTGGAAGTGCTGCTGCTACATATGCACCAAAAAGCCGAAGAAACGCAGACGGCGGCGAGGTCGGCGAGGGTGAGTTGCCCTTAGATCGACATAATACAATGAGACTTAGTGACGCGCATACACGCACATTGCACGTACTGTACAGTACTGTACAGTGAGTTGCTCTGTTCTGTATTAAGATGTCTTGTGGTCGGTGGGAGAGATGTTGCTCTGTTCTGTATTGAGGTGTCTTGTGGTCGGTGGGAGAGATGTTGCTCTGTTCTGTATTGAGGTGTCTTGTGGTCGGTGGGAGAGATGTTGCTCTGTTCTGTATTGAGGTGTCTTGTGGTCGGTGGGAGAGATGTTGCTCTGTTCTGTATTGAGATGTCTTGTGGTCGGTGGGAGAGATGTTGCTCTGTTCTGTATTAAGATGTATTGTGGTCGGTGGGAGAGATGTTGCTCTGTTCTGTATTGAGGTGTCTTGTGGTCGGTGGGAGAGATGTTGCTCTGTTCTGTATTGAGGTGTCTTGTGGTCGGTGGGAGAGATGTTGCTCTGTTCTGTATTGAGGTGTCTTGTGGTCGGTGGGAGAGATGTTGCTCTGTTCTGTATTGAGGTGTCTTGTGGTCGGTGGGAGAGATGGTGCTCTGTTCTGTATTGAGATGTATTGTGGTCGGTGGGAGAGATGTTGCTCTGTTCTGTATTGAGATGTATTGTGGTCGGTGGGAGAGATGTTGCTCAGTTCTGTATTGAGGTGTCTTGTGGTCGGTGGGAGAGATGTTGCTCTGTTCTGTATTGAGGTGTCTTGTGGTCGGTGGGAGAGATGTTGCTCTGTTCTGTATTGAGGTGTCTTGTGGTCGGTGGGAGAGATGTTGCTCTGTTCTGTATTGAGGTGTCTTGTGGTCGGTGGGAGTCGGGAGCTCTGTTCTGTATTGAGGTGTCTTGTGGTCGGTGGGAGAGATGTTGCTCTGTTCTGTATTAAGATGTCTTGTGGTCGGTGGGAGAGATGTTGCTCTGTTCTGTATTGAGGTGTCTTGTGGTCGGTGGGAGAGATGTTGCTCTGTTCTGTATTGAGATGTCTTGTGGTCGGTGGGAGAGATGTTGCTCTGTTCTGTATTAAGATGTCTTGTGGTCGGTGGGAGAGATGTTGCTCTGTTCTGTATTGAGGTGTCTTGTGGTCGGTGGGAGAGATGGTGCTCTGTTCTGTATTGAGATGTCTTGTGGTCGGTGGGAGAGATGTTGCTCTGTTCTGTATTGAGATGTCTTGTGGTCGGTGGGAGAGATGTTGCTCTGTTCTGTATTGAGATGTATTGTGGTCGGTGGGAGAGATGGTGCTCTGTTCTGTATTGAGATGTATTGTGGTCGGTGGGAGAGATGTTGCTCTGTTCTGTATTGAGGTGTCTTGTGGTCGGTGGGAGTCGGGAGCTCTGTTCTGTATTGAGGTGTCTTGTGGTCGGTGGGAGAGATGGTGCTCTGTTCTGTATTGAGATGTATTGTGGTCGGTGGGAGAGATGTTGCTCTGTTCTGTATTGAGGTGTCTTGTGGTCGGTGGGAGTCGGGAGCTCTGTTCTGTATTGAGGTGTCTTGTGGTCGGTGGGAGTCGGGAGCTCTGTTCTGTATTGAGGTGTCTTGTGGTCGGTGGGAGAGATGGTGCTCTGTTCTGTATTGAGATGTATTGTGGTCGGTGGGAGAGATGTTGCTCTGTTCTGTATTGAGATGTCTTGTGGTCGGTGGGAGAGATGTTGCTCTGTTCTGTATTGAGGTGTCTTGTGGTCGGTGGGAGAGATGTTGCTCTGTTCTGTATTGAGGTGTCTTGTGGTCGGTGGGAGTCGGGAGCTCTGTTCTGTATTGAGGTGTCTTGTGGTCGGTGGGAGAGATGTTGCTCTGTTCTGTATTGAGATGTCTTGTGGTCGGTGGGAGAGATGTTGCTCTGTTCTGTATTAAGATGTATTGTGGTCGGTGGGAGAGATGGTGCTCTGTTCTGTATTGAGATGTATTGTGGTCGGTGGGAGAGATGTTGCTCTGTTCTGTATTGAGATGTATTGTGGTCGGTGGGAGAGATGTTGCTCTGTTCTGTATTAAGATGTATTGTGGTCGGTGGGAGAGATGTTGCTCTGTTCTGTATTGAGGTGTCTTGTGGTCGGTGGGAGAGATGGTGCTCTGTTCTGTATTGAGGTGTCTTGTGGTCGGTGGGAGAGATGTTGCTCTGTTCTGTATTGAGGTGTCTTGTGGTCGGTGGGAGAGATGTTGCTCTGTTCTGTATTGAGATGTATTGTGGTCGGTGGGAGAGATGTTGCTCTGTTCTGTATTAAGATGTATTGTGGTCGGTGGGAGAGATGTTGCTCTGTTCTGTATTGAGGTGTCTTGTGGTCGGTGGGAGAGATGTTGCTCTGTTCTGTATTGAGGTGTCTTGTGGTCGGTGGGAGAGATGTTGCTCTGTTCTGTATTGAGGTGTCTTGTGGTCGGTGGGAGAGATGTTGCTCTGTTCTGTATTGAGATGTATTGTGGTCGGTGGGAGAGATGTTGCTCTGTTCTGTATTAAGATGTATTGTGGTCGGTGGGAGAGATGTTGCTCTGTTCTGTATTGAGATGTCTTGTGGTCGGTGGGAGAGATGGAGCTCTGTTCTGTATTGAGATGTCTTGTGGTCGGTGGGAGAGATGTTGCTCTGTTCTGTATTGAGGTGTCTTGTGGTCGGTGGGAGAGATGTTGCTCTGTTCTGTATTGAGGTGTCTTGTGGTCGGTGGGAGAGATGTTGCTCTGTTCTGTATTGAGGTGTCTTGTGGTCGGTGGGAGTCGGGAGCTTTGTTCTGTATTGAGGTGTCTTGTGGTCGGTGGGAGAGATGTTGCTCTGTTCTGTATTGAGATGTCTTGTGGTCGGTGGGAGAGATGTTGCTCTGTTCTGTATTGAGGTGTCTTGTGGTCGGTGGGAGTCGGGAGCTCTGTTCTGTATTGAGGTGTCTTGTGGTCGGTGGGAGAGATGTTGCTCTGTTCTGTATTGAGGTGTCTTGTGGTCGGTGGGAGAGATGTTGCTCTGTTCTGTATTGAGGTGTCTTGTGGTCGGTGGGAGAGATGGTGCTCTGTTCTGTATTGAGATGTATTGTGGTCGGTGGGAGTCGGGAGCTCTGTTCTGTATTGAGGTGTCTTGTGGTCGGTGGGAGAGATGTTGCTCTGTTCTGTATTGAGGTGTCTTGTGGTCGGTGGGAGAGATGGTGCTCTGTTCTGTATTGAGGTGTCTTGTGGTCGGTGGGAGAGATGGTGCTCTGTTCTGTATTGAGGTGTCTTGTGGTCGGTGGGAGAGATGTTGCTCTGTTCTGTATTGAGGTGTCTTGTGGTCGGTGGGAGAGATGTTGCTCTGTTCTGTATTGAGGTGTCTTGTGGTCGGTGGGAGAGATGTTGCTCTGTTCTGTATTGAGGTGTCTTGTGGTCGGTGGGAGAGATGTTGCTCTGTTCTGTATTGAGATGTCTTGTGGTCGGTGGGAGAGATGTTGCTCTGTTCTGTATTGAGGTGTCTTGTGGTCGGTGGGAGAGATGTTGCTCTGTTCTGTATTGAGGTGTCTTGTGGTCGGTGGGAGAGATGTTGCTCTGTTCTGTATTGAGGTGTCTTGTGGTCGGTGGGAGAGATGTTGCTCTGTTCTGTATTGAGATGTCTTGTGGTCGGTGGGAGAGATGTTGCTCTGTTCTGTATTGAGGTGTCTTGTGGTCGGTGGGAGTCGGGAGCTCTGTTCGGTATTGAGGTGTCTTGTGGTCGGTGGGAGAGATGTTGCTCTGTTCTGTATTGAGATGTCTTGTGGTCGGTGGGAGTCGGGAGCTCTGTTCTGTATTGAGGTGTCTTGTGGTCGGTGGGAGAGATGTTGCTCTGTTCTGTATTGAGGTGTCTTGTGGTCGGTGGGAGAGATGTTGCTCTGTTCTGTATTGAGATGTCTTGTGGTCGGTGGGAGTCGGGAGCTCTGTTCTGTATTGAGGTGTCTTGTGGTCGGTGGGAGAGATGGTGCACGGTTCAAAGGGGTTATCTCGCGCCGGAAGTACTGAGATACCCTACAGTGGAGCGGTATCGTGTGTGTTGGCTGGGGAGGAGGATCAACGGCCACCGCATCAGGTTGACGACCCGATCGTTCGGGGGCGTTGTTTACAAATGACGTCATCGGATACAGCTGCGTCATCAAAGAGGGGATAATGTTACCTTGTCAGCAGAGCAGTGATGTGCACTGTGCACATGCTGTGATCGAGACCGTCCCCGATTACGTGGGTGATCTTATGTAACGAGTAAATGTGTAGACATGGCATGTGTATGGGTAGTCTGAAAGCACTCAAACACTTTCATACAAGTTGCTTTGTACGTGAGCAATTCAACAAAGTGTGCATGCAACGAAATTCACGATACAATGCATTCTGTGGATTATATATGTATATATATATATATATATATATATATATATATATATATATATATATACATATACATATACATATACATATACATATACACATACACACATACACACATACACACATACACACATACACACATACACACATACACACATACACACATACACACATACACACATACACACATACACACATACACACATACACACATACACACATACACACATACACACATACACACATACACACATACACACATACACACATACACACATACACACATACACACATACACACATACACACATACACACATACACACATACACACATACACACATACACACATACACACATACACACATACACACATACACACATACACACATACACACATACACACATACACACATACACACATACACACATACACACATACACACATACACACATACACACATACACACATACACACATACACACATACACACATACACACATACACACATACACACATACACACATACACACATACACACATACACACATACACACATACACACATACACACATACACACATACACACATACACACATACACACATACACACATACACACATACACACATACACACATACACACATACACACATACACACATACACACATACACACATACACACATACACACATACACACATACACACATACACACATACACACATACACACATACACACATACACACATACACACATACACACATACACACATACACACATACACACATACACACATACACACATACACACATACACACATACACACATACACACATACACACATACACACATACACACATACACACATACACACATACACACATACACACATACACACATACACACATACACACATACACACATACACACATACACACATACACACATACACACATACACACATACACACATACACACATACACACATACACACATACACACATACACACATACACACATACACACATACACACATACACACATACACACATACAC
>JAXIVJ010000014.1:660211-695211 GCA_036785665.1 Chirona hameri | reverse complement strand
AGCGCAAATGTCTAAACTACGGTGGGCACATTCAAAACTTTCAGTCATCACTGTATGTGGTCCCACCCCATCGAACTTGGAGGCGCCGCGGCGCGCGGCGCGGTCGACGCGAACGTCGAGGGGCGGCAGCGGCAGGCTCCACCGATGGCGGCTGCTGAGCGCCGCCGGCAGGCAGGGGTGGCCGCTGGGAGCTGTTAGCAGACACAAGCCGCTGGGGGGCGCGCGCAGCGGACCGCTGCGCGCCGGCGGCAGGCGTCTCGGACGGTACGGCGGGCTCTGTCAAGAGCGGCCGGTACGGTCTCAGGTAGCGGCGGTTCCGCCACAGGACACGGCCGCTAGCTGTCCTGATGAGGAAGGTCCGGCGCTGTCCGATACCGACGATCACACCGATGCGGTCCCATCGGCCGGTGGCGGGGTCCTGGAGGTCGACGCGACTACCGATCTTCAGCTGAGACAGCTGGCGCGCAGACGCGTCGTAGTAGCGGACCGCCTTCTCCTGAGTCTCGGCAGCCGTCTCGTCGCAGGCGGCTGCGGCTCGCTGCCACTCGGGAGCGAAGGCGCGATGGTGCGTCGGGACGCCAGAACGCAGCGGATGACCGAACAGGACCTGTGCTGGTGATCTTCCGTCCACGCGTGGCGTGTTCCGCAGTTCTAGAAGGCCGCGGTCCAATTGGTCGTCGTCCAGACGTCCGGAGGCGGAAGCTGCCAGCACCAGCTTCTTCACCGTCTTCACACACGCTTCGGCGTGTCCGTTGGAGCGCGGGTAGTGCGGAGATGACATCTCGTGGGTGACGTCCCAGCGCTGCAGGAAGCGGCGCAGCGTGCCAGACGCGTACTGAGGTCCCCCGTCTGACCGAAGTACAGACGGGACCCCCGTCTGAGCAAACAGCATGCGGAGCTGTCGCGTCAGATGGTCCGCTGAGGCCGTGCGGGGGCAGGTCGTGACGTACGGCCATCCGGACAGCCGGTCGACGTACACTAAGTACGTGTGTCCTCCGGCATGGAAGTAGTCGGTCGAGACCGATTCGAAGACGCGGGTCGGCTTGTCGTCCTCACGCCACATTGGCTCACGGGCGTGGCTCGGGAGACGCTGACGGCACTGGTTACAGGAGGTGACGGTGTTAGCCACGTCCTGGTCGATGCCGGGCCAGTACACACTGAGCCGGGCGCGCCGTTTGGTCCTCTCCACGCCCTGGTGTGACTCGTGTAGTCGCTCCAGCACACCGCGGCGGAGGTCGGTCGGGATGACCAGTCGAGCGCCGTAGACCACCAGTCCGTCGTCGATGGCCAGCTGATGGCGTACGCCCCAGTACGCCCGAGCTGCAGGGGGCGCCTCGTACCGGTTCTCCGGGAAGCCGGCCAGAATCAGGTCACGAAGGGTCCGATACGCCGGGTCGCGCTCTGCAGCGGCGCGAATCCTCTCCAGCGTCGGGTCGACCAGTGGCGCCAGCTGGGCGCCCTCCTCCGTCTGGTTGGCGGCCTGCAGCGCAGAGATGACGCTGGCGTGCAGCGGGTCGCCGTCTTCCTCTCCCACGTCGTCGTCAGCGACGGGGTCGCTGGTAGGCGCCCTAGAGAGGGCGTCGGGGATGACATGCGACGACCCCTTCTGCCAGCTTGTAGTGAAGCTGTAGGCTGACAGCTTCTCTCGCATCCGCTGCAGACGCGGGTTGTCGATCGCGTTCAGCTGCTTGTGGTTTAAAATGGTGACCAGAGGCCTGTGGTCAACCACAACGTCGAACTGCGGCATGCCGGCCAGGTAGAGATGACACTTCTTGCAGGCCCAGAGGACGGCGGTCAGCTCCAGCTCCACCACCGCATACCGCGACTCGGTATCGGTGAGGAACCGAGACCCGCACTGAACCAGGCGCCAGTCGTCGCCGTGTCTCTGCAGCAGTGCATATCCCAGACCCCGCGTCTTGGCAGCGTCGGTCTGGAGGACGGTCGGCAGATGAGGCTCGAAGAAGGCCATCACGGGCGGCGACGACAGCACACTCTTCGTGCGTCGGAAGGCGGCCTCGTGCTGCGCCGTCCAGCACCAGATGCGGCGCGACTTGAGCAGGTCGCGGAAGGCCATCGTGGTGGTCGCCAGCTCCGGAGTCAGGCCGCCCAGCTGATTCACCAGACCCATGAAGGACCTCAGGTCGGTGATGTTTTCCGGTCTCGGAAAATCAGCGATGGCGCGGGCCTTCTCGTTGTCTGTGGTGTAGCCGGTGGGCGTGATGTTATATCCACAGAACTTGACTTCGTTCTGGGCGAACTTGAACTTCTCCGGGTTCAGTGTGATCCCTCTGTCATCACATCGGCGGAGAATCTCGATGACCTGCTGAAGGTGCTCCCTGTAGGTCGGCGCGACGGCCAGGATGTCGTCCACGATCTTGACACAGTTGGAGATGTCGCCGAGCGCCGCATCACCCCGTCGGTTGTACTCGTCCCCCGAGGCGTTGCATCCCATCGGACAGCGGACGAACTTGAACCGTCCCCACGGCGTGATGAAACACGTGAGGTCCTGGCTTTCTTCAGCGAGGGACACCTGGAAGTAGCCCATCTTGGCATCCAGAGTGGACATCCACCGGTTTCCTGCGGGCAGGCTCGTCACGGCGTCGTGTGGAGGCCGGCAGGGGTATGTCGGTCGCTGGACATACTGGTTGAGCCTAGTCAGGTCCACGCAGAGTCGAAACCCAGACGGGTTCTTCGGCACGCACGAGATGGGGTGGCACCACTCCGTCGGGTAGTCCACTGGGACGATGACGCCGCGGTGAAGCAGATCATCCAGCTGCGCCTTCACCTCCGCTCGCCAGGCGAAGGGGATCGGTCGTGCAGCGGTGACCGACGTCGGAGTCGCGTCGGGTCGTAGCTCGATCACCATCGGGTCGCCGTCCATGACCCGGAGCGTCGAATCTCGTCCGAAGACGCGCGAGAAGCACTCCACCAGAGCGGCCGCATGAGCTCTGCGAGTCGCCTCCGGCGGGTCGGCGTCGCTATCCCACGCTGGCAGGTGACTGGAGGCTCCGGCGGCACCGGCGGAGGCGGCCCCAGCGGCTGCAGCTCCGGCGGCTCCGTGGGCGGCGCTGTGGGCGGCCCCTTCCTGGGCGGCCCCTCCTTGGGCGGCGCTGTGGGCGGCCCCGGTGGCGGCACACCAGGAATGGCTGCGCCTGGCCGGCGATACAGATGGTGTGACGTCGCCAGTGGAGAACGATACGTCTTCGACAGATCGGATCTGTGCCGGAAAGTCCCTCGGCAGGATCCCCAGCGATACGCAGTCAAACCAGCTGAGTAGCAGTCCCGTCAGCTCCTTGATGACGAACACCGTGGCATCGGTCGATCGGCTCCCGAGCTCCAGAGTGGCCTCGAAGGAACCGAGACAGGTGAGCGGCTGCTTCCCAACAGCTGAGAAGGTCTGACTGAGGCAAGACTCCAGCTGCGACGGGTCCATGTCGACTGCCGAGAGGACGTCTTCACCGATGACAGTCGCCTCCGCGCCCGAGTCGGCACGTGCTGCCATGGTAAACACATCGCTCGACACGAAGACACGAACGTCCACTGTAGGTGTTGGCCGCGTAGAGACGCCGTTCACGTACACGTCTTGGATGACTCGGCGAATGCCCGGTCCTGATCGTGCGGGCGGCTGTCCCCCAGCGGGCCGTCCGCGCCATGGCATCGCCGCTGCAGCGGGAGCATCCGTGCTCCCGCGCGCCCTCTGCTCACACACTGATGCGTAATGCCCGCGGCGGCCACAGGAGTTGCAGGTGGCGCTAGCGGCGCGGCACTCAGCCGAGTCGGCGTGACTGCTCCGCCCGCAGCGGCGACAGCGCGCACCGGGCGAGGCCGAGGGGCGCCCGCGAGGCTGGGCCGCGGGCCGCGCGCCCCGGGACCTGCTGCGCGCCCGGCGGTAAGCCGACAGCCGGCTCACGGATGACGCAGGCGCACAGAGGTCGGCACACGTCGCACGGGCATTCTCCGACGCCCGACAGATGTCCACCGTCTTCTGGAGGTCGAGCTCGGGATCCTCCAGCAGGCGTTTCACGGTGTTCTCATCTCGTAGGCCGCACACAATCTTGTCTCGCATCCGTGAGTCGAAACACCGGTCACAAAAGTCACAAAATGCCGCGAGCTCCTTCACCGCACACATGAAGTCCTCGAAGTTCTCGCCCTCCTCCTGCACGCGGGCGTAGAACGCTCTGCGGTCGACGAGGACGCTGCGCTGTTTCCGCAGGTGGGCCTCCATGGCCGACACCACATCGGAGAGGGGAGCGTCTACGGCGACGCTCAACCCGTAGCGCAGCACACGGTGCCAGTCCTCGTCTAGCAGGCTCAGAAGAGCGGCACGCTGAGAAGGGACGGGCAGCGACGACGCACCGGTCAGAAGAAAGTACCCGTCCAGCTTCTCGCGCCAGACAGCGAAGTCCCGCAGAGATGCAGAGGAGGAGAGGTATGGAGCCGGTGTCGCCGCAGCGGGCAGTCGCACAGACCGAGCAGCCGACGCCGGTGTCGCGGGCGACGCGTCCGCCCCATCCCCGGCGGTGACGGCGGGCGGCGGCCGGTCCACCACCAGCCGCTCCATCAGCTGAGCGAGTCGCTCCTCTCGCTGCACGGAGCGCTCCTCGCGCTGAGCGGATAGCTCCGCCTGCCGCCGGGACAGCTCCGTCTGCTGCATCAGCAGCTCCGTCAGTTTGTCCAAGTCACTCATGATGACTGCAGCACAACACTAGCAAAAACTCTCCCACCGCGACTCACTGACACTCACACAACCGACCGCGCCATGTTATGTTGTCCTTATAAAGTTCCGTCTAAGCGAGAGTCAGCGGTTCACACAAGCGATCGGAGAAGCAGCTGTATTCACGACAGCACGCGTGGAACTGGCCGGCTCGGCCCCAGACCGCGGGCGAGCCCAGCCACAGCCTCCGGCTACGGCTAGCGCGGCCAGCGCAGAGGCGGCGCCAGGCCCTACAGAAGGTAGGGTCGCAGAGGCGTACACAGTGGGGGTGCACAGGATCTCTACAACCAGTTTCAAATACGTTTCATGGATTTCCAGCCATGAACTACATTATAAAAAAGGCAAAATGGCGGGCCCTATGCAGGCGCGGGGATCCAGGATTTCGGTCAGGGGGAGTGTGCGCCATACAAAAAGTTGCGCTTTACGGGCGCGTTTGTATGACGCGGCATGGGCGCGACCCGGGCTCAGGGGGGGGGGGGGGAGGGCGCTAGGGCGCCCCCTGGATCCGCGCCTGCAGTATGGGTTTGTTCGCGACAAAAAAACGGTAGTCAACAAACATCGTGACATCGAAGATTTATCAGGACGTACGTATGTAATATGCGCCGCGAAGCGGCGCGTTTTTGTATCTTAATTTGGCACCATTTCGCATAACATAGGTGAGTTTTCAGCAATTTGATGGGGGCACCAGGGATTGGTGCCCCACCTCCCCAATCCTCCTGGATTAAAAGGGGCACGGTGCCCGGTGCTCCCTTGTGCCCGGTGCCCTTTCATCCAGATCCAGACCAAAAATAGCAACAACAAAAATGCGGCCCGCTACGCGGCGCAAATCATCAGTGTTCTTTTCCAGTACAAAGGGGTCTATATTGACTGTACACACTGCACAGTGGGCGAGAACGGCCTTTTAGCGCGACACGGCATTTCTGCTTCAATTTACGGCACCGGTTTAAACATGTAGCATATCAATCGATAGCTCTGATGAATCAGGGAGCTCAAAATATGCACTTTCTTTTATCTGGGTTTAACCCGGCATTGACCGGGGGTAAATATTGCCCCCTCGTTATCTCCGGAATCAATTATCGCAGCGGGACGCGCAAGGCGGAATTCGAAAGCTCTCAGTGACTCACATCTAAAGCACACTCTAAATTGTGGAATTGAGGTCACATATTAGTTCAAAGTCGGGTCAAAGGTCAAAATCGAGTCATTCGAGTTTATGGGCCATACTTGCCATCCAAAGCCTTTGATTGCGACCATGATCACCCAAAATGCTCCCAAAGGTATAATACACATCCTGCATCAGCTAAAGTGAGATTCTGGGCAAAGGTTAAGGTCAAGGTCAGGTCACAAAAGGTCACTATGCGCAAAAAATCTACGAAAGTCATGCGACACATGTTTTATGGGATATTGTACGCGTATAATTCGATAGTGATAGTCATTTTACCATCTGACCTCATTTAAGTGAAGTTAGTGTCAAGCTAAGCTCAGATCAAGGTCAGGTCATATAAGGTCAAAACTTGAAATTGATAAATATAAATACAAAAGGCATGTTTCTAGACCGGTTTTGTCTCAGAAATACAGTGCTGGCATTGATTTGTCTGTATCTGGTCAATAAAAGCCAAAAACACAATAACAAATATGACGTCATGAGTTACTCTTACTTAGGGAGCCATAAGTCAGTAAAAAAACATATTGCTTTGAAATTTGGTTTAGGTATTGGCCATATGTGGTTCTCAAACATATATTCCGGTTTTTTGAAAATGTATGAAGTTTGATTTTGACGGCATCTTTTTAAACAATTTTTATTTTATTTTTTTAGGTAAAAAAAACTAACAAAAAATGAAAATCCGAGATAGCCATTTTGTTGCCCTTGTCATTTGCTATATTTATACTTTTGCTTTTAAAAAATGGCCTTTGTACGGCCAGTTAACTAGGGACAACATAGATCCGGGCATTGTAATGACGCAGAGTTAATAGTGATGTACACTATAAAATAAGCTCCAAAATAAAAAGCGCAAATATGCGCAAGGTTTCTTTTAATAGGCACACAGCGAAACTTTAACAAGGCAGAACAAATGTTTCATCAAAGCGGAGAACCGTAGAATGAAAATTGTAGGATTAACTCAAGTTTGTATTCTGTTGGTCAGCCACTTCAAATAACATACCTCACTTAATGTTAGAATATAAAATTGCTAATTCACATGAAAAGGTCATATATAGGTATTTCGGGCTGCTGATGATTTGTACTTTCAAGAAAAAAATACCACAAAACCTCTACGAAACGTTCTTCGCCTCTCACATTAGCATATATCCATGCGATGAGAATGAGGCGCGCCATAGCAATATCGGCGGCTGAACAATAGTGTGTGTTTGAAGACATAGTGCATACAAATAAAAAAAATATTGGCGAATCGATGTTATATATAGATGCTATGGACATTTTACTTGAAAATTAGCCATATAAAATAGTCATATTTGAAATTTGATTTTCCCCTCATGTCGCGCTAGCAGGCCGTTATCGCCCACTGTACACTGGCGGCCGCAGGGGGAGGGGAGGACATGGGGGCCATGGCCCCGCTCTTTGGCCTTAAAGGAAATAGTTCACCTTCGGA
The DNA here is from genome assembly GCA_036785665.1 of Chirona hameri. Taxonomy (NCBI): domain Eukaryota; kingdom Metazoa; phylum Arthropoda; class Thecostraca; order Balanomorpha; family Balanidae; genus Chirona; species Chirona hameri. Next base: position 687,891 of record JAXIVJ010000014.1, on the reverse strand, counting down.
ATTTTTTCAGAACACGATTTTATTATATTTTTTAATACAGTTTTTTTTTTCTTTTCAAAAATGGTCCTACATCGCGCCAATTCAGGACAGAAGGTCGTAAATTATTAAAGTTATGGTGTGCGTTATTGGTCTGCGCATGCTCCATGCAGTGCTGGCACTCTCAGACGGTACGGTATATCATATATGCGCCGCATTCCTTCGCCAAAAAGTCAAATATCTTCGGCTGGAGTCTTTTCAGCCAAGAAAATTGGAGATACGGATTTTCAACACGGGCTACAAAACTGCTATTTCAGTTCAAAATCCCATGTTGAAGGTGAACTATTTCCTTTAAGGGGGGGGGGGCAACATGTCTTTTGACTCCACCTTTTGCTCCAGACATATTTCCTCGTTTTGAACCTGCATCCTGGTTCCAACAGGACAAATTAGTTCTCCAGCAGTGTTCGTCACGAGCCCACCAACCCACAGCCCGGCCCGGCCCAGGCCCATGAACACCAAGCTCAGGCCCGGACCAGGCCCGGTCAAATTCATAATATTGAGGCCCAGGCCCGGTCCGTCCCGTTCAAATTAAGCATATCATTATTTTCAAAAAATTTGCAATCATTATCCTGGTATATTTACTTGTATACTGTAAATGTGAAACAATGAACTAACTATGCTAACAAAAAAAAGTCACAGCCACAGCAACAGTGTGTTGCTGTGTTAGTGAACTGCTGGTTAAAATATTTTTGAGCTCTGACCTGAGCTTGTGCGACGCGCACATTACTTCAAAATTGTCAGGCCCAGGCCCATCCAGAGTCCAGTGATTTCCTTAAAGTTGAGGCCTGGCCCAGGCCCAGCCCAGCCCAGGCCCAGCCCATGGCGAACTCTCTTCTCCAGCCCGCTCAAAACTTCACACACAAAAAAATCCGCCGCTTCGCGGCGCAATAATATTTGTATGGGTGTCCATTTTGCGTAAATACCATTTGTAGTTAAGTTTAAGGGCAGCCTTTGTGACAAATTGTCTTCAAGCTCCTCCCTTCGCAAAATTATGCCTATGTTTTTAGTTCAAGAACATTTTTGAAAGTCCGCACGAGACACACAGCAATATGATACACTGCTATCGCATGCATAAGATTTGCTGCTCGTAAAAAAACGGCTACCCCCTCCCCCCCCCCCCCCCCCCCCTGGACACGAACCTCGACTACTTTCTTGGTCAATTCTGCATCAGCCGTCTGAGGCCGCCCTTGAGCCGTCGACAGAATTTTAGCAACTCCGACTCCGACTCCGGCCTGAAAAAAAATCGACTCCGACTCCGATTCCGATTCCGATTCCGATTCCGATTCCGATTCCGATTCCGATTCCGATTCCGATTCCGATTCCGATTCCGACTCCGACTCCGGCCTATATTCGTTCTCCAACCGCATGTGCTAGAAAGCAACATCTGCAATGCCATCTATTTCATCCGTTTGTCTTTATTATAAACAGTATTGAGAACAATGCTACGCCGCCCGAGCACGGGCGCGGCGTGCCGGCCGCGCGTCCAGCCCAGTCGCGACCGCTTGCAGGCGGCGGAACCCACGAAACGGGCACCGAGCGGCGAGCGCAGATAGCCGCCGCCGGTCCAGCTCGCAGGAGCTAGGCTTCGGCCCCAGCTCGTTCCAGCTCGTCTTCGCTGGAGCCGCTGCTGCTCCCGGATACTGCGCTGTTGTCTTACAGTGCGCGGAGAGCAGCGCACTGGCCAGTCAGTGCGTACACACTGGCCAGTGTTTGGCTGAGCACTTCAAAACTCACAGGACGTAATCAAGCCATAGATACCTACGACCCTGCTATCTCGTTTGTTTATATCGGTGACCTAAGGTCAGGTCAGTTTCGTGACCTTCCCATTATAAGGCAACGAGAAAATATACATTGTTTCGTATTAGAGCCTAGAGGATACGCATTAGATCAGAATAATTATTTAAGAATATGCCATCATAGCTCATTTTGTATGACCCAAGTACAATTATTGCTCAGTGACCCCTACATGATCGAGCGAAGTCATCTGAGGTGACCAGCACTTCTTTGCCAACCACTTTTGATAGCATACAATGAAGATAAGAACGTGAGACCGGCACTACTGTGTATGTCTCGTCGAGACGCGCCCGACATTGCGCAGCACGACATAGCTGGTTCACCACACAAGGGCGGATCCAGCCGGCCGTTTTGGGGGGCCAAACCGTTTTTTTAGCGGACCTAACCTAACCCCAATTTCGAATTCCTTCCCGGATTTGGGCCACTTTATTTTACAACCACACGATGTCGAATATTTTTTTTTTAGGTTTTCGACCTTTTGGGATATCGAAAAAGGAAAGATGTCAGCTTGCAGTTTGTATTGTTCCGACATTGCCTTACACTGAGCAAAACTATGTCAATTGTCAGCTGTACCCAGGGGCGTCGCCGATAATTTTTGAGTGGGGGGGGGGTGGTCGGCTTAAATGACGAAAAAAATGTACCCCCAATTTGTTATGCGTTTATTAGCCTTTGCAGCATTTTTAATGTGGATTTGCATGTTATAGTAGGTACTTGTTATTTAGCGCCGCGAAGCGGTGCGAATTTGTTTTCGGGTTTGCCTGATAAAACCCAGAAACATAGGCATTTTTAGCTTCTTAGCCTTGTAGAGGATAAGAAGCTAAAAATGTCATTCATTCAATTCAGCGTTACGACGAAACGAAGACGATGGCGATGGCTTCGTTATGACGATGGCCTTCGCGGCGTGAACATTTTAATTTTAGGTCGTGGAAAACGCAATTTTAATATTGGAACCAGACCGTGAGTGGAGCCAAGCCTCAGGTACCCCCCCCCCCCTTTTCCTGGTTTCACATCTCGGTATGATGAAAAATGTTGAAATGAAGGTAGTTTTTCATATACATTAGACTCGGATCACGATGACCGGTGACAGTCCCCGCTCAATAGTACATATGATAATAATAACTGTAGTCTGTATACATACCTATGTACCGAACTGTAACAAACAACTAGTAACGGTGCAAATGGTTTCAAAGTAGCAAGAGGCAGACCGACATTTCCGCGCATTTTTTCCGCGCATTTCGGCTCCTCCAGTCCCTGTGGATCTGGAGGAGCCTGGGGGAGATGGCATGGGGAGATAGTCCTGGCCTGGTCCCCACTATTATCTCTTCGGGCCAGCCAGTTGGGCACCGCTGGAACAGCTTCCGGTTGCCGAAGTCTGCGCCTTTGAGTTCGCGTCGCCTTTTTCGGAACTCGGCAGACTAGCTAAACATGTAGCCCGCTTTAAAGTTAATATTTTATGAAGAGAGTTGGCCCTGGGGGCAGCAATTACCGCCAAGGAGAGCCTATGCAATACACTTAATGGAAGTATTTTTCCAAATTTGAATATGCAATTGCGAAACTTGTGTCATGCCGCGAAGCGGCGCGAAATTTTACAGTTTTTGACGGTGGCTAGCTGGATTTTGACTGCTACAATTTTGGGATGCCCAGTACCGTTCTAATATCATGTATTATACTTCACGTCTTGGGGGGGGGGGGGGGGTAAAACATAGTTTGTCACACACACACACACACACACACACACACACACACACACACACACACACACACACACACACACACACACACACACACACACACACACACACACACACACACACACACACACACACACACACACACACACACACACACACACACACACACACACACACACACACACACACACACACACACACACACACACACACACACACACACACACACACACACACACACACACACACACACACACACACACACACACACACACACACACACACACACACACACACACACACACACACACACACACACACACACACACACACACACACACACACACACACACACACACACACACACACACACACACACACACACACACACACACACACACACACACACACACACACACACACACACACACACACACACACACACACACACACACACACACACACACACACACACACACACACACACACACACACACACACACACACACACACACACACACACACACACACACACACACACACACACACACACACACACACACACACACACACACACACACACACACACACACACACACACACACACACACACACACACACACACACACACACACACACACACACACACACACACACACACACACACACACACACACACACACACACACACACACACACACACACACACACACACACACACACACACACACACACACACACACACACACACACACACACACACACACACACACACACACACACACACACACACACACACACACACACACACACACACACACACACACACACACACACACACACACACACACACACACACACACACACACACACACACACACACACACACACACACACACACACACACACACACACACACACACACACACACACACACACACACACACACACACACACACACACACACACACACACACACACACACACACACACACACACACACACACACACACACACACACACACACACACACACACACACACACACACACACACACACACACACACACACACACACACACACACACACACACACACACACACACACACACACACACACACACACACACACACACACACACACACACACACACACACACACACACACACACACACACACACACACACACACACACACACACACACACACACACACACACACACACACACACACACACACACACACACACACACACACACACACACACACACACACACACACACACACACACACACACACACACACACACACACACACACACACACACACACACACACACACACACACACACACACACACACACACACACACACACACACACACACACACACACACACACACACACACACACACACACACACACACACACACACACACACACACACACACACACACACACACACACACACACACACACACACACACACACACACACACACACACACACACACACACACACACACACACACACACACACACACACACACACACACACACACACACACACACACACACACACACACACACACACACACACACACACACACACACACACACACACACACACACACACACACACACACACACACACACACACACACACACACACACACACACACACACACACACACACACACACACACACACACACACACACACACACACACACACACACACACACACACACACACACACACACACACACACACACACACACACACACACACACACACACACACACACACACACACACACACACACACACACACACACACACACACACACACACACACACACACACACACACACACACACACACACACACACACACACACACACACACACACACACACACACACACACACACACACACACACACACACACACACACACACACACACACACACACACACACACACACACACACACACACACACACACACACACACACACACACACACACACACACACACACACACACACACACACACACACACACACACACACACACACACACACACACACACACACACACACACACACACACACACACACACACACACACACACACACACACACACACACACACACACACACACACACACACACACACACACACACACACACACACACACACACACACACACACACACACACACACACACACACACACACACACACACACACACACACACACACACACACACACACACACACACACACACACACACACACACACACACACACACACACACACACACACACACACACACACACACACACACACACACACACACACACACACACACACACACACACACACACACACACACACACACACACACACACACACACACACACACACACACACACACACACACACACACACACACACACACACACACACACACACACACACACACACACACACACACACACACACACACACACACACACACACACACACACACACACACACACACACACACACACACACACACACACACACACACACACACACACACACACACACACACACACACACACACACACACACACACACACACACACACACACACACACACACACACACACACACACACACACACACACACACACACACACACACACACACACACACACACACACACACACACACACACACACACACACACACACACACACACACACACACACACACACACACACACACACACACACACACACACACACACACACACACACACACACACACACACACACACACACACACACACACACACACACACACACACACACACACACACACACACACACACACACACACACACACACACACACACACACACACACACACACACACACACACACACACACACACACACACACACACACACACACACACACACACACACACACACACACACACACACACACACACACACACACACACACACACACACACACACACACACACACACACACACACACACACACACACACACACACACACACACACACACACACACACACACACACACACACACACACACACACACACACACACACACACACACACACACACACACACACACACACACACACACACACACACACGAATTCAAAAACGCATCAGACTTATCAAATAACCATTTTGAAACCCAAGAAAACATTGCACCAGGTGGGTCAGAGTACAGCACATTACCGCTCATTATAACCGCGCCGACCACGGCTAGCAGGCGCTCCAGCTATAGCAGGCACTGCAGGCGACGGCTAGCAACCCCTGGGCAGGCTGGAGGGTCCCGTTCACAGACTCAATGGTCCTCTGGATAAGCTTGAGAGGGCCCTGAACAGACTCAATGGCCCCTTGGCAAGCCGAGAGGCCCCTAAGCAGACTCTAATAGCCCCTGTGCAGGTTCGAGAGGCCGCTGAACAGGATCAATGGACCATTGGGAAAGCTCGAGGGGCCCCTGCACAGACTAATGGTCCCTAGGCAGGTTCAAGAGGCCCTTGAACAGACTCAATGGGCCCCTGGGCAAGTTCGAGAGGCCCCTGGGCAGGTTCGAGAGGCCCCTGAACAGACGCAATGGGCCCCTGGGCAAGCTCGGGAGGCCTCTAGGCAGGCTCTAATGGCCCCTGGGCAGGTTCGAGAGGCTCCTGAACAGACTCGATGGTCCTCTGGGAAAACTATAATGGGCCCCTGGGCAGGTTCAAGGGGCCCCAAAACAGATTATAATGGGCCCCTGACCAGGCTCGAGAGGCCCCTGAACATACTCAATGGGCTCCTGGACATGCTCGAGAGGCCACTGGGCAGGTTTGTTGGGCCGTGGGTGGGCTCAATTGGCCCCTAGACAAGTGGACATGCTCTAGAGGCCCCTGGGCAGGTTTTTGGGGCCCCTGAGTGGGCTCAATGGGCCCCAGGGCATGCTCGAAAGGTCCCTGGGCATGTTTTTGCACACTTGAGTGGGCTCAATGGGCCCCTGGACATGCTGGAGAGGCCCCTAGACAGTTTTTTGGGCCCCTCGGTGGGCTCAATGGGCCCCTGGACATGCCCAAGAGGCCCCCTGGGCCGGCTTCGAAAGCCCTTCAGTGTCTCTGAAGGCCCTTGACATGCACCAGAGTAACCCTTGCCTGGTTTGAGGGCTCTTCTGTGACTTTTTGAAAGCCATTTAGCTAATGCAAATGGTATCTGGGCCAATCTCGGCGGGGCCCCCTGTGACCCGTAAGGGGGGGGGGGGGCAATTACCCCCCTTGCCCCCCTCCCCTGGCTGCGCCCCTGTACCTAATGCCATACAATACATTTTCGATTAATTATGTACCAACCTTTTTTTGAAGAACCTTCTTATATCCATATTTATTTCAACCACGGTTAAAACACGTGGGAAATAAAAGACTAAAGAGGCAAATGTGGTAGGGACAGGCACAGAAGTCAGAACAGACAGAACTATGTTTTATTAGGAAACAGTACACAAAGTGTGCCGTAAACAACCAACAGAGCCCATTTCGCGCCATGCCTCATGTCTTCTGCTGTCGAAACGCTGTTTAAATTGCTGCCAAATTCCCTTCAAAAGGGGAAAAAAGGTCAAAAGGGGAAAAAGGCCGAGCACATGCTTTTCCAAACGCCTACGATATTGACAAAATGCATTGTTTCCGAGTGAAGTGCAGATAAATGCCTGGGGAGACTATCCAAAACTGGAGGGGATAATCCCCCCAGCCTAACGGCTGGGGGGGGGGGGGGGGACGGTGTCCCCCCTGTGGCGACGCCCCTGGAAATTGGTTGAGAAATTTGGGAGATAATGATGTTTTGATGACGTCATGTTGGTGGAAAAATGATAAATGTTTGACAAATCTTAGAAAACAGAGTTTTGAAGCAAATTACAAACGCAATTCAGCAAAGATATAAAATGTCATTTTCTTTACAATGGTAATCTCGTATTTGCTAAATTTTGGGTTTTTGACCCCTAAAATGAACAAAAACTGAATATATGTGTAAAATAAAACTGAATGTATATATATGAAAACTGAATATATGTGAGAGAACTGAGTATGGAAAATACTCAAACCAAATTGCAAAGCAATGTCTCTATTTTTGACTGAGTGATGGCTCCCTAAGTGTAAGAAAATCATGACATCATTTTTTTAATAACTGACTTTTTTGACCAGATACGAACAAATAATTATCTTTTCTGTATTACTGAGACAAGACTGGTCTAGGAACATTACTTTTTATTTACATTTATCAATTTCTAATTTTGAGGTGTTCTGACAGAGCAAAATCGCTGTTCTGGACGTGGTCGATCGAGGTCATTCACTTGACCTGAAAGGTCACTCGTTGACCTGAAACCTAAAAATTGCATACCGTTAGATTCCAAACATGACAGGCAACATGTTGGTTCTTACCGCGTTGCTCTATGTTGCTTGGTTTGAAAGTTAACAAGGGGGTCTTTTTAGGACCCCCCCCCCCCGTAGGGCGAAGGTAAAAGCTCCCGTAGGGCGAGGGTTAGTGCATATTGCCAACTCACGTTTTTGTTGTTTTGATTGACAGCTCTGTCGTCACTGTCGCTACATAAAGTCCAAACAATTATCTCTCATCGGCCTCGATTATGGCGACGGACAGATAGGTAAAACTTTAAAGTATGGTCACAGGCACTTTTCGGAAACCTTGCATTTGCGTAGGTACCTACCTACTCTTACCCGACAGGATGGGCAAGAGGACGCACTCCACGACACATCGAACTTTGCGTATATAAGAATACAAACATAGCTGCCGTGTGTTTCAGTGACATGAACCATTGGCGGATCCGGAACGTTTTTGTTTTGGGGGGGGCGGGGATCCCAAAAAGTCTCACATAATTCTGAAAACTCCTCGGATTTCGCTTGCTTATGCATTGATAGCTGATTTAAAACCAACTTTCCTTTGTAAACATTACTTATATGTTCTTCTATATCAGGAAATGTGTCAATTTTGCGCCGATTTCAGGCGATTTGGGGAAGTCATGGCGCCTCCCCCCCCCCCCCCCCCCTGGATCCGCCCATGACAGAAACCTTTGCAACGAACTGTAAATCTAAACTCTCACTCTTAGACGCTTATGCACACAGGCATGGACCCGGGGGTACCAATGCATGTCGCTGTTCCAGTTCAATTAATTCGATCTAAAAATTATAATGAATTAATCAACGATCAAATATGTGCCCTTGTACGTTACCAGATCGGATACTGAAAGTCTGCTTCATATGTAAAGTGTCAAGCGTTTATTGGGTAATAGTACTCAGTAAACACATAGGTTTGTGTGCGTACTCTTGCCATCCAGAGCAATGGGCCCTTGGCCGCCGGGTACTCACTCTGACCACGAACATGTTCATAGATGACGCACCGATATCCAAGCAAGAAAATAAAACTATCACACAATATGTATAATTTTCTGACGTTCATATATTTGCATGCGGATCGATGATCCGTCTGGTACATATCGGACAATTCCGATTTCGCTCAAACTGTGCTATATGACCAAGTTGCATGCGGTGATCACGTATCAGAATTCCGTTCGGCGGCACATATAACACTTTTTCCGTTAACCGTTATAACGGATTCGCATGCAGATTTCGCGGACAGTTCATATTTCACTGAAAACGTGTAATATGGTCATATTTGACACGCTGACCATGAATCAGAAGTCCGTATGGAGGCACATAAACAACTTTTCCGTTGAATTGCTATAACGGGTCTAAATGCAGACTTGGCATATGTTAATCGTCAAAATGGTCTGAATTCAAATGTAAAATCTGAATCGTCCGTTACTGCATGCATCAAATGTATATATGCCAAATCCACATGTAGACCCGTTATAGCAATTTAACGGAAAAATTATTCAGTGGCGTACCTAGGATTCACTCCAGAGGGGGGCGGCATTTTGTATCAGGGGCATAAGGTACCCCACCAAAAACTCACCGGATTTGGCCCACTATATTTTTAGAGGGGCATATTTTCAACAACAAAATATATATATAAAAATAAAACCCAAATAATTAATTTTGTGTTCGACCAGGGGCCCCAAGGTACCTACATCCACAAAAACTCCCCGTATTTTGGCCAGGTTGGCCAAATTTACGGTGAGTTTTGTGAGAGTACCGTGGGCACAGGCCTTATTTCGTGTACTGATGCACTAGCCAAAGGGGTCAGGTCCAGTTGATGCTCCAAAGCCTTGGTTGTTCATCTATGAAGCCCCAGATCGGCCTTCCAAGGGCCCCGGTCGACCCTCTATTCTCCCCGGTCAACCCTCGAGGGGCTCAGCCAACCTTCCAGGATCCCCGGCCGACCCTCCAAATTGGAAGGGCGCCCGTGACCGTGAGCTACAAAAAACTGCAACCATATTTAAGGAACTGAGATGTTTTGTTTGTTAGTTTGTTTTTGCTGGCAATAGTCATTTTCGCCGAACCAGAAATAAAACTCCGTTAAAAAGGTGGGAAGCGCGACGATAAGCGGGGGTGGAGGCGGTACCCTCCCCTTGCCGAGCCCCCGCTGACAACAGAATGTCAAATCAAATGAAGGGCCATACAATTCGCATCTTCTTGACATGCCAGCCAATGCAAAATAAAAGAGCACAAATAACTATATTAGACCGAATGTCGATCAATGCATCAATATCAATGGATAGACAGTCCAAATACGACACCAGGCAATGTCTGTGATCAATGCATTACAATAATCTAGACAGCGGACACAACCCCGAGACTCCGGGAATTGCCCCGTTTGCCTTGGCATATGTTAATCGTCGGAATGGTCTGAATTCAAATGTAAAATCTGAATTGTCCGGTATCTGCATGCAACAGATCGATATATGCCAAATCCGCATGTAGACCCGTTATAGCAATTCAACGGAAAAGTTGTATTTGTGTCTCCATACGGACTTCTGATTCATGGTGAGCGTGTCAAATATGACCATACTATACGTTTTCAGCGAAATCTGAATTGACCGCGAAATCCGCATGCGATCTTGTCGGATTGGCAAACATGACAGCCCGATTATGTATTCACCGTCCCTATCGTGTCCTTCGTCGCCGTCCATTCCAATACTCCCAATGATTTGCTCCCAAAAGTTTGCAATGCCTCCCTAGCTGTTGATTTATGAACGTATTGCTTTAGAAGTTTTCCCTTTATGTGCTTCTTATTTTACGTGCATTGAAAATTGGCCGTGATGCAGTAAACAAGTGTTTGTTAGATGACTTAATCTCATCTGTGATGCTTGCTACAGGTGCTCTTCCTCGCGATCCATCTCATCTGTGATGATTGTTACAGGTGCTCTTCATCGCGATCCATCTCATCTGATGCTTGTTACAGGTGCTCTTCATCGCGATCAATCTCATCTGTGATGCTTGTGCTCTTCATCGCGATCAATCTCATCTGTGATACTTGTTACAGGCGCTCTTCCTCGCGATCAATCTCATCTGTGATGCTTGTTCAGGCGCTCTTCCTCGCGATCAATATCATCTGTGATGCTTGTTACAGGTGCTCTTCATCGCGATCAATCTCATCTGTGATGCTTGCTACAGGTGCTCTTCCTCGCGATCCATCTCATCTGTGATGATTGTTCCAGTCGCTCTTCCTCGCGATCAATCTCACCTGTGATGCTTGTTACAGGTGCTCTTCCTCGCGATCAATCTCATCTGTGATGCTTGTTACAGGTGCTCTTCCTCGCGATCCATCTCATCTGTGATGCTTGTTACAGGTGCTCTTCCTCGCGATCAATCTCATCTGTGATACTTGTTACAGGTGCTCTTCCTCGCGATCCATCAGGAGATCGGCTAAGAATGCTGACGGAGTTGTCAGTGAGAGTACATTCTCCGCCTCCTACGGAGAGCCGGCCGAGCCTGGAGAGTACAGGTCAGTGTACCAACTAGCAGTGCTGTACGGATAGCCGAGGCCATATATAGGGTGAGGGTGTAGGGGGTTCCATCGCTCGGCGTCATTCGGACTACGTCGGACTACGTCTCCCCTACGTCTGCTTTCCGTATGACCGGACTTACTGACACTCTCATGCCGTCTGAATGGACTCAGTCTCTGACAGTTCAGTGCCGCGTGACCCGACTCCCCTTCAACAGCCGGGACCGTGTCGTTGCAGGCTCCCTGAAGACGTGGAGCCGGTGCCGGACGCATAACAGTTCAGTGCCGCGTGACCTGACTCCCCTTCTAACAGCCCGGACCGTGTCGTTGCAGGCTCCCTGAAGACGTGGAGCCGGTGCCGGACGCATAACAGTTCAGTGCCGCGTGACCTGACTCCCCTTCTAACAGCCCGGACCGTGTCGTTGCAGGCTCCCTGAAGACGTGGGTGACCCGACTCCCCTTCTAACAGCCTGGACCGTGTCGTTGCAGGCTCCCTGAAGACGTGGAGCCGGTGCCAGACGCATACGGCCGCTCCGCTCTCCACAACAGCCGCCTGCCAGCCGACGGGAAGCGCACAGCACCCTCCGAGCGCTCCAAGTCCTCGGACGAGCTGCCGGCCACGCGGGCCGAGCCGGACCCGGCCGCGCTGCAGCGGACACCCTTCTTCCAGAACCGGTACGCGCTGAGCGAGGCAGACGCACTACGGGACGAACCAAGCGTCGGCAGCGGCGGCTCGGTCAAACTCTCCGCCGGCTCGGTCAAACTCTCTGCCGACTCGGCGTACGGCCGCTCGCTGAGCAGCGGCGCGCGCTCGGTACGCGGCACGGGTCGGCCGGCCTCCGACCGGATCGGCAAGCTGCAGCAGACCTTCGATGAGGAGGAGGATTCAGATGGCTACGAAGACTCGGATGACGAGGAGAGCACAGAGACCAAGTCGGTGCCCATCTGGCTGTGCGTCCTCCTGGTCGTCTCGTACATCATCGGAGGCGCGTATCTCTTCAAGGAGCGTGAACAAGAAGCCGGCTGGACATTCCTCGACTCGGCTTACTTCTGCTTCATCACGCTCACCACCATCGGCTTCGGCGACTTCGTGCCGGATCAGAAACGAAGCGGGAGCGAGGGAGAGGCGATCGCCATCACGTCGCTCTACCTGCTGTTCGGCATCGCACTGCTCATGATGAGCTTCAACCTGGTGCAGGAGGAGGTGATCAACTCCGTGAAGAGCGTCGCCAAGAAACTGGGCATTATCAAGGACGATGAGGATGAGTATGATGATTACTGAGCGACGCCCGGGCCCAGGCGGCACACTGCGGCGGAGTGCCGGCGGCGACGGACGGTCTGTGCCTCAGACTAGATGGCTGGCGATGGTTCAGTGCGGCAGTTTTGGTGCGCTGCTCCCTTGTAGACGGTTGCGAAGATTGTCGTGAGTCGATAGTTATACCGATGTCACGGCAACGTGTACGTGTAACGTGTGCGTGCGTAGCATGGGTGCCACGAGTACTGTGTGTATGTGTAGTGCGTGGTGCGTGGTGCGTGGTGCGTGGTGCGTGGTGCGTGGTGCGTGGTGCGTGGTGCGTGGTGCGTGCGTGCGTGCGTGTGTGCGCGTGTGCGCGTGTGTGCGCGTGTGCGCGTGTGTGCGTGTGCGTGTGTGTGTGTGTGTGTGTGTGTGTGTGTGTGTGTGTGTGTGTGTGTGTGTGTGTGTGTGTGTGTGTGTGTGTGTATACTGTGTAGCGAGTCAGTGTGGCCGCCGGCTGCGACGGGACGACTGGAGGGGTGCCAGCCTCCTCCTATTGTCTGTCTCCGGGAGGCTGCCCGGTGCCAGAGCCATGTCAGAGCCATGCCGCCGTCTGGCAGTCGGCAGACCTGTCGCCGCCGTCCGGGCCTCTCGCCGTCTGAGCGCCACTGGTGCCGTCTGACCGCCTCTGGTGTCGTCTGACCGCCTCTGGTGCCGTCTGACCGCCTCTGGTGCCGTCTGACCGCCTCTGGTGCCGTCTGACCGCCATTGGTGTCGTCTGACCGCCACTGGTGTCATCTGACCGCCTCTGGTGCCGTCTGGCCGCCACTGGTGTCGTCTGGCCGCCACTGGTATCGTCTGACCGCCACTGGTGTCGTCTGACCGCCACTGGTGTCGTCTGACCGCCACTGGTGTCGTCTGACCGCCACTGGTATCGTCTGACCGCCACTGGTGTCGTCTGACCGCCACTGGTGTCGTCTGACCGCCACTGGTATCGTCTGACCGCCACTGGTGTCGTCTGACCGCCACTGGTGTCGTCTGACCGCCGCTGGTATCGTCTGACCGCCACTGGTGTCGTCTGACCGCCACTGGTGTCGTCTGACCGCCACTGGTATCGTCTGACCGCCACTGGTGTCGTCTGACCGCCACTGGTGTCGTCTGACCGCCACTGGTGTCGTCTGACCGCCACTGGTGTCGTCTGACCGCCACTGGTATCGTCTGACCGCCACTGGTATCGTCTGATCGCCACTGGTGTCGTCTGACCGCCACTGGTGTCGTCTGACCGCCGCTGGTACTGTCTGACCGCCTCTGGTGTCGTCTGACCGCCACTGGTATCGTCTGACCGCCTCTGGTACTGTCTGACCGCCACTGGTGTCGTCTGACCGCCACTGGTGCCGTCTGACTGGTGCCGTCTGACCGCCACTGGTGTCGTCTGACCGCCACTGGTATCGTCTGACCGCCTCTGGTACTGTCTGACCGCCTCTGGTACTGTCTGACCGCCTCTGGTGTCGTCTGACCGCCTCTGGTGTCGTCTGACTGGTGTCGTCTGACCGCCTCTGGTGCCGTCTGACTGGTGTCGTCTGACCGCCTCTGGTGCCGTCTGACCGCCACTGGTGCCGTCTGACTGGTGTCGTCTGACCGCCTCTGGTGCCGTCTGACTGGTGTCGTCTGACCGCCTCTGGTGCCGTCTGACCGCCACTGGTGCCGTCTGACTGGTGTCGTCTGACCGCCTCTGGTGCCGTCTGACTGGTGTCGTCTGACCGCCACTGGTGCCGTCTGACCGCCACTGGTGCCGTCTGACCGCCACTGGTGCCGTCTGACTGGTGTCGTCTGACCGCCTCTGGTGCCGTCTGACTGGTGTCGTCTGACCGCCTCTGGTGTCGTCTGACCGCCACTGGTGCCGTCTGACTGGTGTCGTCTGACCGCCTCTGGTACCGTCAACCGACTGTCTGTACATACATCTAAATACACCCGCCACACACAGACACACTCCGTCGTCTGTACTGGCATTACTGTATTATATTGTACCGCTGTCTGTATTGGACCGCACACAAGTCTCCGCGCCAAGCGTACTCGTAGACACCACAACACCGACAATGAGTTCACGAGTACCAGTCAACTCCAGAGTACGACTTGAGCTGGGTGAGCCACCCCACGCATGCTCACACGATATGGACGACTAAAGGCTGAAACACAGTCTTCGCGCAGCTGCGCGAAGTGGATACGGGTGCTATTTAAATACATTGAATGAAGTTTGCGACAACTGCACGATGCGCGACGTTGCGGGAAGAAGAAAAAACTGTTGAAATTGACCCATGTATTTGAATAAGCGCCCGCAGGCACCCGCATGCGTTTTCTGCAGTTGCGTAAAGACAGTGTTTCAGCCTTAAGCAGTAATACCACGCGGGTTACATACTAGTGGCTACGCATCGAAGCTTCAGAAAAGAAGCCGGAGGACATAGGCTCGGATACATGTGTGCATCGGTCGGCAAGCGTTCTTGGGCTCGTCGACTGAGGGGTTATATGACGCCAAGATGCCAAACCATAGCCGCACTAAACCTACAAAGGGATGCATTTCGCCAGGTTTACTCGATATTAATCAGTATATACGCTGATTGACACTCAGTCCTGTTGGTTGTCTAGCACTAGATGGCCATGCAAGAGCGACAGACATACACGTCTCAGCGGATGTTATCCCCTCGATGAGACGCGACATTTGGTGTACTAAGCGGCAATTAGAGTACACTGGGCCAATACAGCTACCAACTGGTAAACACTTATAAGGCTTAAACAAAAGGCGCATGCATATACGGGTCATGCTGAATAACACACCTAGCTACTGATATGCAACAAAACCTTGATCGAAGATGCCAAAATTGCCTGCCCTCGATGAAACATTTGCTGTACTAAGCGTCAATTAGAGTGCACTGGGCTAATAAGCTACCAATTGGTAAACACACACAAAGCACATGCATAAACGAGCCATGCTGACCACACACACACAAATAGCCACTGATGTGCAACAAAACCTTGATCGAAAATGCACAAATTGCCTGCAAGCGATATAAGATTTAAAAAAAAAATGGTGACAACAAAAAACCATTGCCAGACATGTTCAAACCCTACACTAAGACGACACAATTTTATCAAAATCATCTGATCTGAGCATAAAGGCCGACAACAATGAACATTCAGAGAAATTCAAACAAAACATACCTGACTCGTCATTTTGTAGAGAAAAAATAAAGCTGAGGAACTACTGTAGTAGAACTACTAGTAGAACTACTGTAGTAAATGTAGTGTGCCTAGTCAATTTAAAAAGAAACGTACCGTACTGCCAACAGAATGTTCGTGGCCGGTTATAACGGGATGAATCGCTCATCGCTCCTCTGTGAACTTGTGGACTCAGAAACAGGGTGACCCAGATACAAGTCCGTTGTCCACCATTCGACCAATTATGAAAATAGCGTCCTCAGATTACGACTTGCTTGCCTTCAAGCGAGATAGGTACTCGGTACTCAATGGTAATATTCGGTTGCTACGTGTATTTTCGTGTATTACGTGTAATTTTTGCCCGTGGAGGGCACCAATGCCTGTTTATTTGTGTATGACCATGAAATATATGAGCACCAGAGCCTGGAACCCTTCATTTTGAAAACCCGCTAAACTAGACACATTCCCCCAGAAGATTGTAGACCAACAGAGAAAGAATGCTTAGTAAATAATACGCATAACAAAGTTAGATTATGACGTGCTTAGATTATGACGCTTTCTTGCCAATATAAAAATATACTTGTTGCCTCTTTATCCTTGGTTTAGTTCATCATACACAAAGGAGTGATGGCTTGGCCGTATCAGATCATCACTAATATACTAATCAAGCATCGTATACAACCAAACCACAACACGCGCCGGATTCAAGATGATGGCAAATGCAGTAACTCGAGGGAGCACACACACACAACACCAAACACAAAGACAGCGGCACTCAATTGGCCTGCTGAAAACATGTGTTTACTGGATTTAACAGAACAAAGGACGGGCGAACCACACGAGCGTTTTTCCCTCGTGTTTCTAACAATGAGCACAAAACAAGACAGCACGACACATGAAATGACAAAAGCGCAGAATAGCCAAATATGTCCGAATTTTCAGAACTCACCACCTGCCAGAACTCACCACCTTCCAGCAACAATGTTCTGCAACAATTCTACTTCCCAGAATTTTGCACGACGGTTGGCCAGTATTTTCGTCTGATGGACGGACCGTCGGAGGGAGCGGCCGAGACACATTTCAGAGGAGGGGGGGGGGGGGGGGGCGACAGTGCATAGCCACGGCAAGACGGTGAGACAGCCACACACACGCCCAGGACGATGAGAGACGGCTACACACACGCCGCAGCGGCCATGGGCACACACGCCACGCACGTCACACATGACCCCCTGCCCCGCACACACATCCAGTGACGCCGCAGAGGGCTGCGGTAGAACTAGACAGCCGCGCGCACACTCCGAGCAGCAGAGCACGTCCCACACGCGATACGTTCGACTGATCTGCCCTAGCGAGGTCTAGCATCTATTTTCGCAATTAGCTTTCGAAGATTCACTCTTTCGGAAGATTCGAAGGTCACTTTCGGATGAGTTTTTCGGCAGCGTTGTATTCACTTCACGGGTCGGCTTCTAGTTCATCGCCGCTAAGGTCAGTCCCTAAAATCTGTTAACTCCCACGATGACCAGCTACATCTACACTGGAACTAACTATGTCGAAAATACAAAACATAGCTGCGCCGCCACTGGCACACCTCGCGGGGGGCAAAACTGAACACCAAAACATGCACCGAATTCGACACAAAGTCAAAAACGACACACTCTAACTATATTCCCGGCTGACTACATCACTTCGCGACAAGTAGACACAGCATGAGCCTGTTGTAGTGTTAATGGTTCGTCTTCGGAAACACGTACACCGAACTAATTTCTAACACGAGTCCGAGCTCGCGTTTCTGTGTTTTGCCGCTTTTGCATATACAACAAACAAGCCAATCTTCTGGGCACTGCAATAATTTTGTTGTCGCATGTGTTGCGATGCAGGTGAAGGGGATAACAGATATGCATTCAATACATGTTACTGTAGTGTTTAGTGATCGTATGCTCTGTCCGGCGGCAGTGCTGCCGCCTGGTGGCCGGCAGAGCAACTGCCCGTTGACCGGTCAGGGGCGTGGCAGGCCGGGCAGTCCTTGTCGGGAGCCCGGGACGTGCGCTCGGCGCAGCTGCGCTGCGCCGTATCAGCTGCGCAGTATCAGCTGCGCGATACTTGTAACGGTTTGTTATACCGGTCTTGTACCCGACCAATACAGGCAAGACAGTACAATTCTGGCGACGAGGATCAGCGTAAGCTACTGGCTACCATGGACGGGATTCGTCCGCCGGGTCCGTTTCTGGAAACGGCAGCGACTGCAAGTATCCCGTGGAGTGCAAGGTACTCAGATTTTGAGCTGTACGCCACGGCCATCGGCTGGTCTCAGTGGGATGAGGCCAGACAGCGTGCGCTGTTGCTGCACTGCCTGGGGCAGGAGGGCCGGCGGCGCTTCCGGGTGGCGGAGGCGGCGGCGGGGACCGCAGCAGAGCGCCAGGACACGCCACAGCCAGGTGACGCCCAGGCCGGGACGGACTCCGGAGCAGCATCGCTACCACAGGTGAAGCCTGAGGACGGGGTGATGGTAAATTGCTTGTTACTGCTTAAACACCTGTTTGAGAAACCGAGAGATGCCATGTCGGAAAGGGTGAAGTTTCGTAGACTGCGTCAGAGGGCAGGCGAATCAACAGTCTCGTTCATGACTAATTTAAGGGAACAAAGCAGGTACTGTGCCTACGGGCCCCTGGAAGATGAAATGATTCGGGACCAGTTTGTAGAAGGATGTGCCTCAGATCGCCTTCGTGACCGTCTCTGTACACATGATCAACTGACCCTGCATCGTGTGGAGTCCATAGCGATGGCCGAGGACCGGGCAGTGGAGCGTCAGGGCTTGTTGGGAGGAGGTGACCGTGTTGGTGACCGCGGGCATCTCAGCCACCCAGCAGTGACGCCCGGGCCGCTGGAGGTGGCCTTCACGACACGGCAGACGAGACCAGCCCAGCGACAGGTGGGAGACAGAACGAAAGGCAAGTGGTGTTACGCATGTGGGCGTCGGGGTCACATGTCTTCTGATGATTGGTGTCCAGCTAAGGGTCAAAAGTGCAGAAGATGCGGAACTATTGGACATTTTGCAGTGAGATGTAGTCAGGAGTCCGTCAGAGAAGTTCGAGCCTTTGAATCGGAGACTGTTGACATTCTTGCCGTGAATCATGATGACTCTGCACTGCACATGGTGATCAAGCTTGGCGGCTGTTGGGTGTCAATGCTGGTGGATACGGGTGCAGCAGTGTCCATCATTCCACGCCATGTCTACGAGTCACAGCTGAGTCACGTGCCTCTGCAGTCCACGGCAGTTGCTTTACAGGCGTACGGAGGCAACCAGCTGACGGTGACTGGTGTCATCGCCTTGACGGTCGAGACAGAAGACGGACGACGCTGTCAGGGCATCCTGTACGTGGTGGATGGCGGTGCGCCACTGCTCGGAAGAGACCTGCAGAAGAACCTGCGCATCTCCGTCAAGCACGGCTCGGCTGTGTGCGCAGTGGAGCACCAGCCGGCGGTTGGATCACGGGTCAGGTCAGTGGATGATGTGCAGGTGCTGCCATCTGTCAAACCTGACACGACGACTGTACTGCCATCTATCAAGGGGTTTGTTCACAGAGTACAGCTGCGGGATGGTGCTGTACCTGTTCAACAGAAGCTGAGACCGTTGCCGTTCGCGCTTCGGGAGGAAGTAAAGCATCATCTTCAGGATCTCGAGAAGCAGCAAATCATCGAGAGGGCTGATGGGTCACCGTGGCTCTCTCCAATCGTGGTGTCAAGACGCCGATCAGGTCAGATCAGACTTTGTATCGATCTTCGTGAGGTCAACAAGGCCGTCTGCACCAGTGGCTATCCGTTACCGGACATGCAGGAAATGTTGGACAATCTGGTAGGGGCTCAAGTGTTCTCCACCCTCGATATGAAGGCTGCATATCACCAGTTGATGTTGCATGAAGAGTCGAGACAGCTGACCGCGTTTGTGACGCACGAGGGCGTGTTCCGCTATCGAAGGTACTGTTTCGGTCTGCGGTCTCTTCCCAGTTGTTTCCAGAAGCTGATGGAGACGATCCTGCGGGGGCTACCTGGCACCCAGGTGTATATTGATGACGTCATCGTTTCTGGACGTACACGGGAGGAGCATGACAGCAGACTCAGTGACGTCATGACCCGTCTCGCTGAGTTCAACGTGACACTGAACAAGGACAAGTGTCACTTGGGGGTGAGCCGGATTGACTTCCTGGGGTTCTCAGTGTCCAATGAGGGGGTGTCGGTGAACCACAGTCGTCTCCAGGGGCTGAGAGACATGCAGCCGCCAACGACAGTAAAGGAGCTGCAGGCGATGCTGGGGCTATTCGGCTTTTACAGCAGATTCATTCCCCGATACAGCGCCAGAGTAGAGGAACTCCGGCGACCTCTGAGGAAGAACAGTCCCCCGTTCAGGTGGACTCCGGAGATGGGCGAGGCGTTCGAGGACATTCGATCAGCGATCATGAAGAGCTCTGTTCTGGCGATGTATGACCCAGCCCTCCCCACGGCGGTGACGTCAGATGCCAGTGACGTGGGCATAGGGGCAGTGCTCTCGCAGGTACATTCCGAAGGCGAGCGAGTGGTGGCATTTGCATCCAGTACGTTGTCGACAGCGCAGCGCAACTACAGTGTCACAGAGCGGGAAGGGTTGGCCTGTGTCTGGGCTATTGAGAAGTGGCACAGATACTTGTGGGGCAGGGAGTTTGTTCTGAGAACCGACCACCAGGCGCTGACTACCCTGATGACGTCACGAGGGGTTGGCCGGGCGGGAATGCGTATTTCTCGATGGGCGTGCCGACTAATGGAGTACTCCTTCACAGTGAAGCACGTCAAGGGAAGCAACAACCCGGCAGATGGTCTGTCGCGTCTCCCAGCACCGGTGCAGGAGGCGTCAGACGACGAGCAGCTGGTGGTGGCGGCTCTGACGGAGGAGCGAGCAGCGGTGAGCGGCGCGGACCTGAAGACGGCATCTCAGGCGGACCCTGTACTCAGTAAGCTGAGACAGCAGATACCACGCCCCTGGCCCAGGCGCTACCGTGAGTGCATGACCGAGCTGCAGCCGTTCTATCGCTGCAGGGATGAGCTGACTATGCTGGATGACGTTCTGCGTGGTGGCCGAGTCCTGGTGCCCGCAGCACTGAGGACACGACTGTTGGAGCTGGCCCACGAGGGACACCAAGGCATAGTCCGCACGAAGCAGACTGCGGGACCTGTACTGGTGGCCGGGTATGGACCAAGCCGTCGAGGAGCAGGTAAAGGGCTGCCAGATCTGCTCTCTCGCAGACAAGACAGCGGCGCCTCGGCACGCGCCACTGCAGCCTGTGCCGTTCCCAGGTGAGCCATGGTCGAAGCTGGGGCTCGACTTCATCGGCCCCATGGCCGGAGGCCGGCCTGGTCAGAGATTTACAATTGTTGCTATCGACTACCATTCGAAGTGGATTGAGGTGGGATTTTGCGAGCATCCAACTTCTGAAGTAGTCATACAATTTATGGACAAGCTGTCATGCCGTGAAGGTTATCCAAAGGAAGTAGTATCAGACTGTGGATCAGCATTTACATCCGATCGGTTCGCGTCATATCTGCGAAGTATTGATGTCACGCATATCAAGGTGTCTCCGTACCACCCACAGTCGTCTGGTCAGGTTGAACGAGCCAACAAAGTCGTAAAAAGCGCTCTACAGACGGCCGATTTGGAGAAAGCTGACCGAACACAATACCTACAGAGGTTCCTGTTCTCGTACCGGAGCACGGTGCATGCGACCACTGGCAGAAGTCCGGCTGAGCTACTGCACGGCCGCCCCATGAGGGGCAAACTCAGCGCTGCACTGGATGTAGGTGGACGTCGATCACCGCCAGCTGATGACCTGCAACGTCGCGTGAAGCAGAAACAGGCATATCAAAAGGCGTACTTCGATCGCGCTCACGGTGTCAAGACACCCGACTTCGTGGTCGGGGACCAGGTGCGTCATCGTCTCCCACCGCAGGCGCGGAAGGGGCGGCTTCGGTTCTCGCCGACGAAGAGAATCCTGGAGCAGCGGGGACCGGCGAGCTATCTCCTGGATGACGGCATCCGGGTCCACGCCGACCGTCTGACGAGGAGCAATGGGAGCAGCAGAGAGGTGGGTGACAGCCGGAACCTGGAGCATCGTCGTCAGCAGGACCGGACGGGACGAGCTGGAGCGGAGCTGGAGACATCGGAGATGGACAATCCGGTGCCGCTGGAAGCGGCGGCGACCGACTCCGACCGACCGGTGCACCTGGAGACAGCGGCGGCCGACTCCGAACGACCGGTGCACCCGGAGAGAGCGGTGGCCGACTCCCGCCGGCCGGTGCAGCCGGGGACCGCGGCGGCCGACCCGCGGCAGCCGGTGCAGCTGCGCCGGGCTGCTGAGGTGGAGGCACCCAGCGCCAGTCGGCCGGCTCGGGCGCGGCCGGGCACAGTGATAACTCAGTCTGGGCGAGTTAGCAAGGCGCCGGTGAGGTACGGATTTGAGTAACGTGCTCGCGATTCGGTGGTGGTATTGTTCTTTTCCGTAGGGGAGGAGGAAATGTAGTGTTTAGTGATCGTATGCTCTGTCCGGCGGCAGTGCTGCCGCCTGGTGGCCGGCAGAGCAACTGCCCGTTGACCGGTCAGGGGCGTGGCAGGCCGGGCAGTCCTTGTCGGGAGCCCGGGACGTGCGCTCGGCGCAGCTGCGCTGCGCCGTATCAGCTGCGCAGTATCAGCTGCGCGATACTTGTAACGGTTTGTTATACCGGTCTTGTACCCGACCAATACAGGCAAGACAGTACAGTTACGTTACAGGGGAAGTAAGGCGAGCAACTGAGTATTTATTTCACACAACCAGTGTAGTGGTGGTATTTTATGGTTTAAGGGCGCCGCAACCACTGCGGTTATATGGCGTCCACACACCAACCAACAATATATACCTTGTGAATGGCAGGTAAGTAATACATCACAACTGGGCAACTCGGCGCAGCGCAAAGCATGTTGAATACTAGAGCGGCCTAAGCAACCTTGGAATTTTGGCCACTTTCTGGACTTTTTGGGTCCAAATAATTTTGCTCTCTTCGCTTTTTGTCTTCTTAAAATTTGCTCTCTTTTCATCTGATCTTTCCGACATTATATTTTCAAACAAAATGAAAATATTAATTTTCCTAGCAATACAATGTGTATCTCCTATGGACTTTTACCCTCCGGGACCAGGTCATGAAACGAAAAATCCAACACTGGCCGCCTAAGACAAGTTCGGGACTAATGTACAAATGTTCTTGATACGATATGTTCTAAAGTAAAACTCAGCAACCTACCCTACTCAAGTGAAAATTTCCCTGACCTATCAGATACGAGACCTTTCCGTTCGTATTGACACGGGGGTAACAGTTAGTGGTTAAAGGTCGAGCTTCAGACAGGATTAATGTGGGACACAAAACCAAACACCACAATTGATTATGCAGCTGGTCACAGAAGTGATTATAGCAGACAATCTTTCCACCAGAATACTCAAGCTGTGCACCTTGGTTGTTCCTAATTGTTCTTCCGCGAACCACGAAAGTCACAATGATTCCATGTTTTCCTAATTGTCCAAATTTAAGCCGAAAATGTCTTATCGATCATCCAAAATTGATAAAGCGTGCATGGGAAGCGAAGCCGTTTCGTTTGACAGGTGACAGTTTTCCTTTTGAAACGGTACGCTGACAAAATCTTCAAATAACTTTCGGTACTAGCATCCAGAAATCACCCTGAGCAATCCGAAACTCGTTTCTGTTCAATGAAGATAAGAGGCTCTCGGAATGTCCAAATGACAGCATCACAAAAAAATCAAGCCTTCAATTAGAAAGGAGACAAAAGGGACAAAAGGCAGCTTCGCGAACCATTTTAAAGGCAGACTTAGCAGCTATATTCCTTAAACACGGCCCAAAATGTCAGCTTAGTGAGCGTATGACATCTAATACTAAGCACCAGAGATGATGGCTAGCACGATCCTCCCCTGCAGGCAGTTAACATACACGAACATCCCACACGTTCTAAGCCAGGCAAATTTGCCGAAGTCTGATCACACAACCGATGCGTCAGAGGGAGGGATGCCATGACGCGCGCATATAATATACTGCATGCGGCGGTGGGCGAAGCGAGCGGACCTGTACTGCCGGCGCCCGCAACACGACAGTATATGCAGAGACGGCCTAATGGCGCAGGTCGGCCGGTGATATGACCGGTGACCAGTGATCGGTGACCTGTCATCAGTGACCAGTGATCGGTGACCTGCCATCAGTGACCGGTGATCGGTGACATGCCATCAGTGACCGACGGCCGGTGACTGGAGGCAGGTGACCGGTGACCGGTGACCTGGACAGAGCAGTGGTGGTGTGCCGGCCCCACCCAGCTCGGCGCAGACTGACATTGAGGCAGCAGAAGGCACCAGGCGGACTCCGGCCGGTAGGGCCAGACAAGACGACCGCCGCGCCACTAGGCGCTGCCCTTGGCGCCCGGAACCTTCTCCAGAACCTGACATACAGACAACATCCCGTCAAATGCTGCTAAACATGGTTAAAAGGTGAGGACAGAAAAATCGTGCTCTCTTCGCTTACAAGAACACCTGCGTTCAAGCGGCTCCACACGTCAAACAATAACGACGTGTCAGTCCCGTGTTGAAGAGGCTCCACACGTCAAACAGTACGTGTCAGTCCCGTGTTGAAGAGGCTCCACACGTCAAACAGTACGTGTCAGTCCTGTGTTGAAGCGGCTCCACACGACAAACAGTACGTGTCAGTCCTGTGTTGAAGCGGCTCCACACATCAAACAGTACGTGTCAGTCCTGCGTTCAAGAGGCTCCACACGTCAAACAGTACGTGTCAGTCCTGCGTTGAAGAGGCTCCACACGTCAAACAGTACAACGTGTCAGTCCTGTGTTGAAGAGGCTCCACACGTCAAACAGTACGTGTCAGTCCTGCGTTGAAGAGGCTCCACATGTCAAACAGTACGTGTCAGTCCTGTGTTGAAGAGGCTCCACATGTCAAACAGAACGTGTCAGTCCTGTGTTGAAGAGGCTCCACATGTCAAACAGTACGTGTCAGTCCTGTGTTGAAGAGGCTCCACATGTCAAACAGTACGTGTCAGTCCTGTGTTGAAGAGGCTCCACATGTCAAACAGTACGTGTCAGTCCTGTGTTGAAGAGGCTCCACATGTCAAACAGTACGTGTCAGTCCTGTGTTGAAGAGGCTCCACACGTCAAACAGTACGTGTCAGTCCCGTGTTGAAGAGGCTCCACATGTCAAACAGTACGTGTCAGTCCTGTGTTGAAGAGGCTCCACATGTCAAACAGTACGTGTCAGTCCTGTGTTGAAGAGGCTCCACATGTCAAACAGTACGTGTCAGTCCTGTGTTGAAGAGGCTCCACATGTCAAACAGTACGTGTCAGTCCTGTGTTGAAGAGGCTCCACATGTCAAACAGTACGTGTCAGTCCTGTGTTGAAGAGGCTCCACATGTCAAACAGTACGTGTCAGTCCCGTGTTGAAGCGGCTCCACACATCAAACAGTACGTGTCAGTCCTGTGTTGAAGAGGCTCCACATGTCAAACAGTACGTGTCAGTCCTGTGTTGAAGAGGCTCCACACGTCAAACAGTACGTGTCAGTCCTGTGTTGAAGAGGCTCCACACGTCAAACAGTACGTGTCAGTCCTGTGTTGAAGAGGCTCCACATGTCAAACAGTACGTGTCAGTCCTGTGTTGAAGAGGCTCCACATGTCAAACAGTACGTGTCAGTCCTGTGTTGAAGAGGCTCCACACGTCAAACAGTACGTGTCAGTCCTGTGTTGAAGAGGCTCCACACGTCAGTACAGTACGTGTCAGTTGGCATTCGCAACATTGTCATTAAATACGAGTTTAGAGTGAATGCGGTCAGGGAAGTCCTGAGTGATCAGCCGCTACTACCACATGGCGGCAGCAGGTATGTACTGACCCTGGAGAGGTCAACTCCAGTGAGGGCGCTGATAGCCGGAGGTAGCTGAGCCACCAGTCGGGTGAGTGGGGGGGGGGGGGGGGGGTATTGACCTTGGAGAGGTCGACTCCAGTGAGGGCGCTGATGGCCGGAGGTAGCTGATCCACCAGCCGGGTGTGTGTGGGGGGTGGAGGGGAGGGGGGGGGGGGCAGGTACTGACCTTGGAGAGGTCGACTCCAGTGATGGCGCTGATGGCCGGAGGTAGCTGATCCACCAGCCGGGTGAGTGGGGGGGGGGGGAGTGGAGGGGGGGGGGGGTACTGACCTTGGAGAGGTCGACTCCAGTGAGGGCGCTGATGGCCGGAGGTAGCTGAGCCACCAGTCGGGTGAGTGGGGGGGGGGGGGGGGGTGGAGGGGGGAGGTACTGACCTTGGAGAGGTCGACTCCAGTGAGGGCGCTGATGGCCGGAGGTAGCTGAGCCACCAGTCGGGTGAGTGGGGGGGGGGGGGGGGGGGGTGGAGGAGGGAGGTACTGACCTTGGAGAGGTCGACTCCAGTGAGGGCGCTGATGGCCGGAGGTAGCTGAGCCACCAGGCGGGTGATCTCTGACGAGATCTTGTCCTGGCCGCCGAGCAGCACAATCTCTTCCACCTTGGCGAGCGGCGCGGCGATCTCAGCCGCCACCTGACGTCATAGTCAGATACCGTCAGTCAGACACGACAAAATAAGGTCAGACATCGTCAGATGGACATGGTCAGATCTCAGCCGCCACCTGACGTCGCCACAGACACGGTCAGACACAGTCAGACACGGTCAGACACGGTCAGACACGGCCAGTCACACG